>CM040468.1:11980847-11997696 GCA_022758105.1 Pangasianodon gigas | reverse complement strand
ACACACACACACATATATATATATAAGCACTTGGGGAAATGCTGTTATTGGAAAATAATCCACAATGGGTGGTGTGTAGTAGAGTTACCGAAAACATTTAATGTTGTGGAACATCCTTGAAGCAAGCTAATTCCTACTGTCACTTGCATTATAGCAGCTATAAACAGTCGTTCCCTCATCAGCCACAATTTTTCTATCTCTCAAAAAAGTGCTAAGTCTCATTTCTCCAAATTTCTAATGCAAATGAGGAAATGCCTCACATTTATAATCTGAACTATACAAGAAACCTAATATAATGGTAACACTGCTAGAAATGTGTGACGGGCCATGGCCACTACCAAAAATTAAAGCTGAATTCTGGACTGCTTCAAATCACAAGTTTATAGCACCATAGCATAATGGCGCCATGTTATACACTCATATATATAGTCAGTGGTACAAACATTGACTGTAGCCCATCAACAGAAAGATCCAGAACTACCGCTGAGCAGTGAAATTACAACCGCAGCGAGTACCCAGTATTACACGCTTTATTTTTCAGTGGTTTTAGTACATCATCAGAGTATTTATAGTACACAGCATTTTAACTAATTATTCTTTTAGTGATTAAAGTCATTTAGTTAGGTCTCTGCTTTAATACACTAAATGATCAGAATCTTTTTCTCATCATTTGGTTTGGTTGCGAGTAGCTGTACTTGGTGTAAACAGATAATACAGACAGCATTTTTTAAAAAGGCCATCCAGTTGTTTTTAAGTAACATGCATTTAAAGGTTTTCAGTCAAGATATACTAGACAAAGTTGTCATCAGCCATGTGGAAAAAGAGTATATAAGAAGACCGTGTCATCCTCTTCATTATGAATTTCAGCTCATGTTTTCTAAATGTTTAAGGATGCCTATAATTAAAATATTTTATATCGCAATGCTGATTGCTCAGAAAAGTGTTGATTAATTTTCTATAACAGCAGCTCTGACAGTAGTACAGCTGCAAATCACAGGTTTATATTACTGAGCTTGTTCTAATAAATAATCATTTATATAGTAACAACTTACACAGAAAATCGTATGGTGGATGATCCACATAAACATATTTTAATAACGTGTGTAATTGTTGATATACAGTTTACCTTTATTTTCAGAGGTAAACAATTATAGAAAGAACCGCCTGTGTCAGCGCTTTGTAACAGTCAGAGGTAAATCTGTAACTTGAAGCTTTCCATCATGGGAAAGTGTTCAGGACAGAGGCGTTTACAGTTTGCAGTTTCTCTGATGACAAGCTGTGTTTTTGTCTTATTATGTTAAAGAGGAAAAAGAGAATAATAAAGACAATAAAGAGATAAAAGAGTAGCTGGTGAGGGAATGAGGAACAGGAACAGGAACTAATTCGTTTCACGTTCCACATGTCACAAGGTTGGTAGCATTGGCAAATTGTTATGATATTAAAGCATTAAAACTCTTCTGGATGTGCTGTTATAAGAAAATAAGCAATTTTGAGGTGATAACAGGAGCTCTGCTTCATCATACCAACCCCCCTCATTGATAATTTTCTTTAACAGCACATCCCTGAATGTTTAACTCCTTACTTAAGACTTTGTGCTATTAAACATTTGCCACCAAAGCACCAAATGAGAAATCACCAAATGAGAAATGTGATATAAATGTACCATCTAACTGGATGTTATAATTGGTTTTCTGAGATGAGACCAAATACAAATTTCCAACACAGTAGTTGGTTGGTACACATACAGTATATATTGTAATAGCAGCATATAAGAGTTCTACGTGACATGAGTTTCAGGTAGAACAGTTGGAAACAAGCAATAACTTTCAATGTTGCGATGGATATTTACTGTATATACAAAAAAAAAACAAATGGACTTTCCCAATATTACACTTGCTACCTAGCATTTCCTCATGACGTTAGCGAACGTCTCTGATTCGCATGTTCTTGAATGTGCTTGTACCGTCAGTCCTCTGATTGATGGTACAGATAGCTGTCCTCGGCCTCTCTTATATATCCATGGTAAGTACCACCCCCGGCACCACCGCCGTCTTCAGGGCAGTGAATACCGATGGTCTGCTGAAGCTTCTGCTCCTGCTGACGTAACTCCATGGAGTCCACCAAGTCATAGATATTAGACAAAGACCACATTGCCGTTGTAAACCAGGCTTTGACGTCTCCGTCCTTCCCCACCACCAGCATGCTGAAGTAGTCCGTGGTGATCTTCAGCTGGTCTCTCAGATTCCTCACCACTTCCTGAGACAACAGCTCCTTTTCAGTCTGACTTTTGCCTGCAGGATGGGAGACAGGCTGGTGATTATTTTTGCCTAATCATTCAATCATGTTCGTTTGTAGCAGTGATAAATCTATTAAATTTAAATATTTAAATGAAGCATACCATTCAGTGGAAATAACTCAACTGTCCCTGAAGCCTCTTGACCTTTTCCTACAAGTTTCAGCAAAGCAAAGTGACGGATACCTGCACAGTAAGAATACAGAAGGGTTTAGTTCCTTTTCCATAGTTTACACATTGATAAGCATGCTCAAGGCCTTGTGTAGAGCTCTGTTATAAGTGGACCCCAGTAGGTGTCCCCCTTACCAATGTATCAATCTTAAAAGAGAGTTTAACTGACCTTTTAACCGTTATTTGTCTTTAGATTCCTAATTATTGCTACACTGACTAGCCTTATTCATATTTATTTACTTATTCATTTTCAGTAAGCGCTTGTCAAGGTCATGGTGGATCCAGAGCCTATTCTGGGAACACTGGGCATAAGGCAGGAATACACACTGGATGGGACGCCAATGCATTGCAGTGGCATATACACAAATTCACACCTAGAGGTATTTTAAGGTTAACCAGTCGACCTACCAGCAAGTTTTTGAGAAATTGGAATAAATTAGAGAACCCAGGCGAAACACATGTACGCATTCTGTTTTCCAAAATTCTCAATCGGATTACACTGTACAAAGTGCTGTAAATTTGCAATATTTTACACTTTGTACACATATTTTAAGTGATTTGGAAGTTGGAGCAGTTCATTGGTTTATAGTAAAATACCAGAAAATGCAATGCATAGTCCAGTTTTTTTCCTGTATTTTTTAAGTGCTCTAAAATTATTTAAAGGCTTAGTAGTTTTTAAAGAAAAAAATATTGGATGGGTTTTGATATCAGCTGATATTCAAGGTTTTGTTATCGGTATTCGTTATCAGAATAAAAAGTAAAAAATCTCTAGTAATTATACAATATTTACAAATATGTATACAGTATTTACCAAAATGCACTCTGCCAGTAATTTACTGTAAAATGATCTGGAATATGTACAGTATATTAGTGAAAACATGCAATGATATACTGTACAATGTACATTAAATACCTATAAAAATATTACAGTACTTTAGTGTAAACATGTTTTACAATTATTTACAGCAGTTTACTAGCACAGTATGTTCTGTAAATTTTTCAGTATTTTATTTTACTGTGTAATAAAAGAGAAGCACATTGTGGTCACTGTCTCTTTGAATGAAGCCTGGTATTTAGCTTGACTAAATGACGAGAACCTCAAACCCAAGTTCAATGATGTGTCCTAGGGCTGCCATACAGATTCTGAAATTCTGATTAAAATAAGAGACCCCCCTGTAATTCTAACACTAATTCCTACCCATGTGACACTCCTGTCCATTAAGAGCTTGAATCTGCTGATGAAAGGAATAGTCGTCCTCAGTGGGAGTGGAGATGATCAAAAGTCTTCTTTTGGACATAAATCTAAAATGTATAAGAGATACAAAAACACATAAGGATGTGAACCATCTCAGATCTGAAGACTACTCCTGACATATGCTATTCATATTAAACCATCAGTTCCTGTTTGTCTACCTGAGCAGGGAGTTCTCTGCCTGATTATTAGCCTCAGATGGCGAACAGGATGAGGGACTGTCCTTCTCCTCTGCTTTCTCCAACCACCGAGACTGGAAGGTGTCAATGTAATTTATAATAGCTGACGGGGCTGTTGGTGAATTGAACACCTTCCCAAGCTGAAATCACAAGAGCACATCTCATAACTCTGGAAACACTAGTCCCGATAAAGATAAATAATAGAAATTCCCCTTACCTTAGGTCTCAGGTCATAGTCTGTCACTGCCATGGAGAATTCCTTAGATACAAGCCCGTATTCTTTGCGGATTTGACTGATTAGGTCAGGATTTTTGATGTTGTCTGGCAGCGAGACGAGTCGAGGATCTCCATCTGTTTAAAAGTTACACACTGGTGTTCTGAATTTCAGTGACAAAGGTGTACATTGTCCCTGCCTCACACAAGTCTGTCTCCTTTCTCAATGGAAATATTTTGCTTAGTGACCTAAGTAATTATTGTTAATATGTTATTAATAGCATTAGGCTAGACTGCATAGGCTTGTTTAATTCAAACAAAATTTCTCAAAAATGTTCAAAAATGGGTTCAAATCAGATTTAATTCAATCATGAAATGTTGAAATTTTTATTGATCAGCAGGCCTGCTTTAAAAAAGGCTATCCTTTCCAATAATTCTGGGTCTGAGTAGAAAATCAGCCAAAAGTAAGAATGTGAAAACCAATACAACAAGATTTTGTGCCGTCCAAACTACATGCAGTTACAGACATCCTAATTATGCCATGGAACAGGTATCTCTATGTCAACAAGGGTGAAACACTGAGGCTATTGTCTATCAGTCTATTGTAAACTCGATAACTTCATATTACATTGCCACTAACCTTTCTATTCACTTCTGGCAGTACTTGATGTACTGCTTAGCAAATAATAACAGATTAAATCACACAATAAAATAGTTAGCCTAAAGTTTATCTACTGCCAATGTAACGTTTAAGTTTAGTTAGCTCAGCTAATTAGGTCAATGTTAAATTAATGTTTACCGAGTTTAGGTACTTCACTATATAATAAGTAAGGAATAAAACACTCTGTGTTATGCTATTACAGGAAAATAATCAACGACAGGGTGATGTTATGAAGTGGAGTTTCTGTTTCCACCTGAACTTAATTAATTTCCTGTAACATCACTTCCTGAGTGTTTACTTCCTCTTATACCACTGCAATTTCTCAATCATTACAATGTATAATTTATTAAACATTGACAAGTCATAGTTTATAGTTACAATTATGTTTATCATTTACATTATAGCAGTTATAAACAGTTCTTACCATTCACTTCTCTTGAAGTAGATAAGACCAAAAAAAAATCTCAGCTTATTACTGAGAAACTGGACGGTGTTTTTTCCTCTGTCCTGAAGACTTTCCCTTTTCGGAAAACCAAAATTTACAGCTTTACCTCTGACTGTTACAAAGCACTGACACTGGAGACTCCTTCCATGAATGTTAAATAAACGTCTCCTTACAGAAAACATCACCATATCAACAATTACACAATTTGTTCTTTGTAAAATAATAGCACATTTGTTTAAATCCATTTATTATTATTAAGCTTAGATTATGTGGAGCGTCTGCCATTCAAGTCCCTGTGAATGAGCTGTTACTATAGTATAGCAGTATATGGATAGAGAGTCGGACTTGCAACCTGAAGGTGAACCTGAAGGTCGTGGGTTCGAGTCTCAGGTCCAGCAGGGATTGTAGGTGGGGGGAGTGAATGACCAGCGCTCTCTTCCACCCTCAATACCACGACTGAGGTGAGACCCTTGAGCAAGGCACCAAACCCCCAACTGCTCCCTGGGCACCGCAGCAAAAAAAAAGGCTGCCCACTGCTCCGGGTGTGTGTTCACGGTGTGTGTGTGTGTGTGTTCACTACTGTGTGTGTGCACTTGGATGGGTTAAATGCAGAGCACAAATTGGCCACAAGTCACTTCACTTCACTATAGAAACGATAACGTATTAGACAAGTGCATTAATATAAACCTATGACTTCAGTCAGAGCTGTTGATGATCATAATCCAGTATTCAACAGCACTGTAGTATAAATGCAATATAATAATTTAGAAACATTAGCTAAGCTAGTGAACTACCTAAACACAGCATTTGCCTCTTGAAAAAGTAAAAAAAAAAGAAGAAAGGCTAATGCTGATGCCACATTATTTAGCTTGTGACTCGGATGATCAGTGCGTGCAGTTACAAAGAATAGGAATGAATTCGATTTCTCTTACCTTGTTGATAGTGTTGCAGTCGCAGTGTGGGGCTTTGCTCTGAGCCCAGGATGGACAGCACTGTAATTTTCCGTAAAGCCAAGTCACAGCTGTGCAACTCATTATTATCTCTCTGTTGGATATACTGACTCGAGACCTCACTGGGGGAAGAAATTACCTGCAGCGTAAACAGTGTGGAAGTCATAGATAATAAGAATATTAGTGTATGGCTATGTTCATACCTGCAGTATGAACATAGCCATACAAGAATGGTAAGAGTAAGAGTGGTCCAAATCTGACTGACATGGTAACATAATAATAATAATAATAATAATAATAATAATAATTTGAATTGTACATTTCCTTTTTAGCTACTCTGATATTGTTCACACAGCAAATCTGATTTATTTGATTTATTATGGTGTTCCGGACTATAGCCACATTTTATTGTGCATACATGTGGAAACTAAGTAGTGCAGAGGCAATGAAATATTACCTAATTAGCTAACTACCAGCACGAAGATTTTAATGTGGATTATGTTTTACAAAATTAATATATGAAAGTAAAATAATCATGTTAAAAAAATCACATCTGAAAATAAAAACGTGCACTACATGTGAAACATTAACATCTAAACTAAATTATTCATGTGAAAAAAATGCATCTGAAAATAAAAAAAAAACATGCACTACATGTAAAAGTAAATTAATAAGGTGAAAATATCAAGGTGAAAAAAATAAAAGCACATGCACTACATGCGAACAAATCAACATGAATCATATGAAACTCATGTGAAAAAAAAAGTCACATCTGAACCTAATAAAGTCTGTGAAAAACAACATGTAAAGTGTGTAAAAACTGAGGTGTAAATTTCATGTTTGATTAGTGTGTTTATTCATGTGTAAAAAGGTTTGTGTGACTTTTCTGTAAGGGATGTTTCATTCATGGTTGTGCAAGTACTCTTCAATCCAAATCTTTATCAACATTTTGCACCAATTCATTTTGTAGAAAGATGAATGACAGCACTGATGGATATTTTTAGAGGCCATTTGGACAGTGATGCGTTAAACTTTATCAGCATCTGAGTTCCTGTCCGTGACTCTACAGAAGCTGTCATGACAGTCTCAGCTCTCGTACTGTGAATAATAATTTGTCTGTGAATTTGCAACCAAATTCAAACGTCTCAAAGTATTTTAGGTTACCAAATGTTACTATTGCATTTGTCTATTTCTGGATGGCTGGAGCTGTTTTCTTGTTTTTTTGTTTTTCATATTTTGCACATGTGGGTTAGTTCAGAAGTGTGACTTGTTCAGACAAGATGTTAAAACCATACCATTAAAACTATTTGAACAGGAAATCAGAACCAGGTTTGCGGTGTGAACAAAGCCTATGAACGAATGAAACAACTATACTTTTAAGCAACACAACTATGAACTTACAAGAAGTCTTCTTTGGCCCTTGAGCTTCTCCATAAACTCTTTGAGAGCTGTTTTTTCTTTACTGTCGGCCTCTCGTTCAGACTTCTTCCCTCCTCTTTTTCCCTTTTTCTTTTTCTTCTCCTTATCCTTCTTTCCTTTGCCTTTCTGTTTGGATGGGTCACCCGTTTGCTCACCTTTAATCTCTGTGATTGAACTCGTTCTGCCATTCCCTTTACCATCATATTTATTCTCCACTTTCAGTGCTGTCTTCTCTCCTGCATCTTCAGTTCTTTCTGTTCGAGTGTCAAGCTTGAGCTTCACCTCTTCATTCACCCCAGTTTTGGGAGTCGAGATCACCTTGCCGCCGCCTGGACTCACCGTGGTTTTACGGATGACAAACCTGGAGCGTCCGCTGAGAATATCTTGAACCTTGCTTCTGATGGCTGCCTTTTTGTCCAGAGTTTGTTGCTGCGAAGGAAAGATGGACGTAACGTTTCCCTGTGTCTGAGGGCTGAAGATCCTTCTCTTCTTACCACCATTCTGCTTCAGTACTAACCTCTTCTTAGTGATCTTGCATCTCTGAAGTGACCCTTTCCTTGCAACTCTCTCCAGCTTGCGTGCAGGAAGGTTATCGATAACCTCCAAAACAGCCTCCACGCGCACTGGGTAAGGAAATCTCTCACCAACCTTCAGGTTCTTCTTCAGGATCAACATGGAGAAGGTCTGGTGTTCCAGCTCCAGGTAATGAAGCAGTTTTGTCACCATGTCTGAATCCAGTGCTTGCTCGGTGGCCTGTCCCTCCATGGTTGTGCGTTGGATTTTGCCCTCCATCATTGCATTCTGAATAATGGTCACAATGAGGGTGTCTCTCTCTGCTAATCGACAGTTCAGCCCTTCAGACTCCTGGATCTGTTTCTCCATCATGCGTAAGTAGTTATCGCTGTATGATGGGGCGGTGATCACCCATAAGCGCTTTTTCCCTGCAAAATCAGCCAAGAAGTTGGTCTCTGAAGCTCCTCCAGCTTCTCGTACTCCAGCTTCCTCTGCTCCAGCATGCTCCCTGGGGCCCACAAGTTCATCCCTTGTCTTTGACCGTTGTCTGTTCTTACCTGTTCGCGCTGACAGCACCGTGCTGCAACTCGACAAGACAAGTCCAACCAGCACTATCCACATACGATGCATTCCTCAGAGGTGCAATCACACTGTCACTCAAAACATGGCTTCGTTCTGCAGCTGGAGCTGAGGAGGCAGGGCGAGAAACGCCGCCTCTGCTTCACATTAAGATTCTCTTGGAACTTCAAAGCAGTGTAGCATGTGCAGAAAATCCTCTCTGCTCAGTGTGTGTGTGGGGTAATGAAACCTGACGCTCATGCCTTTCTACCCAGAAGAAATGAAATCTGTACAATGCTTTACAGCCACATCAGCCACAAGCTGGTTTGGGATATGGTATACTATATTATATATGGTATAGTGCACACATTGAAACTTACATTCATAAAACCATGACAATAAAATTAAACACAACCTGGTAGGAACCGTTATGGAAGTGTATTATGGTTTAAGTACGCTAAGGTATTTTATGGTAATTATGATAACATATTGTTATTATTATGCATTATAATAAGTAAGTATTTTAGTATTTATACCACAGTGCTGTTGAATTCTCAAATCTGAAGGCATTGATTAATTTTCTATAACAGCATGGCTCTCAAAATAGTTCTGGCTGTAATTAAAATCGCAGGTTTATATTAATGTGTTTGTATGCTCCACAAAATCACAAAATTAAAAGGAATAATAATACACTGATTAAACCTAACTATAAACAGTGAAAAAGCACAATGTGTTGTTCATTAATTAATTAAATATTGCAATCATTGTCAAATTGTTGTGGTAAAAGAAGAATAAAACTCTTCAGGACATGCTGTAAAATAATCAACTTTGGAGTGGTAACAGTAACCCCATTTCATCACACCAACCTGTCGTGGATTATTTTCCTATAACAGCGTGACTGTTGTGTTTAATGCCTTACGTATTTCTTGAAAATTATGGCAGCTTTACTACTGTATCTTATGGACAATATCAACAACTATCAACCTAATTTAAACAAATGTGATTTTAAAAAAGAGTAAAATAAAATAATAAATGAACAAGGCCACAACACAGTTGGAGACATTTTTTTTATATGTTTATATTTATTTTTTTATATTTATTTTTTTTTATATTTATATTTATTTATATTTTTTATATTTATTTTTTTTTAGCCATCATACATCATACCATTCATACATAATTAATAGTTAATTATCACATAATAATTATTGCTCTTATCAAACATTTCATGTTTTCAGTTATTGTTAATGGAGAAATGGCAGCGTAATAATAGTAATAATAGTAATAATAGTAATAACAGTAATAGTAATAACAGTAATAATAACTCTAGGGCAGACATTGCTATAGTAGGAACCATGGGAGAGTATGTTGTGATGTTTTTTGTTTTTCTTATCAGGGTTTTTAACCTAGAGGTTTGTGTGTGGAGTGATGGATGTCTTCCCCCCCATCTCTGTTACCTTAAATAAAGCCATCTCTCAGGGGAAAAAACTACTTCAGCATTTTCACATCCTATCTTTTCTGTTGCATAGATGAAACTGAGGTTATGGCCACTGAGAAATTTTAGACTTGCACAATTTAGGATCACTTTCACTTTAGATTCACTTTTTTTTTTTTTTTTTTGTAGCCAAGTAAAAGAAAGAACTGGTGTAAAAAAAAAAAACCCTGGTGTAAAACAGAGAATTTCCACCCTTTTATGATTCCATTCATTCATTCATTCATGTTCAGTAAATGCTTTATTTGGGGTTATGTTTAGGTCAGGGTTATGCTGGAGCTGGACCCTATCCCAGGGACAGTGGCTTAGGAGGCAGGAATGGCATTTGGCAGAATGCATGCTGGCTGGGACGCACCATTCACACACTCATTCACACCTACTGGCATGTTTTTGTAAGTTGGTAGGAAACCAGAGAACCCAGAGTAAACCCACATAGACAGTAACCCAAGCTCAAGATCAAACCAGGGACCCTGGAGTGGTGTGGCAACACTACCCACTGTACCATTGTGCCATTCTTATGTTAACAGTGAGCTTAAAATTAAGAAATGACTTGTTATATGGCATACTTACAGAGACTGGCCTCAAAATCATTCAATTCCAGTGACAAGTAGTTAGTACAAATTTGCACCACTATAATGTCATTAATAGAGCCTCTAGGATCACTTGGAGGGCCATGGATTTAAATTCCAGGTCACACTGTGGAAGCTAAAATAGCTAAAACAGTATTCTCTATATGCTTTTCTATACTAAAAGATGTCTAATCACGGCACTGATGAGGAATGGTGTATTATTATCCAGACCTGAGCAGTTTAGGAGGGAAGAGCTTTGCTCAATGCTTTCTCGCAGTCTTCAGATTTCAAGGTTCAAGGTTCTTTATTTGTCACATACATTACATACATGTGATGTGTTGAATAACAAAAAAGGTCACAGAATTTCACCTGCTGAGCTAGCACATAATGATCTGTCCAGCTGGTGGTCAACACAATAATGACATGACTGACTGAGGAACCTACAGCCTTTAGAGTTACCTCAGGTCAGATGAGAGAAGCTCTAGCGATTAGACAGGCATGTCTCTTTGCAAAGCTAATGGCTAACAGCCACAGTGCCTCCACATTCCACAAATGGAATCCATTAAACAGAGCTGCACAAGGCTGCTAAAGCTGACATGCAGCATTCTCTCTGATCTGACAAAAATCAATAACACAATGCAAATAACACAATTTGCAGTAAAGGTTTATATCAATCAGCCTAGAGTTAAAATGGTGTGGAGTCCCAATTCCCATCCCCTGGTTCTTTAATGACCAAGACAAAATTTTATGTAAACACAATTTATTAAAAGGGAGAAAGAAAGGGGAAGCAATTGATAAAGGCTTTAGGAGTGTGTAAGGCCAATATAATCTACAAATGATCACTATAAGTAAATGAAAGGGAGCGATCTAACCTAACTAACCTAACAAAAGGCCCAAATACAAATAGAAATGTTCCCTCACTAACCCCTAAAAGACCCCACACCTCGAAGGGTCACCACAATAATATGAGTAAATCAAAACTGGACAATTTGGTGTGATTATGGGGGGAGGGGGGATTTTTAATTGTGTATATATATCGAAGAAATCGCTTGCAAAATCAGCACCACTTTGTTGCACCGACAATAATAAAACGTACAAGAATGAGGTCCACAAGCAGCTGAGTGCTTACAAAACAACCTGCTGATATAAAGGCTGCAGCAAGAACCGCACATTTTCCCTTCGGTTAAGTCTGTTTTTTTTTTTTAACCACATAGCTCTGAGCTACAGCACAGCAGTGCATTGTTGTCATGGTTTGTTTACCTGCACTTGACTCAGCTCATAACTACCAACACCACTAGGAGTGTTAGCTGTTTGAAGTTTTCTGATATTATCTGACACCACTTTTACCACGGTTGCATTCTAACCCCCCCTAAATGTCACACATTTTAACAGTTTATAGTTAGATTTAATGCTGTGGAACGTCTGACAGACAAGTTCCTGTTCTCACTTACACTGTAGCCGCAATAAACAGTAATTCCCTCACCAGCCTCCTCTCTCTCTCTCTCTCTCTCTCCCTCTCTCTCTCAAAAAACAGCAGCAAACTGGAAAGCATAAACTCCTCTGCCCGGAAGACTTGTGCTGTGCTGAGAAACTTCACAAAATACTATGTTACAAAGCGCTTACAACTGAGACTCCTTCCGTAAATGGTAAATAAATGTCTTGTAACAAAAAATGTCACCACATCAATGATTATAGGTTTAATTTGTTAAACAACAATTTAAAAATCGGTTTATTATTAGTCTTAGATTATGTGGAGTGTCTGCCATAAAAGTCCCTGTATATGAGCTGTTACTGAATAAACAATAACATATTACAATGAGCACATTATTATTAACCTATTGCTCATATTACAGCCTGAACTACCTGTGCTGTTATATGAAAATAATGCACACCTTTTGACCATTCAGATTCAACCATTTAACATTGCTGTGGTATAATAGGCAATAAAAGCTCTGGGCAATACATACTGTATGCTGGAGTAGCTTGAGTATTAACAATTTTGCTGGTGTTTGGGGTGGCAGGGGAAGCTGGCCTTAAGGAGGGAAAGGTTTGAATGTGTTTGTTAGACACCCCTGGTGAATCGGCTCCTCCTGCTGGTCATTTTTTTGTGTCTTATCTCTTGACAACAGGTCTATATTAGGGCCAGCTATAGTGCTACTAATTGTGATATCTTTTTCTTTAAATTGAACCCCAAATGAACATTTCAGGAGAACTTTTTCATACAACTAGTCTTCTCATACTGAAATGCTTACATTAGCTGGGGCATTGCGGAATATTGAAGGGATTCTTCTTGAATCTTGAAAGCATTCCTAGTTGTTATAATCACAGAGTCAGTCTGTGGGCCAATTCTGAGACTGGCTGCACAAACAGAAGGCATGAGGTTTATGCTTATTTATGGAAGATTTAAATATTAGCTAGTTCCCAGCCTTTAGAGAGGTGAGGGTTATCAGGAATCGGTTGCGGAAAAGCATATTCCTTACATGTGCCACACACTGCATTTAGAGAAACCTACTATGCACCATAATTCATCATAGGCAGTCCACTGGCTCCACTGCTTTTGGGAGGTGAGAGGAAACACGAACACACAAATCCCACACAAACAAGGGGTGGACATACAAAACTTTGCACAGACAGTAACCTGAGCTCAGGATTGCACAGACAGGAACCTGGAGCTGGAGCGGTCATCTTTAATAACCGCTTTATCCTGGGCAGGGTTGCAGTGGATCCAGAGCCTATCCTGGGAACACTGAGAGAGTTGTGGGAATACACCATGGATAGGATGCCAGTTCATCTCTAGGTACTATACACACACACATTTATCCCAGTGTGTTTTTGGGAGGAAACTGGAGAACAGGAGAATGTAAAACTTCACGCTGACAGTAACCCATGCTCCGGATCGAACCAGGGACACTGAAGCTGTGAGGCGGAAATGATACCAATAAATTTTGAAAGTGTGTAGTTTTTTTTGTCGTTGGCATTTTTTATGTTTAGAAAACTGTCTTGAAATCATTTGAAGATAGTCTTTATCTAGGGACTGAAAATTCTGCCCCCTCTAGCAACCTCCATCCAAATTCTGATTTGGAAATGTAAATGCATACTACATGATAACAATATTGTGCATTGTTATATCGCGGTATAACTGAGTATTGGTACTTGACTAGCTTTTTTCCTGTCTTGACTGCAACCAAACTTATTAAAAGGCAAAGCTCTTTCCTGCGGCTCACATGACAGAAACCTTAAACCCTGGGTTCAGTCTAAACCGAGCTCATTTTGTAAAACAAGAACCGCAGACCCCTGCTCTAGAAAGCCACGAAGACGAATGAATGAAAATAAGCGCGTGAATCCCGCTCTTTTTAAACTTTACACTTGTAAAGGTGGCGTTTATCGATGACGTGGATAAGGAAGAGCCAATAAAATGCGAGCAGGGAAGCTGATTTTCACTTCCGCCTAGCAGGTTTGGCTTCTGTGTGCAGCAGCAAAGGTTAGTCCTTCATACCGGCGTCCTTTAACCAAACACTGCGGGTTTTATTTTACACTTGGGTTGTAATAACTCTCTGAATTTTAACCGAGTTGAATGAAATTGTGTTATTATTGAATTTTAGGTGGGCAACGCAAATTAGGCTTTGAATCTGTGCTTTCGAGTTAGCAGGTTAGCAAGCTAGTGTGCAGCTCAATAGGCGGTTGTTATGTACGTGTGTATGTGTATGTGTGTATGTAGCTGTCTGTGTGTATTTATGGCGCCCGCCTCTGCACAGCACAATCAAAACACACCTCAATTATAACATTATGTTAGCTTAATCAGTACACACACCCAGGTAAATGTGATTTAAATGCTTACAAATTTCTGTGCGCTGTTTTATTTTATGCATTTAATCCAATGTGTTGACTTGGTCAAGGTCAAAAATATGCGCTGTGCCGGTCGAGGTTTCTGCCAGCAGGACTGCTGTTTATAAATAGCGAAAAGAAGTGTGAAACTAATGTAAAATGCATTCAATCCCATTATAAACATTTCTAATATTTGCATATGAACTAAACAGACACATTGTGTAAGCTCGTAGGTTCCATCGAGCACTTGTTTTTAGTTTTATTTGGTGTCAGTGACATTGAACTCAGTTAAAGTTGTCATTAACTGGAATTAATGTTGTTGTTTTAAAATAATGCATCAGTTATTCTTATGGGAAGTTATGTTATTTACAGTATTAAAGTTTTTAAATCAATGCAATTAATGTAATGTTTATACTGTAATCATGTCTTGACTTGGTGAGGTAACACTTTCCAGGTTTATTTTTAAACCTTCCAGGCTACATTTAGTTTTCTTTCATTTGAATTCATGATAAAGCTTTCATCCTGAAAATATCCCTGTGATCAGTTCAGTGCCATGGGCTTTGAATTTGAAGGCACTCATTTGCAGACGCTGTATTCTTTGCGTAATTCTGTATGAAATGAACGAACTGGAAATAGAAAGAAAAGTCATCATATGCAGGGGGGGAAAAAAAGGTTGAGCATGTCTGGAATTTTTCACAAGGGCAGATCAAGAACCCTGAACTGACTGCAGAGTCTATAAAACTAGCTCTTATCACTGTACACAGTTACTGTATGCTGATCTAACATCTGAGTGTGTGTCCTTGTTCTGCCGAGATTGCACTTGTGAGCCAACTTTTTTTTTTTTTTGGCTGTTTTATCTGTCGCCTTAGCCAGCCCTTTAACTTGGCAGGAGACTTTCACTATGGCTTGTGAAAGACCATGTGGGTATGCGGACACGTGTTCGCGTACGTTTTATGAATGTGTGTGACCTCATGGTGGATCTGCTGAGCTGGGGTTGGTGGGATTGTGCAGGGCATGCTGGGATAGGTCAGTGGGCTTGAGTTCACTCTTTGCGTGTGTGCTGTGTGCAGGAGGAGGGTTGAACCGGCTGCCCAGCTCCTCCTCGTGTCTCCGATGGCGAGTGTACTGCGTGTGGTTGCCAGCAGCTGCTCCAGCCCTCTCTTCACTGGACTGGCCTCGGTCCGAACTGCAAATGTGCCATGTGTGCGCTTCTTCAGGACCCACCAGGCTCTCGCGCGCTCTGCTGGCCTAGGTAAAAACTCTCAGTTCTTCACCAAATATCACAACTTCTCTAATATGAGCTGATTCAGACTCTGTTGCTCAAACTGTGTTTATGAAATGGAGATAAGGACTTCTGTTTAAGGATGAAACTTTATGTAGTCTAATCCCTGTGACCTTTGCACTGACCTCTTTTTTTGAGTTTGCACACTACATTTTGTGTCTAGAGTGTCTTCTGCTCTAAGTTGCAACCAGCCATAATTCCTTGTGAAGGTCATCGTGTCCTATGTCACTCTGTCCCCGCCTCTGTCCTTGTTCTACTGTTGTTACCTGCATGCAGTGACATGGTTCCTGGAGCAGAATGAATGAACAGTCCTGTGCGCATGGGCTGTCCCTGTGTGTGTCTGTGTGTGCCAGAGACATGCTATTAATGGCTGGCGTTCTTTTGGCCAGAGCAGGAATGGTAATGACAGCTGAGGACGGTTATTTCTGGCAACATGTCAGTAGAGTTTGACGCCAGGGTCGTGTCCGAGCTCATGAGCGAGGCGAGTGCTGAGACTGAAACACCTGCAATAGCAACAGTGTGTTTTGCTCTTAGTTTCTGATAATTGTTTGAAGACAATAGGCAAAGCCTACATGGCAATGACCCCAGTTTCCAAAACAAACAAATGAAGCCTGGTTCTGAGGGTAAGGACACGTAACAAGCAGTCAGGCGTAATGAGTGCCAGAAAGATGCATAACTGTGAACAACAGCTTGTTTCACAAGCTGTATTCAAACCTCCACTAAACCTTGCAATGCATTTGCATCATATTTGCCTTTATCTCGTCAGTGATGTGGTTTCTGACGCTGTTAACCATGAACATAAATAAAAGGACACAGTGACAGGAGAGAAATAATTCCTGTATTTGCCATGAAATAGCCATTGAAGCTGGTATGGCAATAAACTCTAAAAACAAAAACAGGAGAGAAAAAAGTTCATAGTTCAAATCACTGTCTTCGTCAGCACATTTTTGGTTTGGTGTCAATCCACAGCAGCATCAGACCCAGGTAGGGGGTGTGACCTAAATTTAGAAGGCAGTGCTGTACATTA
>CM040468.1:11950198-11965025 GCA_022758105.1 Pangasianodon gigas | reverse complement strand
TTTTTTTTTTTTTTTTTTTTTCCTCCTTCTCTCCCCCCCTCCTTGCAGAAGAGCCACAAAAGCAAAGTGAACCTTTTACTTGTACAAAATGATAGCAGTATTTGCCAAAATATATAGTGAGTGCAAACGTTTGCACACCATTGCATTCAAATGATGAATCCAAGAAGTCGTTTTTTGTTAATTAATGTGGAACTGTGGAACTGTAAAACTAGAGGTACCGCGAGGATGCACCCGGAAATGAAACTTGGTGTTTCAGAGCTTTTTGTCCCTGTCCCTTAGTGTTACCGACACCATTATGGCAGTATAGTTAGAAAATAACACGAAAAATAGATTGGGATAGATTCTTTCGTGAATTTTTTTAGTTTGTCACTTATGGGAAGACGGTAAACATTTTTAAATGACTCATCCTCTACTAGTCTTGTTTTTGTCTAATTAAATGATCTCTAGAACGTCCAGTATACACAGGGGCGGGTCTTCCTCTACAATAGCATCTTGTTAGCAGCAAACATGGCTCATTGGTGCATTTTTGGCTGTGTCTCTTCCTACACACACTTGCCTTTTCCAAACATTGCTTGGTTAAGAGTAAATAGTTTATTCATTTGGAAGAGGGTGGAATTTATGCGAATTGGTGGTTTTTAGAGGACTGTTTTACCCACTTGGAGATTTTCAGTGCCAGAATGTTATTACTTCAAATTCTGTCTTTTTACACCGCCTGGGCTCCTCCATCAGTAATATTTTATCTACCACTTGGATGCGTCAGTTGCTTCCCGGTGATTACCGTGCAGCTCTCCATCACCATCGGCGTAGCTGACTGTCAACCTCAGCTGAAACATGTACAGCATAACTCTACGAACACATGGTATCTTGTAGTCTAGGATATTGTCCTGGTTAAATATGAATGCCATAAGTAAAGAAAAGATCGACGCTATTTGGTCTAAGGATATACAGTTAGCTGAATCATGACTTTAAGCTTAAAAAAGTGAAGTGAGCATAAGCCTGAGTAGACGTGATTACATGGTGGAGGATGTCTCCCGCAGCCAGGACGCTTCGTTAAGCTTTTGCCTCGTTTCTCTTGGCTAGCTGAAGGACTCGGAAACGTTTCATTTTTTTAACGAGTCCTTGGTGGCCTACATTAAAGAGCCTGCGAGCTGTAAACTGCTGAATGAGACCATGCGGGCATCCACTGAAGCAATTAGTTCTCTCAACCCACTGCACAGCTCCTGTGAAATCACTTATTACCTTTCCACACCACTGTCCCCCCCCACCCCACCCCCCTTGTCTATGGAGGTATTCTCCTTGACACATTGTGAACTCTAGCTGTTGTTCTTTACATACCTGGAAAGTGCCATGAGCCCAAAGTGATAGTCTTTGAATCAGAGTGAACGAGACATTAGAACATCTGTGTGGAATTTCTTGTCTGTGAAAGTGTAAGAGCAACATGCCATGGGATGAATGGCAGTGTTCCATTCGACCAGAATACAGTTCACTCCAGACTCTTTAATCTACCTGAGACCGATGAAATCAGGATGACCCAATGTCTCGGGTCCTCGAAATGACCTTTTGGAACGTCTGAAGAATGTGTCAGGATGAGTCCTGGAGCCACGTGAAGCTAAATTATTGTGAAGTAGTGCCGCATTCAGTGGCTTGACCATTTCTTGGCTGCTTCTAGAGTCACCATGTTGTCGTAACTAATGATGCCTTGTAGATGTTTGTGAAGGAAACTTCATCCAGGTGTTGAGCGCTTCATGTGAGCTACAGTTTCAAATCTATTTTTTAGCATCCCCCCAGTGTGTGTCCTCGAATACGTTTTCCTTTCATCAAAGGTTTTATTACAGATGTCCAGAGGCGTGTGTGTGTGTGTGTGTGTGTGTATATGAACATGGATGCGTGCCTGTGTAGGTTTACAGTTTGTCTGCAGCATTTCCTGCAGCATGGAGGTAGCGTGCGTTCGGGTTCCGTGCGCCGGCCTGCGATCAATTGTTCCTCTGGAATTACAAAGTGAGAGGAAATGCTCAACAACCGTTGCACACTTCATTGACTCAAGAGACCCCCTGACCACCTAAAGGCCACTTTAGGGTTTTTGGTCAGTCAGCAGTCCCTCCAACCACAGAAGCATTCGAAAACGATTAGAGAGGTGATGCTTATCAAGAGTCCAGCCCCAGGAGGCATGTCAACTCGATCACTTGGGTTGTTTAAGGTTGTTAACTTGTTTTGAAAGTGGTTCATTCTTAAGTCATAGACTGTAATATATAAAAATGGAAATATGCAGATTCACTTATGAAATGTAGCAAATCGGATGTGCATTTTATTTGACCCCTCAAGGGGTCGTAATTTTCCCTCTCTGCTGTCTTGTTTCCTTCCTCTACAATCTCTTTGATCCTGTGTGTGTGTGTGTGTGTGTGTAGGTCTGACTGCTGTCGGTGGGCTCTCGCTGATGGGTGGAGGATATGCCCCGACCAACACGGCAGAAAGCCTGGCCGTACTCGCCGCCTTCATCTCCTCTGTCAACATTGCTGGTGAGAACAAAATTCGCTGCACGCTACTGATCATGTGCTTAGGAAAAACACAAGACTCTGTTTACGGATGGGTTTGCTTTCAAGTTTATTTATAAAATTCCAAATTTATCGACACCCAGTCAACCTCACAGATTTGGAGCCGCGATGACAACAGAGGAAAAATTGGGCAAAACATTTAGTGGGAGAGGTTTCTGTGCTGCATGATTGAGGAGGAAGGAAGACCATGATGCAGGAACCAAGAAGTGTCAACATTTTTCATAGAGCCATGAAATTTTCACAGTATAAAAACCTTGTCTTAAACTATCATGATATTAATTGACCTTTTAACAACATAAGAGGAAATATTTATGATAAAATCTCTGCACATCCATCTGCATATCTAACAAAAAAAAAAAAAAAAAAAAAAAAAGGGGAAAAAAAGATCAAATCCCTGATTTGTCCCCAAGTATCTTAATGATGTACACATGGTTATCATACTAAAAATTCCATCACTACTACAAACATTTCATTTTAATACAGACAGATTGTTTTAAGCTTTATTATAAGTGCTTGTTGTAGGGGGCGTGGCTGCGCAAGATGTGTTTGATCATTAGTTCACATGACCATAACAATCTGAAGGCTGTACCTTAGGACTTCAGTTTAAAAAAAAAAAAAAAAAAGCCATTACTCTGACACGCCCTTTTAAACGTCGACTATAATTTATTGTTCTGAGTTTTAAACTCTGTATTTAGTTTCAGTTTGCTTTTATTGTGAGACAGACAAGAGCAAGTGCTTCCTGAAGTGTCTTTATACTGAATAATTTATAGAAGGTAAAATCTTTCCAGATGTGTGCACATGCTGTCCTTAAAAAAATTGAAACTGACGATGGATTCAGACAGCACTAAAATCTCAGACATACTCCGGTATTAACTATAACTAGTTTACCCTACCTCGCCATGTAAAACTAATCCAATATGAATCATAGTATCGTTATAGGGTGAAAGAGTGAGTGAATGTGACGTAAAATGGTGCACTGAGCCAAAGAAAAATGCAGAAATGCGTTTTAATTGGTATTTGGGGGGGGCAAAAAAACAGCGGCTCGGTAATCTAATCATATAGGTTGACTAACTGTGAAACCATGACACCATAAAAAGCCTAGTCAACAAGAATCCCATCCTGATCATGACATCATTTTATCACATGGATAAACAGTGCTGCAGTCAGAAAGCAGCTCTTTAAATAGGTAGCCTTTTCAGGCAGCATTTGCTCCTTGATAAAGACTGTCCTATTTGGAAGGCAGCTCTTATTGCATTACATGCATCTTTTTTTTTTTTCCCCCTAATAAATAAATCACCATAAATCTATTCCCCTGATCCTATTTTCATTAATGTTTTGGCACACATTATTAATTATTATTATTGTTTGGATCGTCAGACCTACCAACATTCAAGCATTTTGCGTAGGAGCCCCGCATTTAACACTGGAGTACACTGCTATCACTCAAAACTATGCCAAGAGTTTGCAGTCTTCCCCACCTAATAAAAATGGCAGATGAGCGAATCTGGAATGATTTACAGTTGCCTAGGTGTTTAGAAATCCATATTCACTAACACTCCTTGGAAGCCCTGCCCCCTTCCTCCCATCTGACCTTATCAGTGTTTTGGTTGGTGCTATCTTCTTGACTCGATTTTCCTGCTTGACAGATGTGCTGATGTGGAGCACTCGCTTTGTATGTCAGTAAAGGAAAAATATCTTGTTCATTAATGTGAAATAAAATCTTCTCAGTATATGCTTGATTTAGCTAACATTAGAGTATTTTGCTAACTTCAGTTAACTATATTTGTAAGGGATGTCAGTCTTTCTTTTGGCTGAAAACTGAAAGTACCATTTCCATTTAAAGACTTGACTGAAAAAAGGTGAAGTGGTTCTGCAATGAAGTGTCAAATCCAGCACTTTACAAATATTTAATATACTGATGGTAATGATAATTAGAAATAATTGATTGTGCTTGTCAGACACATTCAAACAGTTTGAGCAGATCAACAGTGAAAATGTCAGCTATGTGGAAATATTTAACAGTTTCAAAAGGGACCTGTTGAAAACGTACTGTTTATTTTATTTTATTTTTTTGTTTTTTTTTTCTGTTTAATGTGTTTTTCTGTTTTTGGGTTATTCTGTCCATCCGTCTGAGATTCTCAGTAGCACAGTGTCTCGAGCGAGTAGTGAACTGTTTGTAGGATTGATTCGGAATTATCATTGTAACTAGCAGATAAGCTGATTAGAATTTGGAATTGATCCAAACAGGGTCAAGGTCGCAGAAAGGTCAAATGTTTGAAAGTATTAGACTTGTTGGTGATGGAGGCATCCCTGTCGAAGCTGCTGGCATCAAGTCCTACTTGTTACTTTAGAAATAACACATTAACACAACAATAACACAAACCCCGCTGCTGTTATATAAAATGAATCAACACTTTCTGACCAATCAGAATCCAGAATTGAACAGTGCTGTGGGATAAAGTAAAATAAGCTGTTAGTACAGATCTGCTGTGGAATTTGACTGGAGGTTTAGCTGATTGGTTACTGCCGTGTGCCGGCCTGCCCCATGAGCTCTGACCTCTGACTGACCCGAACCTGGCGTTCATTAGACGAGCTGCCAGTTCCACTGCCTACAAATGCGAGGGGGAGGTGGGAGTAGGAGGATTCGGACAGAGCTCACACCTGATGCAGGAAATGTGAGAGGCTATGTTTGTGCTTCAAAGAGCCCCGGCTTTGTCGTAAATCACTCTCAAAGACCTCTTTAAAATCGGCGGGTAGCCAGAATATGCCAAATACTTAATCCAATATGGCTTCCCACCCTGGTGCCGCCGCAGTCGTCAGGTAAGGACAGAGACATGGGTCTTGATTTAAAGGAACTTTTACCGTCCATTTCCCCATGTGCTTTGTCACACTCTGCCATAATGGCTTATTAGTCTGTCTGATGTCTGTCCTGTTTATGTTCCAGCTCACATAAAGTGTCTGAATTTCCATATTTATTTTGCCTAAAAGCAGGTGTTTAATTTCAGTTTAAAGGTGGATTTTTTTCCCACTTTCATACTTTACACAGCATTTCATTCCACAGTCAAAGCCACAAGCCATAAACCATCAGAGCAAGAAATGCAAACATTTTTTTGCTCCCCCTTTTTCCCTCCTCTCCTAAATTTTTATTGTTACAAGTGCTCGCAAAGGGAAAAAATAACAATGCCCTCTCCAATTCACTTTCAGTAAAAAGGCTTGGAATTTATTGCAGTACCTGTTTCATTAATGACTGCCATGATCCCTGCTTGGTCCTTTCTAGACTCTGGTGATGTGCGTTTATACGTTAACGAGGCTTTCATTTGAATAGCAAAGGCCTTCTTAAGTAAATTAGTTCACAGATATGTATATATTTTTTTAATATAAGGCCATTTTGCCTGAGCTGACTAAACCCACCACATCCTTCACAAATCCTTTAAAGTGAAATTCACTCCGTTAAGGATTTCTTAATCAAAGTGTGAGTTGTAGCATGAATCATGCTTCATTTATGTGATTTTATTTATTTATTTATTTTTTTACATCATGTAATGAGCGGAATAATGTGAGCCAACACCATGCTGTACACTGTACGCTGAAATCCAGTGTATGACTATTTGTGTGTATGTCTGTGTTTGTGCCTGCGTATTTGTACCTCACCGCAGGTGGTTTCCTGGTCACTCAGCGGATGTTGGATATGTTCAAGCGGCCCACGGACCCCCCGGAGTATAACTACCTGTACCTGCTCCCGGCTGGCGCCTTTGTGGGAGGCTATGGAGCAGCTCTGCACAGCGGCTACAACATAGAGCAGGTCAGATTAGCTGCAAGGCAAAGCTTAAACTTGACCTTAAATGATTAAATATGGCTGAACATCCATATTTTTATGCATGTGCTTTGATACAAGTCCTCTGTGGCTATGTGGGGAGTAGTTGTTAACATGTTTTTCTGTATGTTTCCTATGGATGCCCAAGAAGTGTATCTGTCTAATTTATTTATGCATTTATTTTTATTCATTTTAATTTAACAAATAAATATTTAATAAATAAATTGATCATTTTTTAGTTATTAATTTGCTTCTATTTATGTACTTATTTCTATTCATTATTTTTTTTGCCTATATCTACTATTATTTTTATTTATTTACTTATTCATTCATTGAAATTGTAGTACGATACCAGTCTCATTCACCCACTCACTTTCAGTTAGCGCTTTATCCTGGTCAGAGTTGCGGTGGATCCGGAGGCTATCTCAGGAACACTAGGGCGTGAGGCAGGAATACACCCTGGGTGGGCTACCAGTCCACTGCAGGGCAACACACACACACGCGCACACACACAGACACATCTAAGGGTAATTTATCTTAGCCAATCTACCTAGTGGCATGTTTTTGGGAGGAAACTGAAGAACCCAGAGGAAACCCATATCATCACTCTGCTAAGATAATTAATAATTGATATTGATTTATACATATAAAACTTGCCACTTCTTAATATAGGTACTTTATAACTTTAAAATGAGTCTTGGACAGTTGTGCCAATTGAGGTAATGTAAAGTTAGTGGTTTTCATGGCATCATGATATTAACTTGGGTTCAAAACACACCTGGCTGCGTACATTCTTATTATTTCTTATTAATTTAATAATTAGCAAATTGCAAAAATCCATGATGACTTCCATCCAGCTGCTTGTAACTGTGAGTGAGAGTCATTGCTGATGTTTCTTCTGTTTACTCTTTGCTCAGATGATGTACCTGGGCTCTGGCCTGTGCTGTGTTGGCGCTCTGGGCGGTCTGTCCACTCAGTCCACAGCGCGCCTGGGTAATGCCCTGGGTATGATCGGAGTGGCAGGTGGCATCGCTGCAACTCTGGGTGTCCTGAAGCCCTCCCCTGAGCTCCTGGGCCAGATGAGCGCTGCCATGGCCGTGGGTGGCACTGCCGGTGAGTGAAATTCTGTCTATGTGTCTGTCTTGTGCAGTGCTGTAAAAACAGACATACTTGGTTCACACGTTCCTTTGAAGTCTCCAAACACCCAAATAAGTGTGTCAGTGTGTAAACAGCTGAGTCAGTGAGCTGCCTGCGAGCTCAGGTAATGGTCATCAGGTCATGAGTCACACGCGGCACAGCGGCGGTGTCTTTGTAGCCAGTCACATCTAATCTAAATTGCTAATTATTCCTGGAAACCTGCTGGAATGAAGTTGAAGCCATCCCGTGCAGCGCCTGCATGGTTCCAGATGCTAATTTAAACCTCCAGGTCTTTGCCAGCCTTGAAAACACAGACACACACACACCTCGAACCTGTCGTGACTGTTTTTCCTAGCAGAGCTAAATACATTTTTGCTTTTTCCACCCTCACAGGTTTAGCCATCGCCAAGAAGATCCAGATTTCAGATCTGCCTCAGCTAGTGGCTGCCTTCCACAGTCTGGTCGGTTTGGCCGCCGTGCTCACCTGCGTGGCAGAGTACATGGTGGAGTACCCGCACTTTGCCACAGACCCTGCTGCCAACCTCACCAAGATTGTTGCATACCTGGGCACCTACATCGGTGGCGTCACCTTCAGCGGTTCCCTAGTCGCGTACGGCAAACTGCAAGGTGAATGCTTATTTTTCCTCCAGTCTTACCTTTTTAAGCATTCTTGATTTTGAACTTTGAAACGTACATTATAGTGAGATTATTTTTTTTTTTTTTGTGCCCTCTGTGGCCTGCGAAGTAATTGCAATTTAAACGTACAAGGTTCAACCAAAATTAAAACTACCATTGCCTAAAATGGCAATGGGTGGAGCCGAGTCAGCTTTGTAATGGACTGGAGGTGGAGCCTATTCCAGGACCAGAAATAAGTAAAAAGATGGCTGAGATTAAGAATCTAGCCATTGACTGAATTGCAGACTACATTTTTTAAAAGTCTAGACAAACTAAGCATCACAATTTTGGAAGCATTATCCAGTCCGTCAAACCTTGTTATTCCTTACTCAGCCCCAGAAAGTTCGCTTCAGGCTCGAGCCCTCCAGAGGTGCTGGTCTAAGGCCCTGTAGTCGGCGGTGCTGTGTGTTTGTTGACCGGCTGCCCCAGCAGTGCCACACAGCCCCTGTGTTTAAAGCTTGGCCAGGCGGAACCTCTCAGAATTTGGCACTAATTTAGCCCCTCCACCCCCCCAGTCATTTTCCACTTGTTCCCCCCACCTCCCCCAAAGCTGGAACACATTATCTCCAGGAGCTTTCCCACTCCTCCACCGGCGCGCTGGAACCTGGAGGTCTGTGCTGATGCAGAAGATTACAACTCCCATTTTTATGCTCGTGTGCATTTTTCAGTTCGGTCAGGGCCTTTTTTTCGGCGGCTATTCAAAGAGTATGCTGAATAAAATTCCAGTCCATCTGCATCACAAACCCGACAAGTCCAGAAGTAAGCAAATACGATAAGGCCGATTATGGACCGTATGATGCACCGTAGCTAGATTGTTCTAATTCATTGGTTGATCAGTTAAGCACCTTAGATAGCCTCATATGGTTTGGCTTGTTTTCTGATACTGTACAGTCCTGGAACAGGGCATGTACAGAAATATCTTGTGTATGGTGGGGGGGTGATCCCTCACGGCATCATTTTGTTGTTTCTCATTTGTTCTTTGACTCAATCTCCTTTCCCATATATGTAGCGGAATATCCACAAAGCTGGTTTAGTTTAAAGATCTTATGTTAAACCTTGTGTTATCTCTAAAGCGTCATCTTGCTTCCTTGCCCCGCAGGTCTCCTGAACTCTGCTCCGCTCATGCTCCCAGGCCGTCATGCTCTGAACGCCGGCCTCATGGCTGCCAGTGTGGGAGGCCTTGTGCCCTACATGATGGACCCCAGCTACACCATGGGCATCACCTGCCTTGGCTCCGTTTCTGCCCTTTCGGCCATCATGGTGAGGCAGCCAGTGCTTTTAGGCTGATAACTGCTAAAGATGTTTATTGAGTTAAAGAGCCTCAGATGGCTTAAATCACTTAGAAACATAATAAACAGTTCAAGCAGGTATGTTTTGCTCTTTTTAGTCAGAGCAGAATATCTACATATATACATAGTTAGTATAGGAGGAGCAGATAGGAACAAACAAGCAAAAAAAACAAAAAAAACCTGAAATTGCATCTTTAATACAAGGAAATATCAAGCTAGCCATATTAGCTGGACTGTAATTGTAACCCAGCTGTGCTTAACTGATTGCATACTGGCATTAATATAATTTATTCAAACAGGAGCTGCTCGTAACCATAGATTTTGCTGGTGCAGTAAAACATTAAATAATAATGTAACCTCAAACAAAAATTAACTCAAGAGGTGGTAACATTTGAGATATGCTGTAGACTACTATCAAGTGAAATAACCCCTAATAGGCTGTTGAGAGTCAACAAGACTTGAATGACCTTGAACAAACTACACCAATTTTCAATGAGAGAGCAGAAAGATGTAATCTGTGCCTCCAGCACAGGCGAATTAGCCTTACAAGGTCAAACAATACAGTTGCCTTAGTTGAGGAAACTGAACATCTGACATCACACTGTTGAAAGAAATTCAGCTGTGTTTGATACAGCAGTTGTGGTTCCTGTCAGCCTTGTCACAGTGTACGAGATGAACACAGAAGAGGTAGTAGTAGTATGACCAGATCAACAGAATGTCAGCTTATATCTGTCAAATAGCAACTTTTTTTTTTTTTTTTTTAATTGTCGGTCATTCAAAAGAGGTAATTAGTATTTCAACAAAATTTAAAAAGTGTGGTTGTGTGAATGAACACTTCATGAAGATTAACATTTGTTGAACAGCTGATGTATGCTGGGCTCTGCCTCACATACCCCTATGGATGAGCCCCAATTGTATCCAAATAATATTTACTCTTGGCCTCTGTCTGGAATTTTTTTTTTTGTTGCTTATTGCATGTAGTGTTACCTGAATCTCACCGTGAAACCATGACCATTTCAGGGTAAAGCGTTAATAATGAAATTTCATGGGAGCGCTCAGAGAAGTTCAAGATGCTCTTAAATGTTTGGCTCTCTTACCATTTGCACATATTAAACACAAAAATGCTGGTATATAAAATAGTCATGCCTTTTTTGATGGTCATCACTGTTAAGTGTAAACACCTGAGGTTTGGTTTTGATGAGGGGCAATTTATAAGCTAATCTGTGCCACTTCCTGAGATATCTAGGTTGGGTACACTGCAGTGTAATACAGCCATGATGAACACTTTGAATCCTGATGTTCTAGTTTTACCTATTCTGTGTAAAATACCTTTGGACACATTGTAGACCATCCAGCTTTCTTATTTACAGCTTCATTCTGCTGTGTTATAAAAGAATTTATCAGTACAGAGCTGCCAACTTCTTGAATCTGGTCAGAAGGTGTTGATTAACTGTAACAGCTCTGATAGTAGTGTTACTGCAAATCACAGGTTTATATTAATGCTCTTGTTCTAATACGTTACTGTTTCTGTAGTAACGGCTTACACAGGGACTTGGCCGACACTCCACAGAAATGGACTTTAAAAACGTTGTTAAAGGTAAAGCTGTAATTTAAACTTTTCAGACACGGGAAAGTCTTCAGGACAGGGGAGTTAAACCTTGTGGTTTCTCGGTAATATGATGATAAGATGCACTTTTTTCGTGGGCGTTCCACAACGTTAAATGTAACAGTAAACGGATATATAATAAATAAAACTAAATAATAATGTTGGAAAGTTGGTGAAATAAAACACTTCAGTGTGACACTGGGCATTTTATTCCTTGCTTATCACATGAATTGTTTGTAGCTTATGTTTGTTTTGATTTTTTTTTTTAATAGTTGTATTTGTGTGTGTGTGTGTAGGGGGTGACTCTGACTGCAGCCATTGGTGGAGCAGACATGCCAGTGGTCATCACGGTGCTGAACAGTTACTCAGGCTGGGCTTTGTGTGCTGAGGGCTTCCTGCTCAACAACAATCTGCTCACCATCGTTGGAGCGCTGATCGGCTCATCCGGAGCCATCCTGTCCTACATCATGTGTGTGGTAAGAGCCCAAATCACCTCAATATTTCACACTCCCTGGTTCTTAGTCAACCGTGAAAACCAGAAGTGCTGCCATACAACTTACAGACCTGTTCCCTGTGAACATGTATTTTTTTTCATGCTGTAAGAGTGAGATATCCTAGAGGTATCCTGGGCAAGTCCCTCTGTATGCTTTCCTGGCACATTACAGTATCTGTGTAACTAGGAGCTTCTCCTCCATGGTAACTACTGATGGCAGCAATTAATAAAATACGTTTTGAAATTTGCATATTAAGTTCCTTAAAACAGTGAAAACGATTGATCATGAATCTGAGTGAGTCTGTTTTAATGGTGGTGAGCAGGCCAGTACTTAATAATCTGAAATGTTAGTTTTATGATAAAATTGTGATTTTTGTCCTAGAGCCACTAGAGAAAAAGGAGATTAGATAAGAAGGGAAACTTTGGCAGATAGTCACAACACTAATGAAGCTTTTCTAGCCAGAAACATCATCAGGATGACTGTCACCATTTTGTTTGACGAATCAGTAATTTGCACTGTTTCTAGCTCCGCCCACATGTCTGTGTGTGCCTTCTTGCGTGCATATTTTTAATAAAATATAAGTTTATTATATATTGAAATGCATTTTATACCAACAACTATTACTACTATTACTATTTTTACTACTACTTTTGCTATGATTATTATTATTATTATTATTATTATTATTGCTACCGTTACTACTACTATTATTGTTCTTTTTTTGCCCTTTTCTGGCATTTAATCGCATTACTTTGTGTTTGGTGCGAATAGGTATTAAAGAGAACAACTGGGCAGAACTAGTAGCTCTTCTTACAGCTCGACCTCATGGATCAGGGCTTACTTCAGCCTTTTGCTTCAGGGCATAGCGACTGATACTTTTTTCTGTTTTCCTTTTCTTCTAAATATGCACCTAGTGATCTTTTGTGTCAGTGTGTGTGTGTGCTTGTCATATTAAGCTTCTATCTTCTTTTTAAGTCTGTTACTGATGCCTGTGTATTATGGTGCACAGATCCAATACTGAGTATCTCTATCATGCTGATATTGGTGCTTCATTTTACATATCTTCCAAGCCAACTTACTCAGCTCATATTTATTAGTTATGAAATGCATGTGACTGAAAATCAAAGGTTGCTTGTTACTTTGATGTCGGATATCGTCACTACTTTCACACTATCAAGTGACGCTATATAGTAGCTTGTGAAGTACAAATACAAATTAGTGACGAGAAGGACTATACTTCAGCACCGTAGGCATCGAGTGCCACTTGTTTCTGCCTTGTAGGATTTTACTGTTAGCAATGCTGCGCCCCTGTAATTGATGTCCTGTGTTTATGTGCATCAGCCAAAATGATGTGCGTTCACAGTATAAAACTGTCCGTGGGGCAGATGGGGAAAATGTCCATATCCGATATCAATCTGGCTTTTGGGGAAAAAAATTAAAGAATTAACGTTTTACCCGTTTTCCACCAAGAGGTGCTCTTACATCTCTGAACTGTCTTGTGCAAGGGTAGAAGCTTTGACGCTTGACGGTTAACCCTGTCACATGTATATCCCATTCTGTGTTTTCCTGCACAGGCCATGAACCGATCACTGGCTAACGTCATCCTTGGCGGCTACGGAACCTCCTCCACTGGCACAGGCAAACCCATGGAGATCACGGGCACCCACACCGAGGTCAATGTGGACCAGACTGTGGAGATAATCAAAGAGGCCCAGAACATTATTATTGTCCCAGGTGACTGCAGGGATGTGTGTGTGTGTGTGTGTGTGTGTGTGTGTGTGTGTTTAAGTAACCTTGACTGACAGCCATTACATCACTTTAACTGCTGTTCCCAGAAGTGAGGTCTTTACTTGGTGCCCATTTTCAGATGGACTTTTGTTTTATAGAAACTCTGGGTCTCATTTTTCATACATCACTTTTCAAATCCTAGAATGCCAGATTTACTAATTGTGATGATTCCAGTCAGGATTATTTGGCTCCTCAATCATACCTGATTGAACAGGATTTATTTTGGGTTGTTTGAAATGATGTTTCACACCCATTTTGTCTGGAATAGACAGATATATTGAGAGAAATTGGTTTATGCGAACAATACGGAATACAGGAGAGGGTATTAAAATGAGCTTTTTTTTTTTTTTTTTTTCTTGCACACAGTGTAATAAAACATGCACAGTTTAGTGTAATGTGGCTATGGACTACTAAATCAGGAGTCAGGAGATCATAATGCATAGTGCACAACCATTAGCTATTTTATTTATGTTGAGTTTCCTATTTTCAGTCCTCAAGTTAATGAACAGCCATGTTTTTTATTCTAGTCTATAGAAACCATGCACAAGATTTATTTTTTAAGTAGGCTTAGTTTAATCTCAGTATGTAGGCTGATATAGACTTTATGTAACAGTCTAGCGACTCCAGCTATAAGCCGCTTGTTCAAATTGTGCACACTTTTCTTGAGATAAGAGCAAATTTTTTGAATTGACCTTGTTAATAAGACCTTGTTTTAGTAATCATGCATTATGTAAGGAATATAACACAATGGAGCATGATGCTATAGAAAAATAAGATGGTGTAGTGAATTGGAGTCATTGTTGCCACCCTTAATTGGGTTATTTTCCTATAATAACATGTCCCCAAGTGTCTTATTCCACTTATACCACAGCAATTTGCCAATGCTTACAATGTTTTATTTATAAAGAATGGCACATTGTGCTTTTATCAGTTTAGTTGCATTATTGTTGTGTAACATCCATGAAACAAGTTAGTTCCTGCTATCACTTATGGTATAGCAGCTATAAACACTCCTTCCCTCACTCCCTTTCTTTCTCTTGAACTCCTCTGTCCTGAAGACAAGTCCAGAATCAACAGCAGTCCTGTCCAGTGCTAATTCGGTAATCCATGTTTGAAAAATGGGGTCCTGGACAGGATTTTTTGGTTACGTGATGTTGCATTTAGTGCTGCCACTGTTACTGCTGCAGTTGGTGGAAAATAAATTTGAACCTAAAGGTCCATGGTTCCAGTTTGGGACGGTTCTTGCTTCTTTTTGAATGTGCAGTGAAAAAACAGGAACTTTTTGTGAGACCATGTTTATCCGGCTCTGACTCTTTGTTCATCGTCCTGCTGCCTGCATTACAAACACCAGCACTTTTACTGCTGTATCATGTTTTCACTCTAAACCAGTGCGTTGTCTGCCTGTTTGTTTTAAATCCCTAAAGTCTCAGTGTGTCTCACTGTATTTTCTGCACTAAAAAAAAGGCCTCCAA
>CM040468.1:11931349-11950098 GCA_022758105.1 Pangasianodon gigas | reverse complement strand
TTTTTTTTTTTTTTTTTTTTTTTTTTTTTTTTAAATATGTAACCAAACCGTATAGCTTAGGCAGATGTCTGTAGGTGAACCTGCACTAAACCTGGGCTACTGTCTTGCTCTGAGTTCATCAGTTACTGCTGCATCTTCACTATAGTCCCTTCTTTCCTGTCTGTCTGTTTCTTTCTTTCTTTGCTTTCTTTTCTTTCTATTTTTATGGTCTTTCTGTCGCTTTTTCTTTCTAATGTTTGTTCTTTCTTTATAATATGTTTTGTCTTTCTTTGCTTTCTTTTTCTGTCTTACTTCTTCTTTCTTTTCTTTCTTGTGTGTGCACCCCCCCACCTTTCTCTGTTGCTCAGGTCTGGTTTTCTGAAAGTGCCACAGCCATGTTTGGATTTTCACATTTCTCATAATTGGAGCAGTCGCAGTCACTTTGGCTGATTGACACCTGCAAAAACATTTAGGCCTTTTTTAAAGTTTAACACCGGATTTTTCTGGGCATGATTGTTTTCCTTAGGAGAAATGTCTGTTTTTAAAAAAAGAAAGTTATGAAAAAGTTAGAAAATCATTAGGATCACAGGGGGATTGTCGACATGCAACACGCTGTTTTAATGCCGAGGGTTTGGCCGCTGTTGTGACTGCTCCGTCAAATCCTATCCAACATCACTGAAGCTTTAAATTATTCATTCCCTTTTCTTTTCGTGGACAGCAGGTTGTGGTGGGTTTTGTCACACTGATTATTTCCACGTTATTTCTTTGAACCTGCAACTTTTTAACCTTTTGGGATTTCTGTGCTTTGCTGTACCAGCTTTCGCACCAGCACAAATAAACACTGGGTTTAAAATAACGGCTCTCAGGTGCTCTTGTGGATGAATATAGATAATGTCAACAAAGACTAAAACAATTTCACAACATACCGTTTCCCTTTCATGTGTGTTTAAATGTCTTTGGTGGTTACTTCTGGTCTAAATATGGAAGGGAGTGTCAGCCATGTTGGTTTTGGTACTATTAAGAAAAAATTTCCTATTGGATCTAAGTTCGTTCTAGTGCGGTACGGATCCTGCTGTGAGAATGGGAAGGTATGATTGCTTGGAGTTGTAAACGTTACAGGATGGGAACAGAATTTATAAGCAAGGTTCTGAGTGTACGGAACGTTTTGAGGTGAGCTGAAAGTTCTGGCGCTTTAAATGTAAGGCTTTAAAACCATCACTCGTGACCTGGTCAGTGTCAGGCCTGGAAATGTCTGGGGCTTGTGTTATTTTATCTTTCTTTTTTAGATATTTCAGCGCTTTGTCATCATCGTTGTGCTCCCCTCCTCTTTTATGATAAGTTTCCAGTCCAGGCATTTTTTCAACAACTTTTGGAAATGTTAGGTGCTTTTCCAAGTTTTAGGGCATTTTAGTCCCTGGAAAGTTTTTAGTTCCTGCGCCATCATCCTGACTTTTCTCTGGATTAAGAACTGTTTTTTGGGGGTGAAGCTTGCTGTACTGAACATCACTGATTGACCAGCTGCAAGCTTCACAGAATGAACACCTCTCTTAGCCATCGGTCACACAAGCAGTGAAGTGACACAACAAAGTGGCTCTCATTTTCAATCTCATTTTCAGTAATTTTCCCCCAGAATTTTATTTTTAGTGGAAGATATCTGATCTGTTATGCCATCAGTGGTTTAACCTGGAACTCTCAAGTGACCTTGAGTGTTAGAAAGGGGATATATAAATTGAATTATTATTACTATTATTATTATTATTATTATTATTATTATTATTGTTATTATTATTATTGTTATTAGTACTACCATTGAAAGCATGGAAACTGGCAGTAAACTAAACATAAGTTAGCAGTATAGAGTGATTTGAGTGATGTGAGGTGAGCTGCTGTGACTGCAGGGACACTTGTCATTTTAAAGAGTGTTTAGCCAACAGTTGATTCCTGAGGCATGTTTTATAGTGTGGCACAAATTGCAAAGTGCAACATAGGCTATTTTGTCTTGCTGTGGTTTTTAAAAGAATGCAAACAAAACTCTAGCGCTACATTGTGCTTAAAATTAATTTTAAAGAACTTAAATTTTAATAATTTGCAAAAAAATTAAATAAAACCTAAACACTAAAAACCTGGAAGATTGTTTAGAGGATTTGTACAAGTTGCTTGAAATGTGCCTTGTTGCAAGTAAGGAATAAAACACCCACTGTTGCAATCAATGGTGGTGTGATGATGCTACTTTCACCACCCTTGAAGTTGATTATTTTCCAATAACCACATGTCCTGAAGTGTTTTTCATAGTGCTTTTAATAGTCACCCATTACTTTTTATTTATTAATGAATGACAAGTCATACTACTGTTTATCGTTACATATTGTGGACCATCACATTGCTGTATTTTATACATGCTGCTAGGGCAACAAGAACAAACTGGTGGTTTCAATGTTAGCTTTATATTGGTGCAACATAACCACAATAATAAATAGCACAACTGTTTATTCTCGATCTCCTCCATGTTCATCATGTCACTGTCTTTCTGCTGCTAAAATGTCTGTTGCACAATTTGTCACTTTTGTTATTTTGAAGTAATATTTCTCAGATGATTACAGAATCTAATAGAGAAACACACACAGGCCTCATGAGGAATTGTCTGCTCTTTTGCAGGTTATGGTCTGTGTGCAGCTAAAGCTCAGTATCCCATTGCTGACCTTGTCAAGTGTCTGACCGAGCAGGGCAAGACAGTCAGGTATGTACAGTACACAAACATACACTACAGCTTCAATCCATTACTATTATACAGCTTGGATACATTAATATAAAATACACACACACCTTATTTCAGAATTATTGTTAGAATCCCTAAGATGCCCAAAGGAGCATATTTGTCCTACACTGTGGTTGGAGAAAGATGGCCTTCACCTTTCCTTTGTCAATCAGAGCAATGTTAGCTAATTCTAGGTATTTATTGCTCTCTTCCAAGTGTGTTGGGCCTCACCCTCTGACATGCAGGCTAAGAGGAGAGCAGTAGCCATGTCAGGTCATTTGTTTTCAATATATAGTTATATTTGGCATTGCTGATGTTTTGCCTTGTACCTCTCCCATGGATTTGTTTGTGCCCAATCTCTGTCTAATGGTGGAATCATGAATGCTTACCTAATCTGAGGTAAATGAGGCCTGCAGTTCCTTAGGTGTTTGTCTGGGTTCTTTTGTGATGTCCTGGCTTTAAGGAATTTTGGTCTGGAGTTACACAAATACAAAAATAATGCACACCTTCTGACCAATCAGATTTGAGAATCCAACCCCACTGTGGTATAAGACCTTTTTAGCTCACTTCACATTGCTGAAAAGGTTCTGTTTACATGATGTTTAGATTCAACAGGGCTGGCAGTAATCAGGTCTGTGTGCGTCTAGTGTAATACAACCCAATTATCATTAAATTGGTTGATTGTGTACTTAAGGAGGCAGTTAATTTTTCACATAGGGCCAGTTGTTGGATAACTTTTTCCTTCAGTAAATGAAATGATCATTTAAAACGGTAGTTTGTGTTTTCTCAGGTAGTCTTAGCTGTCGAGTGGCTGGGAAAACATAGTAAACAGGAACTGGCACATAAGAAATATTGCGTACTGTAAATATGTGAATCTTCTGCCCTCTGCATCGCTCTTTAATGTTTGTGTTTGTGTGTGTGTTGTGTTTTTTTTTTTTTTTTTTTCTCCCGTCCCATTAGATAGCGGTTATCATTACTGTTCTTGCCACACTCGTAACATGCAGAGAGGCTAATTACTGACTCCTGAGATCCTTAAAAGGGTCTCACAGCACACTACATACTCACACACACACACACTCTAATCAGTTCCAGGATGTTGGCGTTTCTTGCCAACCTGTTCTGCTCAGGCGGGGGGGTGAAGTGTTGGTCAAATAATGTTGTTCAGAATTGATCAGGGTTTTGCTGTTTTGGAAGCCTCGTCTCTGTCATGCTGGGAGTTCAGGGTTGGGGGTTTGGGTTACATATTTCGTGAGCCTCGCACTGTGCTGCGGTGAAGTTTGTCTCCCCCTCCTGAATGCAATTTGTAGCATGGTTAAATGATTCATTCGAACTCGTTTCACTCGTGTTCGTTTTTTTTTTTTTTTCTTCTTCTTCCCCCCCCTTCCACCTGGTCGGGCACAGCCATTTCACTCGGGCATGGAGGAGTGGAGTGGAGGAGAGAGAGGCAGGCCGGAAGCTTGTGTAATTTTCCTGCGTTCGTTTGATCTGGGAGCCCAACAGCTGCTTCCTATTAGTGCATTTGCAGTTGATTAGAGGGGGAGATGGGTGGCCGAAGAGTGGACAGATTAGGTTAGTGTTCCCGTGCTTGTAAGAGTTCCCCCTCCTTTACTTCCCTGCCTCCTTGCTCTTTTTGGGATAATTAGCTTGGGGTGTCGTCCTGTTGAGAAAGCTGTGGGTCGAGCGACGACTCGCTTGTATTCTCTGTTCGCCTGCACATCACAGGTTTTCTTATTGTGGGTCTTCACCAAGCCGTAAGCAGTCATGTCAAAAACGAAGCTGAACGTGTGTTGGTGTTTTCATAATGACGGGTGTGTTTATTTGCGTGCTTGAAGTAATCGTGAACACGGGGCCAGGCCTGGATGCTGCACTATCCGCCCCCGTCCCCCCTTCCAGCTGCAGCTTAGCACGGATGCTGATTGACAAATCCCACGTCTGAGGCTTTTGATGTTTGTCCTTTCACACAGCTGATCACAGCCTTTTCTCCCTCTCCTCAAACGGTGACTTGGTTTACTCAGAGCTGACAGATGACAATGCAATGACAAATGGCACAGGGGTTCCTTTGTATTTATATTGAGAATCAAAAATTTAAATAAAAATATTTTACTTAAATATAATCTGATTTTTCCAATTTTGGTGGCACACCATTAATCAAATTCCGATTCAATATGGGGCGGCTGAAAAGGCAAAGACTCTGTTTGGGTCTGATACTGCATACATTTTTACCTTAGTTTACGTTTTGGCGGCACAAGGCATTTAAACTTTAGTGCAAGTTTTAATTTTGTAGATTTGATTTATCAAAAAAAAAAAGAATTCCACACTGCATACAAATTAAAATTATAATGTGCAATTTTAAATTGATCTCATTTAGCTTCAAAATTGGGCATAAAATTCAGGTTTATGAAATTGAAATCCAAATCCTAGTGCCTCATTATTCCATAACAGTGTAAATGGTTGCTCAGGTGTATTTAAAATTACTTTGTGAGCACATCTTAATTGGAATAGAGAAAACTGTTTGACTGATTAATCTTTTGCAAAGATTTATATTAATGTTTTTCCTGACCAACAAGGAAGCTGCAAAAAAAAAAGCATCCTGTGACTAAATGTTTTATTTTTTTATGATAATAAAAAAAAGCTCATAACATGTTCACTTTACATCTTGTTTGAGGCATGAAACGGTCAAACAAGCTCAGACTTATTTGACTTGACTGCTCGAGTCAGTGGGAGACTGAGAAAACAGCTTTCACATGAACTAAAACATGAACATGAGTTGAAGAGGCAGTTAAAAAGATTTTTCAGTGTTTAGGTAGAACATTCTTCAGAAATGGAAGAAATGAACATAGACATGACAAAATATATACATTTTTAAAACGGTAAGACACCTGGGGAAAAAAAAAGGGTTACAGGCAAGTAATATAAACGTCCAAGTTTATTTCACATTCAGAAATATCAGATTTTTTTTTTCCTCACTATTTTTATTTGTTAATGAAGAAACATTTTGTTGGTTCAACATTTCAAATTAAAGTGCGCAAACGAATCTTTGCTTGTAAACCCCGAGGTTGTGTTTTTGTCCGAGTGACAAGAGGCCAGTGTCGCTGATCAGAGGCGACAGGTGACCCACATTCTAATGAGTTAATGATGGTCATTTTTCCCAACAGAGCCACTTTTCCTGTAAGTGTTCTGAGTGGGGATAAATGCGAGCACGCCACTTCCTGTGTGTGTGCCCTGGGCTTGTTAGCAGTCATCTGGGTTTTTTACAGCACGGTCAGGTCATAAAGGCACTCGGCAGCCTTGGGGGGCCTGATCCTCTTCCTCTAGCCATTTCCCCTCAGTGTGCGTCTTTACTACTACCAGCATTAGAATGATAGCCCCGGCTACAACTTATTTCCTCTCCTCTCTTAACCTCTTAACGGCCTGACCCTCGGCTCTAGTACGGCAGGCAAGGTCAAAGACTTCTCTGTGGTTTCCTGTAGTACGCATGTCTATGATAATCTGTCCTTTGGAGCCAGCGGCTATGTAAAATTTTGTTTGCTGTGCAGGTTCGGCATCCACCCCGTCGCCGGGCGCATGCCTGGGCAGCTGAATGTGCTGTTGGCTGAAGCTGGCGTGCCGTATGACATTGTTCTTGAGATGGATGAGATCAACCATGATTTCCCTGGTATATAGTGTTTTTATTTATTTATTTATTTTTTAAAACCTCAGTTTGCTTTCATCCTGTCCTGATATATTGTTCTGGCTGTGTTCAGAAACCGACCTGGTGTTGGTCATTGGAGCCAACGACACGGTTAACTCAGCTGCTCAGGAAGACCCCAACTCCATCATCGCTGGAATGCCAGTGCTGGAGGTGTGGAAGTCCAAACAGGTGAGGCTTCCCTGCTGCTTCATTATGAAACCACATCATTAACCCAGCATTAAGACAAATAAAATCCTGACGTCCCATTAATTAAACGCTTGCATCAACATTAGAGTGCGATCAAACAGTTCTGTTCCAGACAGCACCTCCAGAATAACTTTTTAAATTTTTTTTACTTGTACTGAAATTTTATTTGTTTTCTCAAACAATATTGAATTTTCAGGAATAAGTTAGATCACTAATGTTAGGCTCTTTTGAATGCAGACCTTTGTCAGCCAGTCATAGTAAGCCTGATGACAGAAATGAATAATTGGCTATAATAATAATAATAATAATAATAATAATAATAATAATAATAGCTGAATAATTATACTAATCACATCAGTCTTTGCTTAGAGCTCTGCCTAGGGAATAATTAAAAAGGTTCAATTTAATGCTTCTTAAACTGCATGCTGCTCTTTAATTTTGCATATTTATTATTCAAAAATGTTACATTTAATGTGCAATGTATAATTTTACCCAATTAACATCAGTCATTTGAGAATTTGTATCTATACCCTTCAGCTTTAAAATACAAGCTAAAACTATCTCAAAAAAAGGAAATGGATAATTCTCTTAGGATAAATAATCTCTGGCCATCCTCCTGCTCCTGCCATATGGAGCGTTTGGCTGACTTCCCACCCTCCACCCTGCTAGCTAGCTGCTTTGCATAATGCGCAGGAGAAATGATTCAAATGAAATGGTGTAAATGTGCCGATTATTTATTAAACCAGATGGTTTATATCCAGGTACAGGTGACGTGTTATTGTGTGGTACAGTGCTCTCTAGGATGAGCATTTTTTTTTTTTTTAATTGTTCTGAGCTGTCATCATTCGGAGTAAATCTGAGGCCCCCAATCCTCCCCGTTATGGGTGCAGGTGTGGATTTTGGAAAAATTCAAATCGCTGACTCAGCCTCATAGGATATGATGACAATTTCAGAGCTAGTACTTTTAGCTAAGAGTGTTTTCACACTTAGCCTGAATACTTGAGTCCGTACCCAGGACCGATTCTGGGCTTGTTTGGAGGAGGGGTCCATAATCACGGGTATGCTTTTGCATAGAAGAATTCCTCCAGAACCACAGCTCGATAGCACAGTGCCATATGTCACTTCTGTGCATGCAGGCTTGCACAATGGTAGGCACTAGGTTCATTCTTTTATTGTTTTATCATTATTATTTTATAAATTTTCCTTTGTTACCAGTGCTCAAGAGGTGAGCAGAGCTTTGTGCAGAAATACCTGCAAACGAGGAGCTGTTCTTGTATAAGGAGATTCTTAGTCATGAAGGTCAGCATGAGACATGCATTTTTCTTGATGCTCTCAGTGCAAGCAGTTCCAACAAGAGTGTGCACTAATTACAGTGCTCCAGTCCTGTGTAACTCTGGTTTAATATATCAATAAGGCATTCCGTCTCCTTCACTGATCATCACAACCCTTCTCCGCCATCACGAAACTTGGAGCAGAGTGTAAATTGACAAGTTGAACCAATCACGTTACTCGGCATGTGGCACAAAGCGTGGTTAGCTTTCACACCACAGTTCAGTGGAAGCAAGCCACAGACCACTGTTTTCAAGAAGGCCAGGGATCAGTTGTCTGAACTGCTCCCGGGCTTGGAAACAGTTTTCACACTTCACCAAATGTACAGAACGCAAGTGTGGAAATAAGCCAAATATGGGTTTGTGTCTCTCATATCCACGACCTCAGATAACAGAAGTCAGAGGTGTATGGGTACTGTGGATTTCTCCTCACTGTACTTGTTTATTTAGCAATGCTTCCAGGAAAGCACGAATTGTTTAACCGAAGTTTGTCATAAAGGTTTTTTGTGAGTGGCCTCTTCCAGAGGCAGTTAAACTAACTTTGTAGTGACATTACTAATGACATGATCTCGTTGGACGATCAAGATTGTCCTATTGGCTGGTAGGCTGTGAATCTGCTGCCAGAGTACTGATTGCTCCCAGATTATGAGGAGCCTTTGTAGATTACTGAGCCCAGCTGCAGCCTGAATAAAGAGGCAACGGGCTGCGGGTTTGTCCTGAGAAATGACGTAGCAGAAGCTGCAGGGAGATTACAGTCAGGTGGAACTTCACTCTGCCCTTTCCGAACCCGATCCTTCATCACCCTGCCACCGGTGATCATCTGCAGGACGAATGGCGATATTAAAAAGGTCACGGCATCCCGTTTCGGTGTCACCAGATGAGGTCGTTTTTGTTCCAACTATCCTTCAGCGTCTTGAGCACCACTAGCGCAAGGAGACCAGCAGCACAGCGAGGAGTCTCCTCTCCTGGTTTTACTTATTCAATTAGCCATAAAGGGTTGCTGCTTCCCAACCAGATGCTCCCAATCACGGCACAGCTCTCGCTAGCTTTCCCAGGAAGTGCTCGGCTCGGGTTCTGTGCCTGAGACACTAATGACGCTTAATTTTGTAAATGGCAGATACTTAAATAACCATTAGATGCTGGAAGCATGAGCTGCTTTCTCTTTCTCTCTCTAATGTACAAATACAAGGCTAAAGTCTAACACATTTTACGTACAGGTGCAGTACAGGGTTTTAATAAAATAGTGTTGTGGTGTTTGGCCTTAACTACCTTCAGTGACTCAGTGAATAATATTTTACAGTGAAAACAGTCTTTTTTTTTTTTTTTTAAAAGTTTGGCCAGAAATAAAAGGTATGCAATTTTTCCTGTCTTTCGGCCAAAACAGGTTTGGTGTCTGAGATTTGCGTCTTTATTTTTGCACTGGTATGTAGATAACAAGTAATGGAAATTGGTCTCATCTTAATGGTTTTTCCATGAATACATGCTCAAATCTTCATACTCTGGCAACATATGCTCAACTTTAAATAAAATATCAGTGATCATCATATTTCCTATGGTCATCTGCATCCCTTCAAGCCTTCCACTACAATCTTTAAACATACTATGCACTGGGGTAAAAACTGCATGTCCAAGATAGTCACCTCCCTAATGTACCAGCGTTCTGTGAAGCTTTGTTCATGGTTTATAGAGGACAGTAAGTCCTGCTGTGTCCTAAAATCAAAGTCACACAATTACCCTGCTTAGCCCTGACCTTTGCTGATTTAGCTTTGCATGAGCTCTACAAAGATTAAGCTAACACTTTTATTATACTCAAAATCGTCTGTATATTCAAGCCCAAATTTTCATACAATTGCTTCAAAAGATAATCATTAAGTTACGAAACCTCTTTTTAAATAGCAGAGGTAGTCTGTATTGACAAATTTCAGAGTTAATTTCTTTGAAATTCTGTAAGGCAGAATCTAGAGAAGGGAATGATACAGAATTTCTATACCACACGGTCAAGTCTCTGTCATCACATATGAAGAACTGGATGTGGTTTGACGGTGAGACCGACTTCCGTTACTTGTTTGCAACAGCCTCGACACCAAACACATTTCAGCCGACGGACTACATTTAGGATATAAGGAGCGTTGCGTAAACCCAATTTTTTTTCCTTACAATACCGATGTTTTATTCCCTCATGGTTGGTACCGCAATTAAATGGGATCAGCTCTGCTTGGCTGAACTGGTGATTAAATAGCAGGATCTGTGCTTTCCACCTTCCAGGTCATCGTGATGAAGAGGTCTCTGGGTGTGGGCTATGCGGCCGTGGACAACCCCATATTCTACAAAGCCAACACCTCGATGCTTTTAGGAGATGCCAAGAAGACGTGCGACGCATTGGCTGCTAAAGTGCGTGAAGGTTAATGAATAAGCTCTGGAACACTGGGCGTCCGTGAGGGTAGAAAAATCGATGCACCCTTTTTATTAAAGGGAACAGGGTGTACAAAGTGACCATTATACCCCTTAGACAAAGTAGAAATGATAAAGCTCCACTCCTTACCACACTCCCTGCCCCCATCCATGAAGATTGTATGTTTTTTGTTCAGTATTTGCTCTGTCTGCCTAATTAAATTGTACTAGAAGGTAAAAAAAGCATTTCAACAGTTCATCAGTAGGAGCTAAGCACAACTTGTCAGGGATTATTATTATTTTTTTTATTAAACAAACATCCATTTATCAATCATTTTAAGCTATAGGTTTTTAAGAGGGAACCATGCATGAGACGTATTAATTGACCAGCCTGTGAAAACATGAAAGATGGAATGTTGAAGGCTATTTTTTCTTGATGCAATGCAGTTTTTTTCTTACCTCATAAAGGAGTCATGGATCTGAAGAATCAGTACCAGAAAATTAGAAAGAGCAGATCGATATAATGTAGGAGGTGAGATTTATCTTCCCGTATAATTCAGTAAGCAAGACAAACATTAGAATGATGTTCAGGTCTAATCTAATGCTGGCATGTGTGCCACGTCTTGTTTCCTACCCCACGTGCCAAGTCTGTTCACAGGGCTTTTGCTTGGCATTTTTTTATGATGGCTGTTAATAATACAAAGCATTATGAGGGAGAACACAACAGACCCTACCTCTTGACAGTATTAAACCTGACCAAACAATCCCCTATGACGAAGATGATTTCCCGAAGCACATTTCCCAGCTAATATTTTACTTAATCTGCAGCAGCATTAACACAGCCAGCTTGTCCCTTGATTTTAGGCAGGAGGTCTGCTTAATATCTTTACACCATTTCAAGTAACAGTTGGTATCACTTTTTTAAAAGACTTTTTTTCAATCCAACAGCTGAATTAAAAGGCAGGAAGAAACAAGCAATAAAACAACCATAATATAGGAAGTAAATAGGATAAAAAATAAAAAAAACCTAGGTGGTTTCTATTTGATGATATGCAGATGTTCTCACTCCACTTTTTACTGTGTTTATTTAGAAATATTGATGCTCTTAAATATTACTTGTGCAAAATGAAGTGAAGGTGAAGAGAGAAACATTTTGTTGTGTCATGGTTTGCAGATTAAACAAGTTAATGATGTACTGTGAAGTGTTTTTCTCTCTCTGCAATTCATCGTGAAACATCACTCTTAATAAACATCTAGATTAAAAAAAAAACACTGACTCTGATCATTTCTAAAGCTTGCATGTTTTTACCTTGAAGGTGGTACAAAGGTTTTACCGTTAGTAAGCAAGCCTGCCACGCGAAATGAAATCGTTTGTATCGCCGCACTTTATCAGCGCACGTGTGAAAGATAAGGGGTATCTGCACAAGTGGCAGTGATTGCCCATTGTCACTCTCGAGGTGACCCTGTGCAGGATTATACGGTTATTTTCTTGCCCCCATGATGCTTGGAGGGATTGCATGAGTTTATCATGAGGGTTCCTTCACTTTGGCAACAAGTGACACTCAGACATGATGATATCTATCTACACCTTTTTTGCAGGCTTAAAGGAACAGCTTGGCAAAAAATCAAATTTGCACAATTTACCCTGCTTACCCAAACGTAGCTTTGGACCAGTTTCATCCTTTGTTCAATTGATATCGTTAAGTTAGTATAATGTAACCTTTTTTTAAAATATGGCAGAAGTAGCCCATTTTTACAAATTACAATTCAATGTGGAGCTAGGTCCTAGGACCCCAAAACACCCAGCTTCTTTGAAAATCTGTGATGTGGGGCCTAGAGAGCAAAATAGTAAACCACATCAATAACTGTGTATGTGATCACTGATGAGCTTGGTGCAGGTTCAAGACAGATATTTACAAAAAGACCAACTTGGGCAGGATTGGAATTTATTTTCTTGCCCATATGAGTGTGTGAAGTTGAGGGTGGAAATCCTCGTCAGGATTGCATGAGTTTGTCATGAGGGCTCTTTCACTTGGGCAACAAGTGGCACTCAGACACGATGGTATCTCTCGCTGCACCTTTCTCCTGGGGATTGTTGCAAGTGCTCTGGGTAGCAATAATCAGGAATGTTTTCAATCATAGATTGAGTTTGTGCTGATTTGATCTCATCTCTTCATATTCCAAAGCCTAACAATGATGTTGGCTTTTATTTAACGTGACATTGCTTCACCATCATCTGAGTGGTGCTAGTAGTTATTTGTGGCCGAGTTGAGCATAATGGTTTGAAATTGTAATGGTTTCAGATGTGAATTCTTATCTGAACTGGAAAGCACCGTACATAGGAGTAAGCAATTAAACGTAAAGCTGTCTCATTTCTGTTTTGATAACATGCAGTCAACACTAGGGTTGTTACGGGGCTGCAGTTAGACACAGTTAGACATGGGCAGTCAAATTTTGTAATACATAATTCCTTTAATTTTCACCATTGACCTGTGCATGTTAAGCCATCATTTAATACTGTGAAACTGATATTTTTATTTTAGGTTATCATCCTGGGAAAATTTCAAACTGTAACATCTCTAGTCAACACTTGTATTGTCATATATACTGATAAGCCATAACATTAAAACCACTGACGTTACAATCTCGTTACAATGGCACCTATCTGTCCTTGAAGTTGATGTGGTGGAAGCAGGAAGAATGGGCAAGCGCAAGGATCTGAGCAGCTTTGACAAGGGCCAAATTGTGATGGCTAGATGACTGGGTCAGAGCATCTCCAAAACAGCAGGTCTTGTGGGGTGTTCTGGTATGCAGTGGTTAGTACCTGCCAAAAGTGGTCCAAGGAAGTGCCCGAGGCTCACTTACAGGACTTAAAGGATCTGCTGCTAACATCTTGGTGCCAGATACCACAGCACACCAAGACAGATGTTTGCAAAAAGACCAACTTAGGCAAGATTGGCATTTATTTTCTTGCCCATATGAGTGTGTGAAGCTGAGGGTGGAAATCCAAGTCAGGATTGCATGAGTTTGTCATGAGAGCTCTCTCACTTCGGCAACACTTTTGTTATTTTATACCATGGTGTAATGTTGAATTCTCAAATCTGATTGATCAGAATGTGGTGATTCATTTTCTATTACAGCAGCTCTGACATTAGTGCAGCTGCAAATCACTGGTTTATATTATGTGTTATTGTTTCTATAGTAACGGCTCGTTCACAGGGACTCGCATGGCAGGAACTCTCATGGCAGACACTCCACAAACGAATTAAAAACTGCTTTCTTTAACAATGAAAAACATGCTTGTTGATTATGGTGTACACGTTTTTTGTCAGATGATTAACATTTGTGGAAGGAGTCTCCAGTGTCAATGTTTTGTCATAGTCAGATGTTTTCTGACCTAGGGAAGTTTTCAGGACAGAAGAGTTTACACTTTCCGGTTTGTCTGAAACGTTCAAAGCTGTATTTTTTTTTTTTTTTTCATTTATTAACTTCAAGAGAGTATAGCTGCTATAACTCCAGTGAAAACCGGAAATTAATTTGTTTCATGGATGTTCCACAACATTATGAGTCACTATAAATGGATAAATAGTATGATGTGTTGGTATTTAAATAAAAATAAAAGTCTACTCATAATTGAAGATGCAGCCCAGAATCTTTTAAAGGGATTTTTCTGATATGGACATTTTCTCTCCTGCACTGGGCACACCTGTTCCACCTGTGTGAAAGGCTTAAATGCAAAACAATATTAAACACTATATAGCTCCACTTTTAAACATGGAGAGCAGTTGGACCCAAACATTATCTGATCTCCGAACGTCCTGTTTCAGGCTAATGCTTGCTGTATCGTAGTTGCTCTTAAAAGCATTAGGCCTCTTCACTCGAAAGATAAATTTCGACAAGCCTCTGCATTGCTCTTATCGTGCCCTCCCTATTAAGCTTGACATTTAAGGAACATAAACATGTACGAGTGTTCTTTTAAGATATTTTTATTGACCAGCTGTCCCTCTTGTATGTTCCCTGTGGATGTGAATGTTGGGGAAAAGAGGGGGTGGAGAGTTCTTAATGGTAGCAGATAGGAGCTCCTTTTGAGCTCTTGCATGCTGAGCTGATGAGCAAATATGGATAATGGTAAACAACATTGACCATTTGGCAGCACTTGTGGTGTGGTCTGGATTGTGTATAAAATGTACATTTTTTAAAATTACATTTATAATTTAGGTCTACTGTAACATTTTAACATTTTATTTCTAACATACGTCTAACAAAATGACTAAAAAACAAAATATTCCTTGCACTGACCTGCCAATCTCATGTGAAGTGTGAGCTTGCATTACTTCACACAGATTTTCAGAGTCAGAGGTGTGTTTGAAAGGGTGCATCTCTTTCAGCGGTCACGTCCTGCTCTGAATGATACATAAGGATCATATGTTATAGGAAAATAACATTTGTATGTGCGTGCAGAAGAACGGGAAAACAAGTAGCATTGTATGCGTACTTGCCTGCGTAATTTATGTACATCTGGAGGATAATGGTGATCTACGCTAGATGGCACGTCAAAGCCAAAAGAAATCCCTGTTCATCTGTTTTCCAAGTTGAACTGTAACATGTTTAGTTATTTCACACACAGCAACTTTTTTAAACCTGTTTCCTGTCATTGTGATCGTTATCAGCCGCAATCAGAAATGGCCTTGCATTCAAAAATATTTACTGATCTAGTGGATCTAGGTCCATTTTTATTGCTGAATTTCTAATATTAATTTGTAAAACAATTTAATAAAACATAAGAGGAGATTGTGACATTCTCTCATGAGAGAAATCAAGTGACCGCCATCCTTTGTTTGTGAACCGCTGATTTATACGCTTATTTCTTTATGCCATAAATAAATCGGCTAATAAAACTTGTCGGCTACCCATTTTAGCGCAGGTCTTGTGGTTATGGTTGTTCCCCATAGCTTCCCTTTTTACTTTCTGTGGAAATGGCAAAGCCATAACAAGGTAAGCGAAATGAGGCTTTGGGGAGAAGTGCTGCTGGTGGATGAGTCGTAGAGGGTGGTCCTGCTTTTTCTGCGCCGTGGTGTAGGCAGCGTTTCTGCAGGCAAGTCCGTAATGTAAGCCTCATCAGCGCTGCCACAGTCTGCATTTCCGAGCCAACTTCTTATGTCACGTCTCATTGTGCTTGTTTCTCTTGAAGCCTTAACAGTGGAACCACATTGGTGTGCCCTTAAACAGGCTCTAATTTGATTCAGACTGAAGACATGAAACCAGACCTTCACCTCCTTGATCCCATCTCATCAGCCAAGCATCCAATCCAATGGCATCCAGGCCAGAGGCACTTGTACACTCCGTACCAGTAAGCAGCTCTAAACCCTTCGCGTTTGGGTTAAATGTCAAAAGCAATAAGCCCATCTGAACTGCAGGGCTGTTTCTTACAACTACACCGTGGATCTCTCAGTGCGCAATTATGTCGACCTCCAAGTGCAGCCAGCGTGGTCTCTTTCTGATATGGGCCTGGACTATGAAAGATCATAAGCGGTAATCTTGCAGCGTGATGCCGCAAAGGTGTCTGAGATGAGCCTGGAAAAGCAGCCAGGCATCCATCCAGCAACCAAGGCCTTTCGCAGCCCAGTTGGATCAATCGCTCCTTTCCATACACCATGCACCAACTTTTTTTTGGACCTGTACAGTAGTGGAGCGGTGATCAAGGCTCCCCAGGGTCAAGGGTTTTACACAGGCTACAGCCAAACGCACAGCTGTTTGAACCCGTGCCAGGAAAAGTTAAACAAACTCATATGAAACACGTCTCTCGGACTAATGGATCTTTGCGGAGAGTTGGCGCCGCTCGTGACTCAGAGCTGCAAACGAATGGGAATAACAGCCTTGTTTTTCAGGTCTTCATTTTGCTCCTTCTGCTTAATTCAGCACTTTATCAGATTACATTATTAATCAAGTACGAGTCATAATTCAGGACTGTCATAGAACGAAAAACTGACTTGCCAGGTGATTAGGTCTCGGCAACACTCCTGCACCTGATCCAATCATACTAGTGTCATGTCCAGGTCACTGCTCTGCTGAGAATGTACTACCACCCAAATAATATCAGTTCAGTGGTGGTCCCTGTCCATTGATAGGTGGAATAGAAAGGGGCATACACATTGTGCAGTGCAACAGATGGACTACAGCCAGTAATAGTATGCATACAAAGTGACCTGTACCTAATGAACCTAACGTGCAGTTGCCAGGTATTTATAAAAAATAACCGGAATATTTAGATAGAGAAGTGACTTGCATATACTGACATTTAGTCTCACTCTGCATTAAATAAGAAGTCCTGAAAGATCAGGGCAAACTGGAACATGCCAGTGATCAAAGCTTAAAATAAACAATGATGGTACAAAAAGGTTAACAGGCAATACCTAACCATGGACTTGTTTGTATTAAGGAAAAGTGTATAATGTTTTGAAGAGCCATGACTTGGCTTGGAAAGCAGCTGGGAAGTGTTTTTGCACTGTCACTCGGCGCTGTGGCCTGCCTCCCTCATCACCCTCCTTATCTCATTCCGTGACATGGCAGCCACTTTGGCCTGTCAAGAGAGGTGCCTCTTATCTGCAGATTTCCGTGAGAATCCAACCCCCGCCTCGAGAAATGCCTGAAAAGAAGCTTTGGAATTGAGTTGAAATCCCACAGGAATTATCAGACTGTGGGATCCTGAATCGGAGAGGCCTAGTGTTTTTGTTGTTTTGGTTTATTGTCCTCCTCAGGTGTGTGCGCTTTGAAGTGTACATCAGTACCAATTTTAAAACATAACTTCAAAAAGTCCACTGTATTTTAAACAGGAGGTACAGCAAACTTAAGATCTTGATCGTTTTCTGCAACATAACAGCAGATGAAGGGAAGGTAAAGGCTAGAGAGGAAAGAAAGGGGGGTGGGTGTGTTGCAATGTGCCAGTGAGTTTCCTCATCCAGGCAGGAGGAAAGGTGATGGAAGAACAAAGGCCCGAGAGTGCGGATCCTCTGTGGAGTCGGGTATCAAGAGGATAACCAGTGCGGTGTCAAAGGGAGCCACTACTGCCCGACACAAAAGAGCGACTGACACCAGAAAAGAGGGATGGAGTTTCAGAGGCTGGGCATGAAAAGGAAAACATCACCCACTCCCTCCCTCTCTCTTATTTTTTTTTGTTTGAAAGGCAGCGAAAAGAACTCGGCCCCTCATGCGGGTCAAGATGTCTCACCGCTAAAGGAATTTTTGCCACTTTAAAGTCTACCTCTGAAGACACACACACGCTCCAAAACGGCCACCATAGTGAGTGATTAGATCCTTTTAATTGAGAAGGGTGTGTCGCACTGAAACGAGGGTCAAGGATGAATCAACGGGAGCACATGGAAAATGAAAACACAAATTGTGGCTCTTATCATGCCAAAGTCTGATTTGTGGTCGTTGGCAGCTGAAGGAGCCCAAAGGCAGGCTTGGTGCCCTCATTGCTTGCGGCTTTGTGCCTGGCGAGCTTATCGGTCGCACTTTTCCCAAGGTGGGGGACAGACAATAGCCTTTCGTGCCATGGGAAGAGAGTGTAGAGTTCTGGGTCCCTCCCTGAGCATGCGAGGCTTGTGTTTGTGAGCATAGGGTACAAAGGAGTGAGCTCTCCACCTCCTCCAAACAGGATTAACAATCACACACCATTCTCACACAAGTTAGAACTGCATGAACTTGTTTATGGATGCTACTCTGTTACCTGCTTGGTTCATGGTCATAATAAATACTTAAAAATAAATGAAATATGAAATGTACACAATTTTTACAGCTACCAGGTTAGCACTGTGCAAGCTGCACGCTTCAATTGTCTTTGTGAAGTGACTGACTTGCAGATATTGTACAATACACTGTTCTCTAGATACATGCACAAAATGATGTTGAAGAGCTGAAAACGAATTGCACCTCCATCTTTTCGGTTTGCTGTCACTTTGCGCCAGAATTACTCTGGTAGGGGGCTTGTCCTAATGTTTGAAGGTGGAGTTGTACGTTAGAAGTTGTTCAGATTAGGTTTGTGTGATTTCATGATTTTATTGGCTCCACAAAATATTACACCACTACTACAGATCCAGTGACGTTTACTCTGATTATGAACTAGACCTGCCATCCTTTGCACATTTTGCATAGGAGCGCCACAATTTAACATCAGAGAATGTTAGTTATCACTCAAGGTTTTGGTGACCTCTCTTATAAATATACAGTCAGGTCCATAAATATTGGGACAGTGACACAGTTTTGGTAATTTTGCCTCTGTACACCACCACAATGGATTTGAAATGAAGCAATCAAGATGTGACTGAAGCGTAGACTTTCAGCTTTAATTCAAGGGGTTTAACAAAAATATTGCATTAACCGTTTAGGAATTACAGCCATTTTTTACAGAGTTCCTCCA
>CM040468.1:11869400-11930452 GCA_022758105.1 Pangasianodon gigas | reverse complement strand
GGAGGGACTCTGTAAAAAATGGCTGTAATTCCTAAACGGTTAATGCAGTATTTTTCTTGAAGCCGTTGAATTAAAGCTGAAAGTCTACACTTCAGTCACATCTTGATTGCTTCATTTCAAATCCATTGTGGTGGTGTACAGAGGCAAAATTACCAAAACTGTGTCACTGTCCCAATATTTATGGACCTGACTGTATATACTTGTCTAATGTTAGCTGAGTCAAACATGAGAAGGCAAGGTGGAAAGTTTTTGTCCTTAAAAGATTTAATAGGCCTACAATGAAGTGCCCAGTCTAACGCTTTACAAATAATGATAAAATTACAAATAATGCAAATACAAATAATGATTATAAAGGGATTAAATAAAAATTTATCCCTAGCAGGTTTTGACTCTCCTTTCCATGTGCATTGGTAGGCATACCGATACTGCATACTGTATTTACCCAATTTCTATTGGAGGCACACTTTTTTTTTTTTTTTTTTTTTTTTTTTTTTTTTTTTTTTTTTCTTAAAGAAGGTAGTTTCACATGGCATCAAGCTGAGACTAGAGGTATGCATTGGGATGCAACAAAGTCATGCGAGAGGGAGATTTTTCCTCGCGAGCGAGTAGTCAGATATGAAGTTCACAGGACAAAGAAAGACTGCATTCATTTACGTGAACAATGCTTTTACAGTGTTCATTCATCCAGCCTTAGTGACTGTGTAAGTTGGATTGGAAAAGAAAAAAAGTCTTGCACCTATTTCAATTTCAAAAGAAAAAAGTGGCCATGTCCACTTAAACCTGAATACAGATACAGACATGAAGATTGGGAGTACTAAACAGACACAGATAGTGTCAGTGTGTTAAACCAGTATTTTATTCTTTTATTAGTCAAAGAACGCAATTTTTGTGCGTCATGATGTGAGAGTTTTTTTTTGGTGGGTGGGAGTAGTGCAATGAGCCATTAAAAGGTTTATTTAGTAGGAAACATTTACATCAATGTCATTTCACTGTTGCCAGTGAAACTCTTGCCGAATATTAGTGCTGAGAAACAGTGATTCATTTTGGCCTGTGGACTCCTGATGGTCTCAGTGAAAGCTCCAACGAATGTTGAGATCGAGTTGCGTTTAGTGTATTTGTCTTGGCTGCTCACCTTTGCGAACAAATGTGTAGGAAAGTCCAGTCCCGTGTTTGACTTGTGTCTGTGCTTTATCATAATTTAGGAGGGACGTGCGTGGGCCAGACTGCCCGTCAAACTCAGACTCAAACATTTGTTCAGCTGACTTTTTGCTCCCCCGAGCGCCTGATCATCACATCTCATTACGGTTTAATAAGGTCGTGTTTAGTGACCTTGTACCCAACGAAAGTTATTAATAGAGGAAAAATGGTGTTGAGGTTTATGAGGGTGAAGAGAAGTCCTCGTTAGTCTGATTGCTCGGTGACTCATTCACTGGAATAATGATATATGAGAGAAGGTCCTTCCCAGCCCACACAGGATCTACAATTCAAGGCCAAGAATGCAGGACCGCATCCTCGGCGTAATTAATTGCTGGTCATCACCAGAGGAGAGACTTTGTGTCCTGCTTTGTCGGAGACGGCTGCAGATATTACTCGCCTGTTTTAGTGGGTGCAAGAGGAGCTAGGGGGCAACTGCGGTGTCTGGGACCAGGCTGCAATTTGTCACACAGCATACAGCAAACGTTTGGTCTGGAATTGCTCCCGGTGAAATCCATTTAAGCATCGAATTCCAGAATTAGGAGTTTGTTTTGGACTTGAAGTCTGGTAGTGACCTGACCTGATAACATTGTATATGTGTTCCAGTATGCATACTGTCATATCAGTCTTTAGCAGCCAAGAACATGAAAGATGTGGGCAATAAAGTTTTTGGTTAAATATGGTATTTATCCAAAAGCAACAAACTGGCCTTATTTCTTATTTTTTATCTTATTATGTTCAATATTCAGTGCATACATGAATAAGGAACTTTTTGGCATCAAATTCCTGAGTTGTGCACTAGAAAAACATTGGGTTTGTATTATTTTCTTGGTTTAGCCCCAGCATTATGTCCTGCTTATTTTTTGATATTAACAGTAGTGGAACTATTTAATGTTGTATTGCTTACTAAAGGTAACAATATGGTGTATTGTAATGTTTTGTTTGTTATGGCTGGGTATTGAACAATGTGTTCAACAGACTGCATGATAAAGTAGGTTATTTGTTATAAAATACTGCTTATATTACGTGCGGTGTAATAAACATTTAAAATTAATCAAGCCCACACTGATTCTCTGAAAAGGTAGTTTTCTCTTTATCTTGAATCAGGATAGGCCACACAAGACGTTAGGCAAGTGGCTAGCATACTAATGTATTAGCTCATGAACACGCATCTACAGACAGCAGCAAGCTGGACCTGAAATATTCCCCTAATCTTTAAGGTCTGGTGTATGGAAACACTAGCTTCCTGGTAAGATATGACACTGAAGGCCAGTGAGTTGTGGACTGAAACATTTACAGTGTGCTGAATCTGCCAAGTAAGAGTACCATGCACCTAATATCACAAACATGTCCATGCATCTGCGCAGACAGCAAGCACCCTTTTGTGTCGGTCGGTGGAATTAGACAAAAACACAAAGCCACGCGTGCACACACACACACACACACACACACACACACACACACACAGCAAAATCTCTGTGCTGCATTTCCCGGCTGAATGGATTAGGCAAAAACACTTTACTGTTTTCTTTCTTTCTTGTGTGACCACTGCAAGATATATAGGACTTGAAGAGAAACCCCAGCATCCCCTCAATTAAAACAAACACAGCTTAACTCAATCAAATACAAATATTGTATAATTGCTTTCATGTTTTCTAATAAAACAGATTTAACTGGCTGTCGTGTTGATTTTATCAAGAACAATGCAATTCCTTCATCTTTGCAATCAAGTAGGTCATTTCAGATGAGTGCATGCTTTATAATAACTGATTTTTATTTTTACATACTTTTATCCTGTACTTGTATATTTGCAGTATACTACTGTATATGGAACAAAGAAAACACTCACTGTTGTGCTGTTATAGTAAAATAATCAGTGATGGGGTTGTAAAGGGTCATGAATGGGCCATCATTATGGTTTTTTGCTTGCTTCTTGTTTGACTTGCACTAGATGTCCTACATAATCTTGCTTTGAAATGTAACCTCCTCTCATTATGAGGAAAATATTATATATTTATCAGGGCAAATGGACAGTTTCTTCTAGATCATTAAGATGAAATGATAAAGTGGTCATCAATAACATTAACATATTGAGGGAAAAACCTGCTTCAAAGATGAAGAAAGTGGATACGCGTGATCAGTCATACATTGGCATTCGTGCGCATGTTTGCACTGATGGCTTTAATTTGTGTAATTTTACATCAGCTGAGGTTTGACCATGAGTTTGGCGTAGTTTCAAAAGCTAATAGTCTAGACTGATTACCTTCTTTCATTCCAAAGCACCACTTTTCCTTATGCTGATTGTCTTCCTTTCAGGTAAATAGGATCTCATTCCCACTCTTCAGTCCCTTTAAAGTCCATGTGCAGGCGGCTCAAACGTTCCCTCGGCTGATTCTGATTTGAAATCTTACCTTTTATTTAATCTTTACAGAAATTTGTGACCAGATGATGAACCTTGCAGGTAAACAGATCTCGTCCTGCGTGTCTTCTGTGATTACACACAGGGTGTATTGTGCATCCGTTTCCTTCCACAAGAAAAAAAGTGTTGTGTATGGCACAAACGCGTCATGTGTTCACCATCTTTACCAGAAAACGGAACCTTGAATGGCTCAATCTTGTGCAAGTTGTGGCAATGCTAATGTTTCTCAATATGGTGGAACACATGCTCTTTCGGTTTGCACTCAATACTAAGTGTAATGACTAGGGATGCATTGGATTTTTACTGAGTACGAGTATGGAAAAGAGTTGTTTTGGCTGCTCCTGTTACAGGTCACCACAGCGGATGCCCTTCTTGATGGAGTCCTCCCATTTTATCTGGGCTTGAGACCAGCACTGAGCGTACATTCCCAGTGGCTGGGTTGGTTCCCTGCCCGGGACTCAAACCCGGGCTATGGCGGTGAGAGCGCAGGATCCTTAGTTGCTAGACCACCAGGGACTATGAGTAGGGAAACAAGTAACATACTTAAACCTACCTATTTAAACACTATCACACGAGCAAGAGAGGTGTACTGAATATCAGCATGGCTGTGATTCGGCCATAGGCACGAGTGCCAAGGTAATCACAGCACTCTTGCTTGTGCAATGTTGAGTAACCGACACATTTCAGACACAATATGGCCAAATATTTTGTTTATTTTTGCTCTGTCAACAAAATTAGTTCCCAAAGAAGCCACAGATGGATAGTAAGTTGTGTGTTGCCATGCAATGCACAGGCTGACTGACAGCTTGTATTAATTGTAGTAACAGTTTCAGTGTAAAGATCTATTGCTATAATTGGAATTTTGTGTAGCGAACATAGACAAGCGGAGTGATACACACAGTACCAGTGCTGTTATACTAAATATCAGCGCTCTTGGAACTCTGCTTGAATCAAATTAGTGGACCAGAACTAACTGTTATATAATTAGTATTAAGCAATCAGGGATGTGACAGAACAGTTAATTTAGCTCTGTTTATGTTTCCATGGTTTACATAACGGCCATGATTAGCTGCTAGACTCGTTCTTTATAACATTAGCGAGTTGATTTTAAATGAAGTGCATTATCCAGCTATAATAGATACCTTGAACCGAGTAGGGTTGCAGTGGAGAAAATAGCTTCTGTACAGCTGTAAGTGAAAGACATTTTTTTTCCCTCATTACATTAGAATCTCTCATTGTTAAGGTCCATTGTTAAGGAGCGGCTGATTTTTCTCGCCTAGCCATCATTTACTAACAGCAATGAACTCCATATGCAGAGATTTTTATGTTTAAGATGTTTTATCAGGTTAAGAAGATGCTGTAGTTGCTGCTCATCTTGATAATTTCACAGTTTGTACATTGCTTTGCTTTGATCATTAATCATGAAATACATCCAGGTTGCTGTCATTTCTTGTTGTCTGTTCATTAGCACAATGTACACTAGGCTTATGTCACATAATATCACAAGGAACGGCGTTTTTACGATTAAATGATACCTGATACCACTATCAGTATTAATGAATCCTTAGTATTGATAATTTTAGTCACACAGACTCTATGCTTAGTAATTTACCAACCCATCTAAGGGTAATGCATAGTACTGTTGCACAGTGGGTAGTGTAACTGCCTCACAGCTCCATGGTCCCTGGTTCAATTCTAAATTGAGTTACTGTCTGTGTGGAATTGTGCATGTTCTCCATGTTTGCTCGAGCTTCCTCTGGGTTCTCCAGTTTCCTCCCACTGTCCAAAAAAATACAGGTAGGGTGACTGACTACATTAAATTGCCTATAGGTATGAATGAGTGTGTGGATGGTGCCCTGTGATGGACTGGCTTCCCATCCAGTTACTGAAGATGAATGAATGAGTCTGAGGTTAATGCTGATATTCTCAATGTTGTTGTTTTACCTTAAGATATGAAAGCTACACTGATCAGCCATAAGATTAAAACAACCTGCCAAATATTGTTGTACTGCCAAAATAGCTCTGACCCTTTGAGGCATGGACTCCACAAGACCTCTGAAGGTGTGCTGTGGTATCTGGCGCCAAGACGTTAGCAGCAGATCCTTTAAGTCCTGTAAGTTACAAGGTAGGGCCTCCATGGATCGGACTTGTTTGTCCAGCACATGCCACAGATGCTTGATCGGATTGAGATCTGGGGAATGTGGAGGCCAAGTCAACACCTTGAACTCTTTGTCATGTTCTTCAAACCATTCCTGAACAATTTTTGCTGTGTGGTGTATTATCCTGCTGAAATAGGCCAATGCCATGAAGGGGTGTACTTGGTCTGCAACAATGTTTAGGTAGGTGGTTCGAGTCAAAGTAATATTCACATGAATGCCAGGTCCCAAGGTAGTGCATCCTGGTGCCATCTCTTCCCCAGGTAAGTGACGCGCACACACACACGGCTGTCCACATGATGTAAAAGAAAACGTGATTCTTCAGACCAGGCCACCTTCTTTGGCCCTTGTCAAAGTCTGTTACTGTCTCCTTGCTGCCTAATATATCCCATCCCTTGATAGTTGCCATTGTAACGAGATAAATAATGTTATTCGCTTCACCTGTCAGTGGTTTTAATGTTATGGCTGATTGGTGTATGTGCTAGCTAGCAAGATTGTTAGCTTTAACGTCCATGCATGACTCTATATTTTTCGGTTGCCTGGCAAAGTTTAACTTGATGTTGATGTCTCAATAAGGTAAAGTCCACAGGTGCTTGGTTAGCAGTCAATGCTATGCATGTTATTTTAATTCGTTGAGCATTCTCTCAGGAAATTGTCAACACATCTGTGGAAAATTGATATTCCCTAAAGATTTGTCTCACTTTCCTGTTTGTTATGTTACTTTGTATAAAATGTATAAAAGCAATGCACTAGCTAGCTTAAACGCTGTCTTAACTAATGTCCATATTTATTTACCGCTTACTCAGCAACCACTTGAATGTATCATGTTCTTCCTCCCATGTAAATCCCAAACTCATGAGTTGCACACCACCACTTCCATCTCAACTCTTTGACGTCAGTGTGCTTGTGTAGAGTGCGTTTTCCAGTAGCGTTCCAGAATAGGGAAAACCAAGGTGAGTTGCTTATTTGTATACAAGCTTAGCTTCTTGGTCAAGAGCATTTCACCACAGTGTTCCAGGAAACACTGATGGATTTTGTCGAGTCTCAGTGGTCAGTTGTGTAATTTTGACCCCTTCCAAGTACATTTCTTTTCCAAAATTTTATGCGATGATGCATCTTGCCCCTCCTAATTTGTTGCTTTGCTGTGTTTTCCTCACAAAAGGTTGAGCAACTTGCGTTTTCTTGTTAAGACACTTCAAAGCCAAGATTCCAAAATAAACCAAATTCGAGTTCAATCCCCAGCAACCGGCCGCAAATAGTCAAGACGGTATCATCAAATAAACCTAACATTCGGGTAATTGTTTATATGTCAGCAGGAGGGTTGGGGGAGGGCGGGTGGGTTCTTCGATGTGTCAGGTCATGAATGCACAGTAAGGAAATGTGGCTGTGTTTATACTTGTGGCCTCTTAGGATCCAGGGCTGTGGCTGCCTGCTACTGCTCAAGGTCCCGAGCAGATAACACATGCATTTGAGATGCATTAGAGGTACATTAAGACATCGCTTGAGTGTTAGAAGGATTACCAGACAGCTGTCTTTGTTGACATTGACTGCTAGTCGCTGTATCTGACGGATTAACTTTAGCTGTACACAGTGCAATCAGAGTAAGATGTATTTCAATTGGTGTCCCTTTATAAGCTATACTGTAAATCAAATTTTATGTTAGGTTCATTAAAATTGCAGTTAGATTGAAGTTATTATTGAAGTTAAATGAAACAATTTATTTGTACTTCTTTTCAGTTATTGAAGTTTACCTTAATCCCTTTGATTTCAAGTGAACAGACAATTATATGATAATAAAATAAGTAGAACAACCTTGATATTAATTGATGGTCATTTAAAAAAGTGCAGTAAAGTGAGGAACCCTCTGGATATACATCCTTGGACTCCTGGGGTCCCCAGACCCCTCTTTGAAAAACATGGGTTTAACCAACGGAAAGTGGAAAGGATGTATAAAGTCTTTACTCATGAGATCTGATGAGACCTGGTTGAGAATTTCACCTTTTGGGATTACATTTGCTCCTAAACAGGTCGCTTGAGACCTTTCACAGTTTTTTTCCTTTCTCTTGTTGGAGAGTTGTGGAAAAAATGTCCTGCATGTTAACATTTCTCAGATTCGTCCTGTGCTTGCTGGTTCTCGGAGCTCAGAGCCTATTATAAATATTTAAGGGAAACTGTTGACACGAAGATAACAGTGACAAATTGAGCTGTGTGCGGGAAGAAAGAACCCAAAATCCATAATAAGTCCACGATCATGGCTCGGACCTGCGTCAGTTTATGTTGTTTCATCCCTGGTGTTTGTTACAGGATGATATCCATCATTTTTATAATCCGATATCAAAAGTTTTTGGATGACATCAAGTTTGGGATCATGGGGTCTGTCTGTCTGTGTGTATGTGTGTGTGTGTGTGTGTGTGTGTGTGTGTGTGTGTGTGTGTGTGTGTGAAGATTTTAGCCATTTGGGAATTTTCATGCTGTTGCTTGATAGCACACGGCACATTAGGTCATCTGTGTTTATAGCACAGTGTTCTGTGAATTAGGAGGGAGAAAATGCCATGTTCCTCGGATGCATCACTGAACAGAGAATTCACTCATAAACACTTATGAGGATGGATTAAAGGAAAATTTACACAACTCTATTTTTGCTTCTTTAGTTTTGCAGTGGAGCAACAAGCTTAATGTAGCTAACAAGTAATGTATGGTCAGAGGGTGCTGATTAATTTTCTTTAACAGCAAATCACTGGTTTATATTAATGCGCTTGTTCAAGGATCATCATTTCGTTATCATTTCAATAGTAACAATTCATTCAGAAGGACAATGACAGAAGCTCCACATAAATGGATTTTAAAAATTTGCTGTTATTTACCAAAGGAAAACGTATAAACATATAAGCATAAATCACTGATATGGTGTAGTTCTCTGTAAGGAGACGGTCATTTAACATTTATTGAAGGAGTCTCCAGTGTTAGTGCTTTGTAGTAACTTTGCTTCATCACACCACCTTGTCATACAGTATTTAACTATAGCAACCTGATCTCAACTGTTTTATTCCTTACATAAAATCCAGCTCTCCTGTATAATTCCAGGGATTCCAAGATGGCCATCTCCATAATGTTCCAGTGTTCTGTGAGGTTTAGTTCATGATTAAAAATGGCAGGAAGTCCCACTGTGTCCTAAACCACATCAGGACATCTGTGTGACATCACTGAAGAAATGAATGTGGTTTAAGGGGGAAATATATATATTTTTTTTTTTTTTTACATAGCCTTTTAGTTGATGTAGACTTACTTTACTTCATACCTACATTAGCCTCATAGCTCAAATACAAAACTAAAAAAGCAATAAATCACATTTTATAACAGGCTATTATATGGTTTTTCTTCCAGTTTGACTAAATTGAATGACTATGCAGGCCTGACAAACAGCCTTGCTTTCAAATGAACAGCTGTGTTATTAATGCAAAAAAAGGGACCATTCCCTAAAGTGTTTCTGAATCTCCCGTGCTTTTCGTCACATCTGTAGACACATTAAGTTTGGGGTTAGAGTTAGTTTAACACTTCGCTCTAAACCCCCCAGTGATTCTTGTGAAAGCACTCTTGGTTTGAGCAAGGTTCAGCAACAAGACAGGAGAAATTTATCTTTACCTCTTGAAGGTGGGCCAGATGTTGCAAAATGCACCTTTTTCTGTCAAGAACTCAGTTTTTCTAAACGGTGTCAGTAATCCAACGTTACACAGGCCCAGAGGTGCCAGCGATTGGTGTATGTTTATCCTCATGATGGATAGCGCTGGTGTATTATAGGGGAAAGGCCTCAGTGAGATCATAGCTTCGTTCATGTGCTGGTGGTCAAATGGGGAATGAGAATCGTGGGGTGCAGTCACTCAGCCAAACCTGATGAGGTCTTACCATTGGCCCTAAAGCATGTCTCAGCTTGTCATGCCTTAATCCACTCACCCATTAATCTGCAGCAGTGTGGATCACCTAATTAATTCTTAATTTGTCTGTGTTGACTGTGGAGATGATTAAATTCCCTGCAATGTACACTCCAAACGTGCATGATGAAGTTACATTGAGTATTCCTATCCATGTTTTCATACTTCAACTGCAAAAAAATCTATCTTACCAAAGCACATTTATGCAATATTTCTTATAAGATAACTGTAAAACAAATATAAGATTAAAGAATATTTGTTGGTATCATTTATATATTCCAAGCTTGAAATTGTCTTTCAAATAATTTCAAGCATTTATTTCTAGAAAAAAGCTAAATTATCTGCCAATAGAATAAGACAATTTAGAGCTTAAAATCAGAACCAAAAAAGTCTAGAATGCATTTAATAATAAACAAGTTATTTCTTCACTTATCATTTGTTATAGCAGCTATAAACAGTCCTTCCTTCTCTAGCCTCTATTTTTTCCCTCTCTTAAAGTTAATAGGACAAAAACACCGCTTGCCACGTTACTGAGAAACTGCAAAGAATAAACTCCCGTTCTGAAGACTTTCTTGTTTCTGAAAAGTTAGAGTTGCAGTTTTACCCTCTGATTGTTAAAAAGCGTTAACACTGGAGACCCCTTCTATACATGTTAAATAAAGGTCTCGTTACACAAAAATTCACCATTCAAACTTCACTACACATTTTTTTTTAATCCATTTAGTTGAGCATCCACTATTCACAAGTATCTGTGAATATGTGCATATTTATTTAAACCTGTGATTTGTAGCTGCATTATTTTTATAGAAAAAAGCCTTCTCTTCAGTCAGAGTTGAGCATTCAATGATGAGAAATATTATAGAAATTTGGCTACATTCAAGATATTGATGCTGTAAACTAAACATTTTTCTGACTGTCTTCTAGATGTTAGAGTGCACTTTTTTTTTTCTTGTTTATTTGCTCAGGAACAGCCTTTCCTAACAAGTACCAGTCAAGTTTCAAATTAATTCATGTGCAGTTAAATTCAAATGAGCAAATCATTAAAGGCAAGGAGACTGAACAGGTCCTGAAAACATTAAAATGGCTTCAGACGAAAATTTAAATTGAATTTTTATTGGCATACACGTTCCTGTAAAAACATCTGCCATAATTCACAGCTTGCAAAAAATAAACTTTAGGGATAAGTTCCTAAAATAAATCCTGTTTTTAAAATCCTGTTTGGACTCATCCTTGGCTCGGATACCTTCTGGTTCTGCTTTTTATATTAACATCTGGTAAGTTCTGTTAAACATTAGGAGATGCCTACATTCCTGTCAGTAATTTAATGTAAATCATTTTAATTCATTTATGCCAGCACTAAATTCTCTTTTTTTTTCTCTTTAGGTCTGTTTCTCTTAATGGTCACGTGCTGTCAAATGTCCATCTTTTTTTCTATAACAGATTTAAATGTACATTTAATAGTTTAAAATGTTTGCCAATGCTAGCAAGATATGCTATTAATAAGTGGCATTGAGTGTAGAATGGAGTATGGTAGCTAAATATAAATAACTACCTAGCTAATATCGCTAGTCACTCAACAGGCTGTCATTAGAGCATGCTAGCTAAACAAAAATAACTAGCTAGATGGTAACATAAAATATGCTGTTAAATATAGCTAGCTGGTGAAGGGGCTGCTATTTGAGTATATTAGCTAAACATACATAGCTTGCTAGCTTATAAGGCTATAAAATGTAGTATTGCATATAGCTTGCCAGTCAAGGGGTTGTCACTGGAATATGTTAGCTAAACAATTAATACTTAGCTAGGTAATAACTCTATAAAATATGGAACATGATATAGCTAATTTGCTGGTGTTGCATCAAAGGGCAGTTATCGAGAAGCTAAATAGCTGGCTAGCTTGGTAGTTGACTACTATCAGTCTATAAAATTAAGTATTAAATAAAATATGTTCAATTAGCCAGAGTAGGACAAAAGGCTGTTAGTGTAGTAACCATGTTATCCACAGAAAATAGATAGCTAGTTCAACACAATGTCTCGGGGGTTCTTCTGTTTTACAGTCAACAGCAGTGTAATGTAAGATATAAACAGTGTAATAAACGGATCATTTTGGGTCTCTAACCCTTTACTGGGTTGTTTGCAGAACACATGCTATTTCAATTATGACTCAAATCAATAGTCTATCTCTGGACTCATGCTTTATAGGTGTGTTTACTTCTTATATTTCCTCAGAAGGAAAAAAAATCTCACCTCATACTTTGAGTGATTTGTTGTTTATTATGACTGAAAGTGTAATGTAGAGTCACCCAACTGACAGATGCAGGACTTCTGGGTAAATCGGATTAAACCCAGGAGGTTTAAGTGTGGACTGTGGAAACGACATTTTCACAGTCCACACTAAAACTTCCTGGGTTTAATCCGATATTGTGAAATATCGTGCCTAATATTGTGTTAGATCCCTCTTGTGCCATCAAAACAGCTCTTGCTGTTGAGCCATGGACTCCCCAAGACCGCTGAAGGTGTGCTGTGGTATCTGGCACCAAGACGTTAGTAGCAGATCCTTTAAGTCCTGTAAGTTGCGAGGTGGGGCCTCCATGGATTGGACTTGTTTGTCCAGCTCATCCCAGAGATGCTCGATTGGATTGAGATCTGGAGAATTTCCATGTTCCTCAAACCATTCCTAAACAATTTTTGCAGTGTGGCAGGGTGCATTTTTCTAGTGAAAGAGGCCACTGCCATTAGGGAATACCGTTGCCATGAAGGGGTGTACTTGTACAATGTTTAGGTACAATGTGTACAATGTTTAGGTAGGTGGTATGTGTCAAAGTAACATCCACATGAATGCCAGGACCCAAGGTTTTCCAGCAGAACATTGCCCAGAGCATCACGCTTCCTCCACTGGTTTCTTCCCATAGTGCATCCTGGTGCCATCTCTTCCCCAGGTAAGCGGCACACACATGCCCGGCCATCCACATGATGTAAAAGAAAATGTGATTCATCAGACCAGGCCACCTTCTTCCATTGCTCAGTGGTCCAGTTCTGATGCTCAAGTGCCCATTGTAGGCGCTTTCAGCAGTGGACAGGGGTCAGCATGGGCACTCTGACCGGTCTGAGGCTACGCAGCCGCATACGCAGCAAGCTGTGATGCACTGTTTGTTTTGACACCTTTCTATCATAGCCAGCATTAATTTTTTCAGCAATTTTGCTATAGTAGCTCTTCTGTGGGATCAGACCAGACTGGCTAGCCTTCACTACCCACGCACATCAATGAGCCTTGAGTGCCCATGACCCTGTCGCTGGATCACCAGTTGTCCTTCCTAGCACCACCTTTTGGTAGGTGCTAACCACTGCATACTGGGAACACCCCACAAGATTTGGGGATGCTCTGACCCAGTCTTTCCTGCTTCCAACACATCAACTTCGAGAACTGACTCTTCACTTAATGAATGAATAACAAATGATATTCACTTCACCTTATATATATATAATCATGATCTAAAACTGCAAACTCCCAGAGACTGACATGACATTTATATATCTTGCACTATATGGCCAAAAAATTGTGGACACCTGACCATCACAGCCACATGTGCTTTTTTTTTTTAACATCCCATTCCAGATTTAGTGCCCTCTTTGCTGTGTGTGTGTATATGTGTATATATGTGTTTATATATGTGTGTGTATGTATGTATGTATGTATGTATGTATGTATGTATATATATTTGGGGATGCTCTGACCCAGTCTTCTAGTCCAGTCTTTCCTGCTTCCAACACATCAACTTCGCCTATATATATATATATATATATATATATATGGGAGGCAACAAAAAATGTTGCACACAGGAGGTTTTGATTTTCATTTGGACACAGCAAGTGGTCAGATTTGAAGCTTGCAGGATAAAGAAAGACCATTTTCATTAACGTGAATGTGTGGTGCACTGTGATGCGCTCACAGCATCCTTAGTAACTGCCTGGTCAGGGCCGTGGTTAAAATTAAGCTACTATTTTATACTATTTTATTTTATATTTTGGGAAATCAACTAAATCCGTTAGAAAGAAAATGCAGGCAGGTACAAACAAAAGAGCCAGAATTCATGCACCATGCTGACAGTGCTGGCATTTCTACATCTGTTTTTCATAGAGGTAGGGTTCATATTTAATTAAACAAAAAAGAAACAAACAAAAATACCCCAAAACTTCTCATTTAGATCTTGCCCACTTTGGTTTAAATACAGATACGGATATTTAGAGCACTATACAGATACAGATACAAACACAGATAGTGGCATTGCATTAAACCCCTAATATGTATCTGTGTATGCATTTGTGTGTGGTTTTTGTGTGTGTTCTTGCACTGCTTGGCTGATCTGGTCAAGGTATAGGCTGAGCGAGACATAAACCCGCAGCTGCCGACCAGATGATTGGGGCCACCTGTTTCCTTCATCATTTACACGCCGCACGAATGTACAAACAACAGCAAATTAAAGTCCAGCAGCCTTGATTCTCCCCGCCTGTGCGCTTCAGTCCACTCCGCTAAGCCGGCATCAGGAATCAATGTCATGTGCTAACTTTGTTTGTGTCTCTGTGAGCTCTTGTAAAATGATGTGTGTATTGAAAGCCATATGCGGCATTTGCATATGCGTGTCAAATTGCGTCGACCGGTTCGGCGTGCGGTTAATCATTTTTGCATGTGTCATGTGGCGCAACTTAAAAGAGCGCACGTCAAATGCATGTGGCATAGCAATCGTAACTTTTATGAAACGCGGGTGGTAGCAAAATTATGTTATGATTCTGTTATATGTAGCATTTAGAGCTGTCTGTTGGTCAGCAGCAAATATGAGGCTGCTGTTAAAACAGCAGTAACTAAATCATACATTTTTGTTGCTTAAGAGCTTCCAAACGAGGCGTTTTTAATAAACCGGGTCGTGGGAGAGACGGGTTATGGCCCTGTTCTTGGTAGGAGACACTGGCAAGAGAACGGCGGGGATAAATTAAGACTAAGGGTTTTGGCTAATTTCTCCCTGCCTTATTGGAGACAGAAATCAAAATAAATTTAGGATATAATCTAAGGCCCTTGGTTTCTTTTCTTCTGGTCCAGGTAATTGCCAAATAAGCCACGGTGCTTCCAATACAAAGCAAGCAGCACTTACTCCCCCCTCCACCGTCTTCGTCCCCTAGTCCCCGTCCCCTTGCATTCCTGTTAAATTGCAACTCCCACGTGAGGAGGCAATCAACCGCCCTGAACCAGATGCTCAGGTTTGTAATAATATTCCAATTTACCAGTCACTCGCCAGTTTGGAGTGCGCCCTACTCCTACAAGGTCTCCATAATTAAGTGTCCCGGATTAGAAGAAAATCCATCAAACCAAACCAAACGAGACCCCCAAAAACGCCTTTTACTCATTGCCTAAGCCTGTAAAACTCCATCTCCCATTTTACTGGTGCATGCACAGCTGCTGGATATCATGTGTGAAACTACTCTGCAGCTCTGGCTCGTCTCGTCTAGTTTCGGCTCCTCTGGTAGTCGCGCTCCTGAGGTTTCTGGACCCAATGCGGCATTGTGAGAATTCCATTGTGGGTAGTTTACTTTGGACCGGGTTGTGGATCCAACAGGACAACGAGAGAGACCCCCACCTTGTGCAAACACCTCGTATGAAATATGACATGAAGTGGGCTGGGAGAGGAGAGAAGCAATGAACCCAATTGTGTGGTTTAACACCTACCCTGATATGTTAGTGGAACCTTGTGGCTGATATTAACGTTACACCGGAATGTAGGCCTGTCCGTCTTGGGTCTTATTTATAATATCGTTTGTAAGATAGATTTCATTATTTAAGCACTCAAAGTGGTCCCTTCTTAAATGTTAAGAGCAGTGCTGGTGTGTTTGGATGGTTGTGGTCATTGTAGTGGAGCTGTGCAGTTCACTTCTTGTATGTTGTTTTAAAAAAATACATTGTGTGAAAAAAATACCTTCTAGTCAAGCCAACATCCTGCTGGATTGTTTTCACTGCTCATTCTTCGGAGAAGGGTGATGCTTTTTCTCCTCTGTGAGAACATTTTTGCTCCTCATTGTCTCTGAGGACATCTTGAACCTGCATGGCCATCTTATTATTGCTGGTCATGCTGCTAATTTGTAGTGAAAAGGGCAAACTCATCTAAGTGGGAGGCCATTTTTTTCATTCCTCTCCTCATCAGCCAAACCCTGGAGTCTGGGTTTGTGTTCATGGACGATTCTTATTGCTATAATGCAATTTTTCTTTAGTACACTCAATTCTCAAGTGCCTGAAATGATTCATATAAAATTATGTAATTTTCATTGTTATGTAGAAAGTTGGAGTTGGACCGGTTTTAAGGTGGGAATTTCAATATCTGATTGCTTAGAAAAGTCCCTCAGCACCTACAGAGCACAAATATTCAATTATATAAAGGAGTTTGCTCCTTCTCCAGCATTGTTGGTTGATTTGTTATCTGTGTTATCTCTGAACAGCAGCTCTTGCCCAGCAGTAAACAGCATGGTTAAACACAGGCCTGCTGGAGCGAGGTCACACTTTTACGGATGGCTGTGTGTCAAAGGGAAACACACAGTGTGGTTTAAGCAGCTGGGGACAGGTATAAAGAGGTGAGGCCGTTTTCACATTGTTAAAAAAAGAAACGACAAGGCATTGGGAGTGATAGATGTTAGACAGACATATTTTCTTGCTTTAGCCTAAAGGATCATTCCAACCTAAAACTAGCATTTAATGTTAGTTAATATGTTGTATTCTGTATCTCAGCCTCAGGCGTTGACAGTTATGTATTGTGGTTGTGTTACAAATTACCCACTATGAACATGTCATCCCTACGATGAACTAAACCTGACTCTTCTCCATGACAACATTCTTATTTTGTATCTCGCTAAATAAAAAAGGAATGTCACTTCTGCTGCTAGAGTATTAGCAGGGAGAAAAAAAAATTCTTACAAGCAAATGAGGGAACTAAGAAATCAGAGATCTAGAAAACAAAAGAACTTGCAAGAAAGTGGTCTAGAGACCCATAAAATCAGGGAACTATGACACAATAGGGCCTTTCGCACCATGGGAACCTTTTCATAGTACCTGAACTAATTGTGGAACTACCCACTTTTTGGCGTTTTCGCACCTCCGGAACTGGGTATGATTTTAGTACCGGACTGCCTTTTTCGAGAACCAAATTAGCTCCTACTCCGGAGCAGGGTCTAACCAGCACAACTGGTACTATCCGTGACGTAAGTAGACGTTGATTGGCCAAACGCGTACGAAAACGCCTTCACCCGCCATGATTTAAAACGCCGTGTAAACATACTGTAGTGTCAACTTATTTCGCAAGTAGAACAGCGATAGATGGACAGATGCAAGTGCAGCACAGCTCCGATCACAGCGTCCTCCATCCTCCGGTTGTTTACATTGTTCTTCTTTGTTTCCGTTGTTGAACGCTGCGCACAAATGACGTCGCTGTCGACCGGCTTACGTCACTTCCTAGTGCCCACTGTCGGTGCAAATGCAACCCTTTAAACGGTACTGGGAAATAGTTCGTGCAAAATCGCCCAGTACTTTAGTACTGTAAATTTAGTTCTGGAACTAAAGCGGTGTGAAAGGCCCTAAGGGGGACTAGAGAACCATAAAATTGGGGAAGTAGGAAACAAAGGGGACTAGAGAACAATAAAATCAAGGACCTGGGAAACAACGGGGACTAGAGAATCATAAAATCACGGAAGTAGAAAAGAAAGGGGACTAGAGAACAATAAAATTAGGAAATATGGAGAATATGCAATGAAATCAGTGCTGTCTGAAACCAGGAGTCAAAGAAATCAAGAAAGGGGGTGTGGTCAGGGCACAGCCAGAGAGGGAGGAAAGACGGGTCTCTCTCAGTATCACAGGTCATAAAAGATGCACACTGCACACTCTTATGCTGCATTCGACTCACCTCATAAGTGGTAATTCGCAAGTTGGAATGATGTCATTTTAGTCTTTGGCGCATTCCACATACGAAGTGGAAAAACAAACATGGATGCCTCTTCCAAGCTAGCCAGCTCACTGTTATGAGTGATGTATATTTTCCTCCCCAAACAGCATCAATATATAGTCAATGTAATAGATTTACCAAGAGAATATGTCTGTATGTTGATTGATCTAAAGCAAATACTTGTGTATATAAAGCATTCACAACTCATTTAAAGGTAAGAAGTTCTACTTTCTTTACTTCTGATGCTGTGCGAATCCATGTTGATTTGACATCACTCCGTAAACTGGGAAGGAACTCCCTAGTTTTGGTGTTTCCTGGGTGGAGTTTGCGACCTTGAGTCAAACACAGCATTAGTAAACTGTACATGCTTAGGCTCCCAAGTGGTGCAGCAGAAAATCTTTCACCCTATCATCAGGAGATTGTGAGTCGAATCCTGAGGATGCCACAGCCATCCATGGCCAGGAACCAAGGGAGCAAAAACTGGCCATTCTCTCTGGGTGGGAGGGATGGCATTCTCCCTCCCCTGTCAATCACAGTGACACTAGCCAATCACAGGCATTTGTGTGCTCCTGTATGCGGAAGAAAGAAGATAGCTCTTTCATCCAAATGTGTTACACTGAATGTGTGACGCAGCATGAGCAGCAGCCTGAAAAGATGAAGTTGGTTGACTTTACATGTCCCAAAGCAAGCATATGTTAGCCTTTACCCTCTCCGGGTGGTAGGTGTCATATGATAGGGGAGAGCTGGGGGGTAGGGAATTGGCAGGTGATCCAATTGGGGAGAAAAATATGGAAAAATAAAAAAGAAAATTTAAGGCAGCTTAGCCTTCTAAAATGGTCCTAGTTTGGAACCCTCTCTGAAACACACTGGTGATGGATTCTACAAAGAACCTTTAAGAGTCCCCACTTTAGAACTCTTAAGGGTTTTAAGTTTACAATCGGAAATATAAGAGCTATATTTACAATCGGAAATATAAAAGCTCTTTGCTGCTGCAAAGTGTTCCTTACACCTCAGAATTCTAAATAGTTCCTTTAACTGGCCACAATTTACAGAATCCATGACAACTAGATCCTCTTGTTAAGTAGCCCATCATTGCATTTTACACCTTCACACTTCATCTAGTAACCTTTTTTTTTTTTTAATAGAATCTTTGTATGCTTTCCATAGAGATTCTACTTGGAACCTTTTCCAAAAGCGCTCATCCTAGAACCCTCTTTTGTAAGGTTCTACGCATAGCACATACTAAGAGCATGGTATGAGAAGCATTGGTTTACAGATGTAATTAAAATTGTGATCAAATCCATGTTTGAGGTGTTTAAGTCTAAGAAATACCACTCGCCCTCCAGCCAATCAGAGGTGAGTATTTTCCGTGTCTGTGGAGAAATATATATATATTTTTTTGTCACAGTGTTGCTTGCTAATTTTTTCCCAATAAAGCATGTGAGCCTCAATAATTGCTGCTTGCTGTTACATTTTAGCCCCTTTTTTATTTGAACATGTCTACAGGACTAAAGCTAACAGGTGTCTCACACGCTTTGGCATGATGATCCTACTATTAATCCCCACGTCCCTTTAGGCCCGTTGTAAAGCCAGCATGCTAACTGTCTGCGCATTGTTATATCAGCAACCTGTTACTAAGACAACTAAGGCAAACAAGGCAACTATAACTACACCGCACACCCGCATACTTTTCCTTGACTCAAATTGTACTTGGTTGTGCAGAAATTATCTTCTTTTTTTTTTTTTAATTTACACACAGCCTTGTCAGAGTTGATGATTTCATTAACAATCAAAATCCACACATTCCACAGAAAAAAGCCTGTCTGTCAGCACAATAATGATGTTGTTTATGTACCGCTCTGTGTGTGTCTGAGGCACCTGGCACGAGTGCGAATAACACGCGTATAAAATCACTCATCGTCACAGGCTGGTCGTTCCTCAGCAGGATGTGGCCCTCACGTCTCACATCTTAAAGACTTGGAGTCAACCCCTAGAATTTGGTAAAAGTGATCCTGTTTGCGCAGTGAAGGCAAGTGGTGGTGTGTTTAGGCTGCTGTGTGACACGAGCGGAACTGAAGGGAGGGTCAGCAAGAGCGGGACTTTGACATTGTAGGAAGCCCCCGAGAGCCCACTTTCAAACAAAGATGTCCGGCTTCTACGACTACCCCTCCCTCTGTAATGTGAAGCAGCTGCAGCTTCACTTTGCGTGATACACCGAGACTCCAATTAATGGGGAGGAGGACATGTTGACCTACAAAACAGAGGAGCACAACAAACCCTGTAACTACAAACAGGTTTTGCTTTTACAAAAAAAAAAAAAAAAAAAAACACTCCTCTCTAGGGAAGGAGACATAGACGGAATGAAATAAGAGAAGAACTGCGACCTCTTCGCCTCTTGTCACTTCACACTGGCTCCCATAATCCACTTCCCTTTTTTAAGAGGTGTTGCTGTTGTCATCTCTTCATCCAGGGAGACATCGCATACCAGCTCAAACAGTTGCTGTCTCCTTACATATTTTTGCGTCTGTCCGATTGAACGTCTGAGAATCAGATTACAACCTCACAAATTTTGTGTCAGCAAAGTATGCATGTATAAACGATTTATTAAATAATATCTGTACACACAGTGCCAGAAAACAACGAGAAAAATGAAGACAGTTTGATTCTGTTTCCAAACCAGTCCCAAAAGATTACGTATGAATATAACATCATGTTGAACCTACCAAAATATTTTATGTGCTCACAGGACAATTTAAGGAGCATCAGTTGCTTTTAACAAAAAGTATGCAATCCTTATCTCCACTTTAATAGATCTGTTCAATATTACTTGAACGGTGGTGATTGTAAAACCTGGATTTATTCAAGCAGTTATTGTAAACAAATTATTATCAGATCATTCACTTAAAGCAAACATGTCAAGCGTGGCTTTAGATTTATGCTCAGTACACTAAGCAGGGTTTGGTCTGCATCAGGGTTGAACTATTAGTCATAACTGTGGTCATGATTCTCCTCAATTATTTGGTGGGTTTAGACAAAGTTATCCGTTTGGTTAACATCAGACATTGCTGTTTATTGACACTGGTGCATTAAACTACCAGTCATTATATATATTTGAACACTGGAAAAAGTACTAAGGTGTACTCATAAGCCCTATTTGACAGGTGTCTGTAATACATTTTTTTTTTAACGTCTCCTCCATCATAAAACTCTCACATCTGGATGGAAATTAAATTAACTCAGGAGGACGAGTTTATGAAGTCATCAGTGAGCCCTGAAAATTGCTGTAACATGGTTATGGGATGATGATTAAGGAAGTTACAGTGATACAACTACTCATTCTTTTATTTTTAAAAAATCTATACATTGCATGATATTGTGGCATGTGAATATAAAGTGGCTTGATACCTGTAGCTGACATTATTTTAATTATTTTTTATTTTAATCATGCTATTTTGATTGATTTTATTTTCTTTCTGCTGCTAATGGGCTCCCAGTGTAGACAGTATGGAGACCAAGTTATATGACCCATACTAACCAAGCTGATAAAAGACTCCTCCACAGCATTCATGTTTTCATGATTCAGAAAGTGGAAATGCATGCTAGGTGAATAAATATGGTGAGTAGCAGCAGTCAAAAAACTTTTTTCCAATGCACGATGCTGCGTCTGCCTGCAAAATCACCAACATGTCAATCTGGACAGAACTAAAATGATCACATGACTACAGAGTTGTTTAAAAAAAAAAGACATAATTTGGTCTGAGGCCAATCTGGATGGGAATAAAATCATGGATAAGCAGCTCAAATAATGTAATTACTCCAGTGCACCATTAAATCCAACCCCAACCAAATATGTCTTTATTCTACATTTAAATGTATAATATAAAAGAAAGATCTGATAAAGTCTGGTAAAACTATTCTGTCCATAAATTGTATGAAAATTGTGACCAGTAATCATGGTTATCCTTTCAGACATTATCTGTATAAAAGTCAGAAATTGGTGCACCATGGCATATTGCTGCCTATAATTGACATGTTCATCCACTTATTAGCAAATAAACATGATTATTAGCAAACCCTCAGCAGAGGCCCCCTTAATGCTAACCCCTCCACCCCACTCTTAAATGATTAACCCAGACGAGCTCGTCTTTAGCCCCATCATTATTACTCCACAGGTCACAGTTAAACTCTTCCAGCCCCGAGCACTGTTTATGATACAGCACTCACCTCAGGTTTATCTCCTATCAGATTGCAGGGCTGGAGGATGTATCAGGAGATAAGCCTGCGGGTACTGATAAAACATCAGCTAAAGTTGGCCATGACACTCTTGTGATGACAGTATGATTAAACAAATATAAGATTACTTTATCTGTCTATTTATTTCAAGTTTGGAATTGTCTTGTTCTGTCAGCAGTTTTGCTTATTTCAATAATTTATTTATTTTTTTTTTTAGAAAGAACCAAATTATCTGTCAGTAGAACAAAACTATTTCATAATGTGAAATATTAGATACAGCCATAATTTTTTTTTAAATATCCTTTTTATAGATTTACATTTGCATTTACAGCATTTAGCAGATACTGTCATCCACAGAGACTTACATATACATATATATAGAGAGACTTAGACACACACACATCTATATACAAATATATATATATATATATATATATATATATATATATATATATATATATATATATATATATATATATATAATGTGTGTGTGTGTATGTATATATATATATAGAGAGAGAGAGAGGGAGATAGATAGATAGATAGTTAATCTATCTATCTAAGTACTAACTGGTGTTGGCTATTTTGAGTACAACATAAAGGACAGAATTTTCTCTACGAGCCAGCCCTGGTATATGGTTATCATCATCATCCTTCTAGTTTTCCCTGTTGTAATGTTTATAACACACTCCCAAAGTGTGAAAGAGACGGTGCAGTTCCGATAGGTCTATGGTGGGACTGTGAGCATGTCTGTGGGGCCTGCAGTAAATGGGGTTGACAGCCAGCTCAGTGGGCCACAAGCAGCCTCCCCCACCCCATAGGTTACAGCCAGGGCACATGGGAACACCAGTGGAAACTAACCCCATTAACCACATGCCACTCTTTATATAGCCAGGATGTATGCTGCAGGATATATACAATGCGTGCGTCTCGGCCATAGGTGTCATTGCTGTTGGAGACCTTCATCATCCGTCACACCACAGATCAGTAGCCATTAATGTTTTACTGAGGCTGAGTCACAAGTTAGGGGGACCAGAATTACTTTTAGTTACTCAAGGGCTCGTACGCCAAAGACTGCCTAAAACAGTCGAGCTGCAGCTGCGTATATCTAGTCATTAGAAATTTATGTACTAAAACATTTTCACAAACAGCCGCCCAAATTGCAAATTGTGGCAGTGACTCAAACTAACCACACTACAGAGCTGCAGACACTCTTGATAATTAGGCGGCATGGCGCCCGGCCTCTTTTTTTTTCCCTCCGTATAGAGAGATCCAAGTCTGGTAAGATTTCTCTGAAACCCTCCACCCCCTGGTTTCCTCTGTCTTTTGATGTTAGACCCTCCTCAGTTATTTAGCTCTCTTTTTTTAAGTAGGGTTGAGGACATTGGCTTTTAAGCCTTGCTGCCCAAGGTAAACTTAATTTGTATTGTGTACATATGGTTAAAAGTGCCTCCCTTGTAAAAACGAAGGGGTGATGCCGTGGGCCAAGCGGAGTGTGTGGAAATGAGCACAGCGCGCTGAAGCATTGCAAGTTGAAGCGTCGCAGCCCCGCTGAGCCCCAGCTGGAGGGCTCTTATCAAGGCCTAAATGAGTGGAGGTGAGAAAAGACAGAGCCGGCAAGCAAGAGCAGGTCCACATTTCAGGAGTAGGGGGGTGGGCAAGAGGCAGGGGAGGGCAACTCTACTGCTTTTAAGAAGGTTGTGATGGAGAAGGAGCTCTTTGATGAGGGGGGTGGGTGGTTGGAGAGGGTTCTTACTTTGTACATCAAGGGTGTCAACTAACCTGGGCCTTGGCAGGCTGAACAGTTCAGGGTTCTTTTAATGAATGTAGTTAAAAAATGGATTGGCCAATCAGTTGTGAGGTTTTGATATATAGTATCCTGTATCATAGTAGGAAGAACTCCATCATTTGACTTTAACACCTTAGATTCTCAGCTTATTATTCAGTTATTCAGATTTTTTTTTTTTTAAAAGTAAAATGTAGTTAGGAGAGTGAGGAATGTAGTTCTGGACCTGCTGACAGCCCCAGTGAGTTTAAGGCCAGGTTTATACTTGCTTTTAACTACACGTATGCTAGATAACTGCCACATCGTTTGTGCATGCTCATAAAAATTACTGTGACATGTGCACATAGTACACCAATGTAAAAGGCAGGGTTAAGTATGTGCAAAATGATAGAAATATACTTTGTTGTAGCAGTGACAATGGTTTAAAGACCTGATACACTATGTACAATGGCACCATTGCCACTGTTCTTGCTGTTTTCTTTCCTGCCATCTTCATTGTTTACACTGTTTATCAGAAGAAATGGTCAAAGGCCCTGTTCGGACCTAGAGCAATTCCGTCATTTGCAGCCAGGGCCATAAATAGAACCAAAAGTTTAGTGAGGACCACACTGCAAAAATTTTGACATATAACAGTGTCAAATGTGTACTACAGCCATTGCTAATTTCTGATCTTTGTCATGTTATAGTTCTATTCTTCTATAAACTGCTTTGAGTCCTCTTAGACTGTTTAATTATTGAGTTAAATGCAATATTTTAGTTTACAGTTATCTCTCTCGTTCTTCACTGGTCCTTTTTTCTCTCTTGCTTCTGTAACAGGATTGACAAGTAGAAACTGAAGCCAATGGCATCGACAGGGATGCCTCTACCACCAAGAAGTCTAGTCTTTCTTGTTACTAATTTGTATTCCAGAAGTACCCTTAAAATATACTTCTAACAGGATGAAAGCTATTGAAGAAAAAAAAATATTTCAGACATTTGACCTTGCTGTGACCTTGACCCTGTTTGGATCAATTCCTTATCAGTTCCTAATCAATTCATCTGCTGGTTAAAATGACAATTCCATATAAATCCTACAAACATTCAACCACTCGTTCTTGAGATATCACACTAATGAGAATCTCAGACACATGCACGGACGGATGGATGGAAAAAAATCGTACATGGGCCTTGAGTTCTGTTATTGATATAGTCTTTGGGCAAACCTCAGGTATTCTCCCATCTGTTCTGAGGTCAGCTGAGAATCAATCATCACTGCTGGTAGTATTGGAATTCAGGGTTTTTCCACTAAATACTATATACTAGTATACTACATAGTTACCACCATGTTTGTATCTGCTCCTCTTTGTACTGTCCTCCAGATTGGCCATATCTGTGTTTTTCTCCCTCTTTGCAGTCACCTAATAATTTGAGCCCTGTCCGGATCATCATGTTGACGATTTTAGACAAATACAGCCTTTTGCATTGGAAATTTTGAACCAATGCAATGTCAGTGTGCAATGTCAGGTCTCTGTAATGCCTACACTGGGAGCCCATTAGCAGGAGAAAGAAAATAAAATCATTCAGAAGAGCATGATCAGAAAAGCTGAATACACTAGCTATTATAATATCAACTACAGATATAAAGCCAATTTATATTTGCATATTACACAATATCATGCAACATTTAGATTTCTAGAACTAAATGAATGAGCAGTTGCATCACTGTAAGTTCCTTAATCAACTACCATTAGACTGCCAAATAAATGAGCATGATCACATGATCATGTGTGATGCAGTCATCCCTTTCATGAAAATTTGATTGCAGTCTGGGTGAGAGAGTTTAATCACAAAGGAGATGTGCAAAAAAACTTACATTCTAAGGCCAAAAGTATGTGGATACCTAACAATCACACCCATGTGGGTCTTCCCCAGAATGTTGCCACAAAGTCTGAAGCACACATTTGTTTAGGATGTCTTTGGGGACATCCTAAGGGGACCCATGACAATGCCCCGAGCACAAAATGAAGTCCTTAAAGACAGGGTTTGCCAAAATTGGAGTGGAAGAACTCAAGTAATTGTGGTTAAACATGGTCACATGATCTGCCTGTGCAAGAATCATGGAATGACAGTGGAGGAACTGTGGTCTGTAAGTGCTGTAACCAACCGACACATCACTCTGACCAATTTCATAAAAGAAAGACTGCACATTGTAGGAACATGTGGACTTTATTACTGGGGCAGATGCTGAAAATAAGTTTTCTACTTTCAACTGCATGTTGCAATGAGTTGGAAAATGGAGAGGGAGAGAGAGAGAAAAAAAATGGAATGAGGATATTGGAAAGAAAGCTGAGAAGATGAGAGATAAGGAAATTGAAGCCAATGAGAGAATCCCGAGTGAGCTTAGTAGTGCTTTCTGCTGTCTCATTCTCGTCGTCTCTGCCCATGTTATGGCCCTGTCTTTATGAAATATGCCTCTTACTTATCCAAGACACCCCTGGGCCCCCCCCACAACCCCTTTCCACCTCCCACTGACATGCATGGTCCTTAGTTTACACCATATTTCATTCATGGCTACTATATTGGTTCTTTTTCATTTTTTTTTTACAATGTTGTTGCAATCCTATACCAATTCTGTCTCCACTGGTCTTGTCCTGCTGCCTCGCCTCAATCACGACACTAATCACTTACAGTTGGTCACAGAGTAAATGGATGCCACTTGAAACCCTCCATTTCTAAATGTGACCACACAAAAAGCATGCCACTGTTCAAGGAGAGTGAAAAAAAAAAACCCTGACCCAGCTCTCGAGTCTGGGTTTTAGTGAAAGAATGAAAAAAAAAAAAAACACGATTCGCTGATGGTTCAAATACAACAATTTAAATCAGAAACTTTTAAATACAAAAGTAAAAATGCAATGAGTACTTAATGTTTAGGCAAAGCGGATCTTGCATATCAAACCGGCAAAATCGTGCATGATGTCAGCTAAGTTCTCGATTATTGTAGTTTAATGTCCTTTCTTTTTATATATGCAACCAAGTATGTATATAGATATCTCAATGCATTAAATGTGTTTTAGGTAGTGACCATTATTATTATCTATACTTGTGTCGTGTTACAGCTAAAATTGGGGACATGAGGCCCAAACATGTTTATTGCTTACATATGTGCTAACCATGTGTTTTACATTTACATCTGAAAAGAGACTCTTGAAATGTGTACACTTGGCATTTTTTTTTTAACCAGCAAAGTACCATGAACATATTTACCTGGACAGATACATACATATGGGTAATGACAGTAAATAGTAATAATTGTAGAAATTCTTATTTATATAACATTTAAAAAAATGCAGATCACTGTGCTCACCAGAAATGAAACACAAAGCTGATGAAGATAGAGGATAGAACATGAATTTATAATGTATTTAAGAGATGAGTAGGGTTTTGAGGATGTATTTTATTAGCTACAATTAAAAATCTATTATTTGGAATGAACAGATAATGTGTTGTAAATGGACACAAACACAATTACAAATGCAAATATAGCCACAGGCGGCAATCTGTGGGGTCCAAGTGCGCCTCACAAATAGCGCCCCCAGTGGTCAGTTCTTACCAAGATACATAGAAGCATAAAGAGCCTGTACATGAACATACTTATCAAGTTTTGTGATGATAGCTCAATGCTGGTTGTTTAAAATGCCTGTTCAAAGCTGATAGGCTGAAAGTGGCCATGTTTTTGTTGTAATTCAGTACTGATTAAAAATCCAGTTACAGATTAGCAGATCAATGAAGCACACCAAATATCAGCTCAATTGGACTTTTGATTCCTGAGAAACAACTTAACTCCAACCCCTATGAATATGAATAGTACCCATCCCATGGCCAATTTGAGTGAGGCTGCATCAGCTACTAGTAGGTCCCTCCCTGAAACTACCATTCACTTGTTTCATGACAATAGCTTAATGGGAACCTTGACAAATGCCTGCTAAAACCTGATTGGCTGATGGTGGCTATGCTTTTTAATTAATTAGGTCATTATCAAAAATCCACTTACAGATTAGCACATAGACGAACCATACTAAATTTCAGCTCGGTCAGATTTACCATTCATGGGAAACTGTTATCTGACCTTAGTCCCGCCCCCTATGTATGACCACGACCCAAACTTTGCATATGACCATATTGTTTATAAATGTCAACATGTTTTTGAAAACTATTGAACTCCACACTCTGCTGAGTAGTTTGAGACCAAATTTTTGAAGATAGGCCAAAAATCCTAGGACTAGTTTGCAAAAGTAGCTTTTGGTTTTTTTGCAAATTAGCAAAAAATCTAAGTGGGTGGAGCTAAGTGGTTATTGAGGCTTTTTTTTTTTGTTTGGGAGAACCCAAGGAATCAGTAAAAAGAGAATTTTCTTTATAGGACTCGTGATTCATGAAATTATGGACCAAAACGTAAACACTTGCGCTCTAGTGCCACCATTGTGCCAACTGGGCCCATCTTGCATTCCTGAGTAGTCTGCCTTTGTTTGGGGAAATTTATTAGATTTATTTCTGATTATTTGTCATAAAACAAGATCTTGGTGGCCACAGAGTATTTTTAAACTAGCCCAATTTGGCTATTTTAAAATGGCCCTGTCATTAACTGTCCTATCTGCTGCTCCTCCCTTGAGCATGGGGCAGCATGTTTCTGGCCCCATGCTCCGGGAAACACACCTGCTGCACCTCCTGGAATCATTCAGAGAAACCACAAAGTAAACAGGAAGTTTCTATATCGCAAGGAATCAGCAGTGAACATATGTTCACTTTCCAGGTCTCAAAACCAAAAAAGGCCCTTACAATATTTCATTTCTGTCACATGGCCTGTCATGGTGCTGCAGCGGTTAGTCTTCCAGGACCCAGTGAACAAAAATGACAGATCAGGACTTTTATTTTTTAATCACAGTCTCAGATTTTATGAACAATGACAATTTTTGCCCTATGAAAACAGAATGCTAACATTGCTTGAGGACAGTAATTGTAATTTTATCCAATTCCATGGTAAATTAGTTCATCACAATTAACAATTTAAATTTTATTTTTTGGATCAAATTACATAATCAAATGAATAAGTAGGGCAGTATTTAAAAATTATGTAATGTAAATGTATGTAAAAAATAAAATAAAATAAAATAATAATAATAATGTAGGGGCTGGGTGCTTTTCTACTTGACATATTTGTAGGATCTGGATTTTTTTATTTTTATTTATTTATTTTTTTTGCGGTGGTTAAAATACTGGCGCATCTGTACCAAGTCAATTTATTTATTATTCTGTATAGAAAAAATGTCTTTCAAACAAGTTTTAGTGAATTTAAAGCCATCACTGTTTCATAATGTTGAATTTAATTTTTAATACCTAGTGATGATACTATGGTCCGCTGAAATCTGTGTACGTATTTTATGTTTACACATTCTTACCATCTGCTAATGTATGTAACATTGTTTATACACTTGTCACCCTGCTTCAGATGTTTCCCCCCTTTTTTTAATCAAATAAATCTGAATTCAAAAAGGTTTCAACACTCATGCCTTGCATCCTCAAACCTGCTGTCTCCAATTTTGGAACCCACCCTCTTGTCTCATAGTAAGTAATTAGCGTAATGTAGCGTATCGTAGCATAGATGTCTTGAAAATGTTGCAGAAAGGTCTTGTTTTGAGAGGAACCAGACTTTTCAGGGTCTTCGGGATTTTGCTCGGCTGTGAGCAGGTGATAAAAAGGAAACATCATGATCATGTCAAGCCCAGATGTCCATGCTGGTGTTTGGTAATGACGCCATGTGGCCTTGAAGAGGAGCACTCTCAGAAACAGCAGTGTTTCAAAGCCCGCCGGCTCACTCGCTGTGTTTATCCGTCACATACACGCAAACGCACGCAAACGCACACACACACACACAGACACAGAACAGTGTGCCAAATTTAACGTCAGAAAAAACCCTGACATTAAATTACGCTTGAATTATTCACTGGGAATGTTATTTTTAGACTATATAATATATTTATTTGCAACGGTTTGAATTTATTGATATGCAGATCAGTGTTGCTCCTTGTATTCAGTTGTTTTCTGCAAAAGATTTTTTTAAAACCTGTTTTTAAGACTCCAGTTTAGGCAGTCACAAAGTCTGTGGTAATGATGTGATGTATTTTGATTGGTTTTGGTTGGCTTTGGAGAGATGGATGCATTTACACTTGTATTACATTTGTCTAAAATACGTGGTGGTGGTTTGTGCCAATCGGATTTATTAATAACATGCTGTATAAAGGAAAGTACAGACTAGACTTCTACCTTTTTTCTCCCCCGATTTCTCCCAAATCGGCCTAATTGGTTAATTCCTACATATCATCCAACTCTCTCCTATAATAAGACAACTACCAAACGGAGAGGGTGAAGGCTACCATGTGCTTGTTCAGTGACACGTGAAACCAATGAAATGCATCTTTTTGAACTGCTGCTCATGCTGTGTCGCAGCAAAACACACTTAGAGGAAAGTGCTATCTGCCCTCTTCCACATACAACGAGGCTATGATTGGCTAGGTTATTGCTGTGATTGACAGTGAAGAGAGAGTATACCAACCCTCCCATTCAGACAATTTTGATCTCTTGGTCTCCTGGCCACAGATGCCTATGGCCTCTTCAGGATTCAGTCTCTGGATGATAAGGTGAACGCTTTTCTGTTGTGACACTCGAGCTCAGACCTCTACTTTTTAAGGAAGCTCAGGTTCTTGAACATATGCCACAGGTCAGTGGTGATAAGCATCATCTTTTATGGGGCTGAGTGGCATGAAGACAGGTGATGGTTAGGACAGGATAGGTCATTAGGACCAACATGGTCTCAGTGGAATTGGTTATTTTAGGACAGGTTAGCTGGATAAACTGGTGCTAAAACCAGAGCACTTTTAGCTCCAGACATATCCATGCACATTACAGAAAACCTTTCCTACCTGCTGGTCAGACTTTATAACTCATTTGCACTGTGTCGTCTGGGTTTTTCAGACAAAGTACAACCCAATACATGCCTTTCCACTCATCTGCACTGTATTTATTGACTTACTTATTTATTTGTTATTTTATTTAACTTGATTTATTAATTAGTCTTATTGCTGCTATGGACTGACACTAGACCACTACATCACTTCGTTATTATTAAGTTGATTTCCAACTATTTTCCTCAGGGATTAATACAGCTTTTTATCACAGACACTGTGCTGTGTTATAAATCTCAGGAAGAGTTGATCTGAGCTGCGACTCTTCTCTGTTTAAGAAGAGACTGAGAACTTTTTATTTATCCACAGTAATTCATATATTATATAATAATAATTATAATAACAGCAATAATACTTTATTTAATTAATACTTATAATAATACTTATAATAATGCTAATACAATTATTATTAATAAAATAATCATTTAAATTCTGCTGATTTTTTATTTCTTCAAATGACATTTAAAAACTTAACTTTTTAATAACTTCAGTTCGATACAATAGACTTTAAGTTAAAATTTTAATGGATTCAGAAATAACACTGATGCTCATACTCAAGTTCCTGTTAACACAGTTAGCACTTTTTGACTATATAGTATATAGTTAAAGAAGAGAAATTGTTTATAATTGCTCTATCCGGTGTCACCCAGATGAGGATACGTTCCCTTTTAAGAGTTCTAGATTTACTTGGAACCCTCTCTCAAAGGGAAACATTATTCTACATAAAAAGGGTTCTACTTAAAACCCTTTCTGATAGGAAAAGCTCAGTCGTGAAGTTCAAAAAAAAGAACGCTTAAGGTTGCTAGATTTAACCTTTTTTCTAAAAGTGTGGGCTACATACAGTGATGAATGTGTATCTCCTGAGCACTAGTTCTTATTTTTCATACAGCTGTGTTGCTCTTGCTTTTGGTCAGCTGGTGGAAAATGTAGTTTGTCCCTTCTTTTAACAGCTCTATGCTTGGACTGGACTCAGTCTCGCTTGTAAGTCGCTATGGATTTAAGCATCTACCGCATAGATGTATGTAAATGTCTTCTGGGGTCATTTTATTGTATGTTTTTTTCTCTTATACAAATGTCTCTCTTACTTCCATATACAGCAGTCACGCATGGTCTCAGGGCTTGTGGTGGCTCAGTGGTTAAGGTTCTATGCTAGTCATTGGAAAGTTGTGACTTTAAATTATAACACTTTGAGAGCTGTTGTTGTGCCCTCAACTACTTGCTTGCTTTTGTATTACACTGTATTGTATCTTATCACAGATGTTAGTGGTTTGTATGCTTGTGTCTTCTAAATGAATAAAAGTGGGGGCAGTTGTAGCTCAGTGGTTAAGCCACCAGACTGCCACTCAACCCTGACTGCTCAGTTGTATCCCATTTCAGTTGTAAGTATAAAAGCATCAGCCAAATGAGGTAAATGTTATGACACAATGCTATACACTGTACATCCCATACACACATTACTAACCACTACTCTGCTTTAAATTATAGTGTAAAGTAAGTCCAGTACCAAATGGTTCAGTAGTGTTGTTTTTGGTTCAAGCTTAAGATCTGCACCAACAGCCACTAAAGGTACTCAGGGGTGACACTGATCATTGCTTACTGGTCACACAGAGAAACTAAAGAAAAAGATTGCAAAACAAAAACATAGAATAGTCAGGTATGTTGGTGCTGTTTGTGCTGGCAAAAGCCACAATTGTGCTGTTTTTTTTCTCAAACTATGCAATCAGTCATTTCTTCAAAATGCCTGAGCACAAACTAGTAAAAAAAATTCACTGGCTGATCAGTTCCACTTTTAGAAGATAAGGTTTGTCAATGGTTCTTTGGGCGATTAGCAGTTCTAGCATCTTAAAAGAGTTGTACTTGGAACCTTTTCTAAAAGGAAAATCCTTTGTTGTAGGGTTCCATCTAGCCCACCCGAAGGGTTCTTCGGTTATGTTTCTCAGTGTGAACTGTTCTATGTAGAACCCTACAACAGAAAAGTTTCCCCAACGGGTCTTTGGAGGTCTAACAGCTTTCTAAAAGAGTTCTATATGGAAACATTTCTAAAAGGAAAAATCTCTGTTGTAGGGTTCCAAACTAGCAAACTAAAAGGTTCTTTGGTGGTGTTGCTCTGGGGGACTTTTAAAGATCTATGTAGAACCCTACAACAGAGAATATTTCTTTTTAGAAAGGTATCATCGATGGTTCTTTGGGTACTTAATAGTTCTAACTTCCTAAAAGAGCACTACTTGGAACTTAGAAAAGGAAACCTCTCTGTTTATCACTCATACTATGAATTTTATTGCAAAGTTAAATATTCAGTAACCACATTATTTAATAAATCAGTGCATTATGGTATAAAGTCAGAGCTGTCCGTGGTTCTGAAGCAGATATCAACCATCCAGAAGTCCTCCAGGACAAGTTCACATGTTAGAGACATGTGGACATTAAGAAGCTTATTAAATGATTTACATTATATTAACGTATATCAAATTATTAAAAAATTCTGTGAAGGCTGCATGCCTGGTGGCCAAAAAAATAGAAGTGGCATACAACTCTCCAAAATTCCTAGTACATGAAGATTTTCTTACAGTTCAAGGACTCTTTGGATGGTTAAGGGTTCTTAGCTTCCTTAAGGAATGCTTTCTTATAAGATTCTACATAGAAACCTTAAGGTTTTCGCCAAAAAGCACAAGCAGAAGAAATCTTTAGGGTTCTAGATTTAACCAGAGACCAGGCAACTATAATGCTTGGAACCCTTTCTCAAAGGGAAGCACACTGTTTTATGGATCTGTAGAAACTTTAAGACTTTACCCCAAAAAGACAAACAAAAGACCCATTAGAGTTTTATATTTAACACGTGTTTAAGACATAAAATATGGACTGAGTAATCTTAAAAAAAAAAAAAAAAACCCTACAAAGGTTTTTCAAGGTTTCTTTGAATAGTTAAGGGTTCTTAGCTTGCTGAAAAGGTTCTATTTATATCCTTTGCTGATAGGTTAACACTCAGTTGTGAGGTTCTAGGACAAACCAAAGAACTCTTCTTGTGATTTAACTGTAATGCTGTCAAGACCACACAAGAGCTGTACACATACAAAATGGATGATGTCCTTCAGGGGTCCTTTGGATAGTTAAGGGTTTTCATCCTCCTAAATGTGTTCTACTTGGAGCCTTTTTTGATAACGAAGCACTCTGTTGTGGGATTAATGGAAATGTTTCATTTTTTTCACAGGGACAACCAAAGAACCCTTAAAAAACATGTTTCATAAGATTGTAGACTACACAAACACCAGAGCATAAACAGAGCGTGAAATTATACTTTACTGTGTGTTTTGCACTTCTAGTGGTGGAAATGTAATGTCTATTAGAGCTAAAGTACACAAAAAATGGATTGTACTATTGTCTATTAGAGCTAAAGTACACAAAAAAATGGATTGTACTATTAGGGTTTGAAAAGTCTGAGGTGTTGCAGAATAAAATGAAGAACCAAACTCACACCATCTTCAATTAAATTATTTGCTCAGTGTGGGTGGTGACTGATTGACCCCGATCTCATGGAAATGTTGTACGAAGTCAATGTGGTTGGATATTTTTAAAGAATAATGTACCCTGCCCTTAAACATGCTCTAACCTTAAAGTCCACAACTATGACATAGTGGTCTAAAATCAGCCATTGAGGCTCTTGATTATTTTTTTTTTTCTAGTTCCAGGAGGTCTAGTTTAAAGATAATTGTCTTTAAACCCCATTTTGCAGTTTATGTTTGCATATTTTTCTGAAATCACAAAAGTATTATGTAGAACAGCCACCAGAGCTCCCCAAGACCACTTTTAACTCCACAGAGATCGTTTTAAGGTGGCTGAGATTCTCATTGGCGTGATAGCTCAAGAACGAGTGGTTGAATGTTTGTAGGATTTATATGGAATTATCATTGTAACCAGAAGATGAACTCATTAGATTATGAAATTGATTCAAACAGGGTCAAGGTCACAGTGAAGGCAAATTTCTGAAATAGCTTTTCTTCAATATTTTCCTTCCTGTTTGCAGCATATTTTAAGGGTATTTTAGTTATACAAATTAATAGCAAGAAGGAATAGACTTGTTGGTGGCAGAGTCATCCCTTATGCCTTTGGCGTCGAGTTCTACTTGCCTTCAATAGCTTACTTCCTGTTTGTCATACAGAGATTTACTTACTGTACACTTCATCTTCAGGAACAGAAGCCCATTTTCTGTCTGTCTAAGATTTTTGCCTTTGATATGTCAGTTCATGTGTCAGTCTGTTGGAAGGAAATTATTGTTAGTTCGATATCTCAAAAATAAGTGGTTAAATGTAGGACTTATTCTTGCTACCCCCAGATGAACTGATTACATATTTGCATTGATCCAAACTTGTTCAAGGTATATATTAAGGGTATCTGAGGCATACAAAATAGTAACAAGGAAGACTAATAACATCCCCGTTGACGCCACTGGTGTCGAGTTCTACTTGATTATTTATTAAAGAGTGGTACATCATACATTTTGTTTATTTATAGTTAGATTTAAGATGGTAGAACATCTGTGAAACAAGCTGGTTCCTGTTATCACTTACATTACAGCAGCTATACACTTTCATTCCCCTACCAGCCTCTCTTTTTTCTCTCTCTTAAAGTTAATAAGACAAAAAAAAAAAAAACAGCAGCTTGTCATCTTATTGAGAAACTGCAAAACATAAACTCTTCTGTCCTGAAGACTTTCCCGTCTCCTTTATCCTGAAGACTTTCCCATGCCAGCTTTACCTCTGACTGTTGCAAAGCACTGACACTGGAAACTCTTTCTAAAAATGTTAAACAAACTCTAAATCTCCTTACAGAAAACTTCGTCATATACGTCAATCAACAATTGCACACTTTTCTTGTTTGTTTTTAATCCATTTATTAGTAGGCTTCGATTGTGTGGTGCATCCACCATACAAGTAACTGTGAATGAGCTGTTGCTATAGAAACAATAATGTATTACAATGCGAGCATTAATATAAACCTGTGATTTGAAGCTGCACTACTGTCAGAGCTGCTGTTATGGACAATAACCAATTTGACCAATCAGAATCGAGAACACAATGTGGAATAAGTACATGCTAACTTTTAGGCCAGCTGTCTAGAACAGTATTGGCAGAATAGATATGAGCTAAAAGTGCTTCTACATATTTTGTTATTATAAGAGATGATTAGAATGCAAATTATTCGTAAATCCATGTGTGTAGTGGTTTTTGCACTCTGACTGATTTTGCCCTTTTGCGTGTTAAAAACATGTTGGCCTAGATTCCCTAACTCTTCCCAGACACACATAACTACAGAGGCGTGATTCGAATCTGGACAGTCATAGACTTACATTCCCTGCCATTAAATGTTCAGCACAACCCCAAGAGTGAGTCTGAATTGCTCCCCATCTCAGTTTACATTACCTTGAGAGAAGATAATTATCGGCACACCTTCAAGAATGTTATTATTATGTTATTATGTGTTATTAAGATGTGAAGCAGATCAAATTAAATTTATATAGTCTTTAATCAAGCTCATTCGTGGTTCTGTAAACAAGGTTATTAGTGAAGTGTTACTTATGTGGTGTACAGACACAATAAACACTGACTTTATTAGTCGCCAAGGCTGCAGATGTTTGCCAAACTCCTGTATTAACTTCATACTTCAATCATTAAGTTGGGTCTTTACAAACAGCCAGCAAATGAGCTTAAAGTGTGGTGCATGCAAGCTTGATGGAGCATGGTGATGGTTTAGACCAGGCCCAGCTTGGCCTTCGGCTTTTTTTTACGGTTTAACGAAATAACAGAGCTCGGCTCATTTCTAATGGGAATGCATGTTTAATTTTTTGGACCAGGATTGGAAAAAAAAAAATCTATAATGTTTGACACTTGACCAATTTAGTCCAAAACATTTCCAAGCCCTGTGCATATTAAATTACTTTCGGACTCAAAGCGCAGGTTCTTATTAGTAAATTCAGGGCTCTGTTCTCTGAAAGGTTGACATTGCTTGGTCCTGGCAAGCCCAGCGTCTCTCCGCTTCCCTCACTCACTCGAGCTGAATTGATAAACACATGCCTCATCTCGAGCAAAGCCAAGGCAAATGTTTGACACACCTGCTTGAACAGAAACTGGAAACCTCCAGAGGATCATCGCAAGATCCAAACCTCAGCCTGAAGCGGCCTCAGGTCCGACAGGATCGCACTATATTTAGACGTGTTGCTCTTTTGGATTTTTTGCTGACATGAGCTTCGATGCTCTGCAGAGACATGCCGGGCTCCTCCAACACGATGCTGAGCGTGCCTCTGTTACTGGAAACTCCTTGGGCCTGGCTCAACGTCACCACGTCGCCGTCCAAAAATACTGGGCTATTAAAAAAAAAACTAGCCCACCCCCCCATCCTCGTCCCACCAGCAACCTCTCTGGAATGAAATATTCACAGCTGCTCCTGTGGTTTTTGGTCAACAAGCCACAGATTTGCTCTGGGGATCTGGGGCTAGCTGTGAAGCTGCGAAGGCTGTAATATATATATTTCAACTTGGATAAACACGCGGGAATTCCTTCGGGCCCCCAAGTGCTGAATATGTATGATGTAGCTGAATGTGTTGCTCTCTTAGCAAGTTTTGTATACAAAAAGGTTAAAAAGTGAAAGTGAGTAGAAAAAAAGAAGCTGCACTGACAGTCAGCACTTTAATAAACTTCTCAATGATAAATGCTGCTAATATACACTATTTATGTCCATGTGTGTTATATTAAACACGAGAATGGATTTACAAAGAAAGCTTAAACATAAAATACTGATGTGCGCGAGCTGTGAAGTGCTGGATTAATGAGTTCGGACGGACACGCAAATCCATTTCGCATTTGCTAATCCAACATAAAAGTCAGTTTATGGAACAGAGAGGGGGACATGTAAACAAACAGCGCTGTCTCAACTTGAAAGGGAGGAAAGCATAGAAAAGTCATGAGTCAAATCTGAAGCAGGCGCATCAGACACACAGACCATACACACAAAACTTGAAACATGTCAGGACGCTGCTTGTGATTAAAAATGTTACCTCTTGACGTAATTACGGAGTGCTGTGAGACAGGAAATGAGCCATGATTGACACTGTGTGATCCGATGAAAAACCAGGGAACCCCCCACACACACTGTGGTTCTTTCTCTCTCTCTGTTATCCTGCTAACTGCAGGCTACGGTCTGTGTAGCTAATGGGAAGGGAATGAGCATTACATCAGAGATAATTAGAATCAGCTCATGAACGGCTAACTAATATTTACATTATCCTACATGCCCTTTCCTTGTCCACGTGCTCTTTGAAGAGTGAGGGTGGGAAGCATGATTAGTAGAAAGAGACGACAGAGTAAACACGTGGTTATGATCAACCAGAGGTGTGCAGCAGAGACGCAGCCGTACTCAACAGCCTGGAAATGGACAAAAACCAACCAAAAGATAAAAGATAGCTTAACAACATAGAAACCAGACAGTGAGACAGACTACACTTCAGATGAAATATCTCAAAGGAACAATTTGGGATAAAATGAACACTATACACTATTTTTTTTTCGCCATGGGGCCTGAGGTTAATGTAGCAAACATGTAATGCATGTCTGTCTCACATCAAATCTTTTGTGTAAATATCTTCCATAACCCACATCCAGTTCTTCAGTGATGTCATACAGATTTTCTCATATGGTTTAGGACACAGAGGGACTCCCTGTCATGAATACAATTTCACCAAACCCCGGAATGTTATAGTGATGGCCATGTTTGAAACAGATTTTTTTTTTTTTTTTTTTTAATAAGTGCAATATGGTATCACACAACCCCTTAGGCCCTGTCACCCATAGGCTAAAAATTAGAATTGGATTAAAAATGTAATTATTGACAATGATGCAAATTTATGATCTGGGTGTGTATTTATGGAAAATATTTCACGTGAGATAGATTTCCATTACTTGTTAGATACATAGCTCCAAGCAAACTTTTCTAAACACCAAAAAAAGTCTTATGTGATCTATAAACATGAGCTAAACTTCATCAAACACTGGATTTTTATGAGGGTGGCCATCTTGGAAACTGAAATCACAATATAGTATCATTTTGCTCCATAGGTGCTGCTTCTTAAAGTCTAAAAATTGGAATTGTAGTTGGCTTAAAAGTGAATTTATGAAGCATGACATGGCACATGTTTATGAAGATTTGAGTGTGTATTTATGGGAAGATTTTTGGATGAGACACTTACGTTATTTGTTAGCTAACACCAAATGTGTTTAATCTGAGCTATAAACTTCGCAGAACGCTGGAAAGTTATTTATTTGGACACCACTTTGGACACCTCGTTTCCCCTCAGTACAGTCTGATAGCACTCCGCCACACCTCCTCACAAAGTATGAAGGGATAAGGATGATGAATACATTTCAAGCTCAAATGTGTATATATCAACTCTCACTGTAATTTTTCAAACTTGTTTATTTAAAAGATGTGATTATGGCTTTTAATGATGTGGTTAGAACCAAGAATATGAAGATTTGTCTGAGACAAACTTCTCTTACCAGCTATATCAGCTTTATAGCAGTGCAGAGTTAAAACCAAACATGTTTTGGGTGATGAACATGATTTTCTTTATTGAGCCATTCCTTTAAATATAAATCTTGATTATGCTTAAATTTTCTACCTAATTAATCTGTTTCCATTGTTAATTAACATAGATAATTTCCATCATTAATTAACTCTAGACAAAAGTGATTAAATGAATCACACAAGTAATAGGTATAACCCTATATACTGTCCTCGATTAGATCATGTTAGCTTACTGTATTTGTATAAGATAAAATATGTATTTTTTTTTACTTAACAGTTATAATGTTAAGTCGAACCTAAAGACCTGATTAATTAAACATCATCGTCTCACAATTTCCTCCTTCACCACAAATTTACTTGATCAGCCGAGACATGTTTAGGCCTCCACTTTAGTGTCTTACAAACCTGTTTAAATGTTTAAATTAATGACACTCATGTCACAAACACACCATTTGATTTAGTAGCACCATTTCTACATTAGCAGCTTCATAAGGTAAGAATATTTCCATAATAAAATCTAATGTACAAGCCAAAAATGAACTTATTATTATTATTATTATTATTATTATTATTATTATTATTATTATAAGTCTGATGCTGGTGTGGAGTGACACCAAACACCACTGATTTAAGCTAGTTTTTAGTACAGAGACATCATTTTGTGTATGTTTTTAGATAACAGTGTGTGGCTGATGGCTATAAACTTCTCTTACTTGTTAGCAACATTAACCTTGTAGCTCAGGTGCAAAACTAAAGAAGTAAACTTAACACACCACACTTGCCTTGGCTTTATTTTACAGAACATTGGGCTAACTGCTCCTGTAATAAAATAATTCACCTCCAAACAAACACAAATTCTGCAGTAAACAGAAATTTATTTATTTATTTATTTATTCATTTATTTATTCATTTATTCATGTTTTACCGATAGAATAGCTTTTAAAAGAGGAGCATAAATGATAAAAAATGTCCATTTCATATTTTTTGTCTTTGTATCCCTTTAAATATTACATAAAATAAATAATTTATTCCAAAGCAGTCAGGTAAAGAATGGAGCTATCAAATACAGTGGCTTTGCATGTTAATAAGGATTTTGTTAGACTTGTTTATGCTATGCTTGGCTAAGTCCAGCTGTTCGAACGCCATCCCTCCGTCTCAACCCCTGTTCCGTATGTGTTTGCATTCGCGGACAGAGCACAGAGAGTCCGTTAGGAAAGTCAGTATAGCATACTATACAAGTTAGTATAGCATAAATAACTGTGTCCGAAGTTCGCACACACACACACACACACACACACACACATACCCACACACACACAAATACACAATACATGTGATACGCTCTGTGAAATGTCTCTTTAGGCCGTTAGGGAGGCAGGAAGGGGTATGGCCTTGCCTTGTTGTCCTTTTATCCTTTCTGGTCCATCATATAGTCAAAGGATTTTGGTGTCTCATATTATCTCAGGTGCCAATAATTTAAACATATATATATATGTATATATATATATATATATATATATATATATATATATCTCAGCAAAGAGTTCCGCTCAGGTACTGTACATAGTGCTGTCCTTCCAAAGACGTCTCTTGATACTGTAGAAAAAAGTTCCAAGTGTTTCCTCAGTGCAGTGAACGCTTCCCATGTACAGGCCCTATGGGATGGGAATGGGCAGGAAGTGTGTGGCTGTGTTTTTTCTCCGCGTCTTCTTGGCCCTCATTGGCTTGCCATTGGCGCTCAGACCCACGAACATGTGCTTCTTCTTGTTCTTCCACTCTGCCGAGGCGTACGTGTTGTACCGGTTCTCCTCGATCCGCTCTATCAGCTTGCAGTCAGTGCCGTACTCCTTCTGGAAAATGGAAAAGAAACAAATTTGAGGTCAGGGGTAACATGTGGTGCAGCACTTTTTTTCCTAGATAGCTTTTATATAATCACCCAAAGGGTTAACATCCTGCAGGTTATCAAGATGTAATGACATTAATAAATTATACTCTAAACAACATGCTTATCGTAAAGGCGCCTATACTTTCTATTCGTATCCACAGTAAATTTCTATCCACTGTGTGTATAGTGTGTGTCTGTGATCAACACCGGGAAGAATTGCAACGTTTCCCTGCACTGAGCGAAGAACACAAAACCTGTTTACTCAAAACTCACTTGTAATGGAAGTCTAGGGGCAGATGATGAAGAATTCCATCATTGAGGATTGTTTCTATGACTTTTTTTTTTGTAGAAAGCTTTAAATCTGTAAAAAATTGTCCTTTCAGATCTGGAACTACTTTTTCAGAGATAAGAGTTTGTTTTAAGAGTGTGATTGTGATCGTGGTAGCTGTGTTGCTCTGATGGCATGTGGATATGGCAAAAACTTCAGGAAATGGTAAAGTAAACAGAATTACCTTTTAATGTAAGACCTTCTTTGAGGTCTGTCTCATCTTAACACCTTTACTGTTCCAGAGTAATGAGTTTTGGGCGTTTTATATATATACAAGAGTAATGAGTTTTGTGTGCTTTATTTATATACCAGAGTAATGAGTTTTGTGCGCTTTATTTATATACCAGAGTAATGAGTTTTGTGTGCTTTATTTATATACCAGAGTAATGGGTTTTGTGTGCTTTATTTATATACCAGAGTAATGAGTTTTGTGCACTTTATTTATATACCAGAGTAATGGGTTTTGTGTTGTTATCTGTGGTAATCAAACATGCACTACAGATGCAGTGGATAGGGATTAGGTTTAAACACCACTGAAGTTTTCCTTTTGGTATATTTACATACAAGTAGATGAGATTGAGATTTTTTAGCTGTCAGTATTTGATATCACTAGTGATGTGAATTGACATGTTAATTATGGAAAATAAGCAGCCTTCGTCCAGTAAGGGGATCTATAATGTGCACAAATTTTTGTTATTTCTTTTTATGTTGCTATAATGTATTGTGCAGTGTCCATAATAGAAACCATCTTTAATAAAGTGGTCAGATCAATAGAATGTATTTATTAAAATTAAATAATGAGCACTTTTAAAACTTAAAACTCAAGTCTAAATTGTTGAATCTACTGTAAGTCTTCATAAATACTAATAAATACTTAAATACTCATATGTTATTATTCAGTGTCAAATATATATATTTAAAATTCTCAATAGTTGTTGAATATCCTCCAAGTATATAACACCTCTGTTAAGGCAATATTGTAAATTTTGGGTTTTTGCATCATCGCTGTCATGGTTTTTTTTTCCTTCCTCGTTTGGCATCCACTTCTGTAAGACGTAATCGGCTGTTTTTTTTTTTTTTTTCTGTTTCAGGTAACATTTGCAATTCATGAGAGCCGCTGAACGGGTTCCGGCGGAGCTGGAGGGGGCGAGGGACAAAGGCCGAGCTGTGGATTGTGTTGCTGGACGGTGAATGGAGCGGCGCTACGAGCACGGTGCAGTGTTCTGAGGTTAGAGATGGCTGTGTAAGGAAGAGGGGCTTCTCGGCTTACTTTCCCAAAGATGACAGAACTCCTTTTTAGCTAGGGGATTATTTACAGGCATTGGAGTGGAACTGTCCTTTAAAAGGACCTGAGGCTTTTTAAGGGTCTCGAGAAATGAGAAATAGAGCATGGGCTCAGGAGACATCAAAGAACCTGCGTCCTCGCTGATCTTTTACAGACCTGCTATATAAGAACTGTCTAATGCTGACGTTAAACACAGTTGTGAGGTAAAACTGAATTCAGGGTCACCTACTGGATCATTTTTATATAAGTCGTTGTGAATATTTTTTTCAGTTTAGGTGTTAATTTTTAGGGGATATATGTAAATAAGTATATATTTTACAGTAGTCCTGATTTTGCTTAAGGGTAGAGCTTAAGGTAAATATATTCAGCCGATCATAAACCTAATCATAAAACTAATCACATTGCTTAAGGGTAGAGCTTAAGGTATATTTGTTCAGCCGATCATAAACCTGATCACAGCCTAATTTTAGCCAGTGTGTTAGATAAATATCATTTATCTGTTGTTAACTATCTTGCTAGAGAACATAGTTCGGTCTTTAATGTCAAATAGCTACTTCTGGTGAGGTAATGTTAATGTCAGCTGGTTAGCTAGCTATTGCAGTGCATCTTAGTGCAGCATTGTGTTTTAAGCATTTTATGCTAACATGAAAATGAAAAGGAAATGAAAATAAAACGTGGGTTGTGATTGGATGAACAAATTTCATTTAAGCTCTGCCCTTGTTGGCCCAGTGATGCCTGTCACAGGGCAAAATCTCGACGTGATGTCTATACACACCAAGATACGCAATATTCATAGCCATTAAGGGGAAAAAGAACCTACCGCTCCATACACCACCCCTTTCTTGTTGATCGCAAGGTAATAGTTGCTATTGAGGCCTTTAATTGCCACAATGCCGACATCCACAGACTTGATTTCGAGTATACCTGCAAAAAACAGACAAACAAAAAAAGACCACACATGTCAATGAGTGTGAAACAAACACCATTAAAGGTGCATTTGGTAAACCAGAGCTACAATAACACTGGAACATTTGTTTACTCAGTAACCCTCCTCTCATCCCAATCCATGTACATGAAGCCCCGCCTCCCAGAATCTACTGTGGCCAGCAGAATTTATCCATATTATTTAGTTAGCTAGCTTGTGAAGTGGTAGACTACTCATGGATAGTAACAGTATTACCTTATTTCAGTGTTTATCCTAATAAAGTTATAGCGAATACAAGTTTCTAACGTAAGTTGCATCACAGTTGTACCAAGCTAGCAATAGCATTAAGTTCACATTGCTTGATAAGTGACTCAAATAATAATTCTATATATAAAAGGCCACATAGAGCATTGCTAATAGTGTATTTGAAATTTTTTTAAAATTATTTTAATACTATTACTTAGTTCTCCATATACAAGATGGTAAAATATTAGCACTCTTAGCAAAAAAAAGGTTCCATTTAGCACCCGTTTTTGCTTTGTTCATTGAGACCACTTTGTAGAACCCTGAAACAAAGTGTTTCCCTATCAGAAATAGCCTCAAATAGTCTAAGCAAATATTTTGTTGGCATTTACTAGAATTTTCAAGAACCTTTGAACTGAAATATTACAAAAAAAGTATTTAAAATTAAAAATTGCTGACAATTTTAAGTGTCAAATACAAACAATTCGTCAAATGAAAAAAAAAAAAAAACATTGGCATGATTAACTAATATTCTGTTGATCATAAAGGCAGTGTTTATGTCAGGCTTTTATTTTTAATCACATAATCTGAATGCGTGAGGAGGACGAATTCATTATTGATGTTCATTTGTAGTATTTGTGTAATCACTGCATTCCTATCCCAGTCAGGTTTCTGTGTATGGGCCACAGTTAGCCGTTGTCTACCTTTCCAAGTGATTCAGATTTAAATATAAAAATTTACAACAAGTCCATAACAGATATGATAAAATATGTACTATTTACAGTATATGGAATATGAACATGAATATGCAAATATTCATTTCTGCCCCTTCAGACTGTATGCACAGCTGTTCCTTGACCACAGGGGGTGCAGATTTACACACACACACACACACACATACACACACACACTTTCAGTCAGGTTCACCTCAATCTGTCCCCTTCAGTGTGGTATGCAATCAGGCATCGAGCCTCACCAGGGTATAAAAACAAAGACACACACAAACACACACACACATTTGTCTTATTGTAAGGACCTTCCACTGACATAATTATTAATGCAGCTAATTAATGCTATGCTACAACTAAATCTAATCCTAACCTTAACCTCAGTAACCAAAAGGAAACCTCTTGGCTCTTTTAGTTTTTTAAATAAAAGCTTCGGTTTTTTAAGCAGCCAAAACAGTCAGATATTCCCTGGCCTTGTGGATAGGACCAAGATCTAAAACCATCAAGATAAAAACTCCCCCCAAACACACACACACACACACACACAAAACAAATCACTATTTAGTGTTTGTTTTCGGAGCTGAGCTGTGTGTCATTATCGGGTTTGCGCTTGCTGTATTTCTGAGCTATGACTGATTCAAGTTGTGAGTAAGTTTTACGTTACTGTTTTTTTTCTCCTAAAGGCAATTAGATAAACTCATAAAGCCTGAAATAAAGTTGGTACATGGGGCGGCATGATTTGTGATTTTTGCATGTGGGATTGGGATAAATCAGCCTTTGCTTTTAGCCAAGCTGTTAATAAGACCTCCAGCTGCTGCAGAACAGCTGCATCCTGAAATGTTTAGTCAGTGGCCCACATTTTAAAGATTATACCAGTGCTGATCTTAGGAAAGAGGTTAAGTGCTAATATTTTATCCAAATAGTAAATAGTAAATAAATGTACACTCAGACACATCTCAGACTTCCTCTGTATGATGTGCAGGAGTTGGCTTTTTAAAGGAGATTCAAAATGCTATGATCCAAATTGTGGTAAGCCAGCTAGCAGAGACCATCATCAGAACAGTCATCAGGTTGTAGGAAGGGTGTAATGTTACAAAAATAAAGTTCCTGCTTCATTCCCAGTGTTCCCAGGCAAGAATAAACACCATGGAAAGGTTAGCGTTAATGCTCCAACAAATAAAACTTTGCTAGAATGTATTTTCCAAAACATTTTCAGAGAGACCCAAAAATTAAAAAAAAAAAAAACATGACTGAGGCTTGAACAAAGGTTACTAGAAACCTAAAACTGTTACCTGGGAAGAACAATTGTCACCCAAAATCCTTTGTGTAAATATCCGCCTCAAACCACATCCAATTCTTCAGTGATGTCACACAGATGTGGTACTGTGGTTTAGGACACAATGGGACTTCCTGTCATCTAAAAACATGAACTAAACTGCTCAGAATGCCAGAACATTGTGGACAAATGTAATCACCTTTTTCCCAGAATTGTTTTGGAAAGCCAGAAGTGATGAGGATGATTAATATAGTTCCACTTTCATCTTGAATGTGTAAAATTAATCATCACTGCTGTTTTACAAATCATTTATATCACTGCAATGTTGAATCCTCAAATCTCATTGGTTCATTTTCTATAACAGCAGCTCTGAAAGTAGTGCAGCTACAAATCATAGGTTTATATTAATGCGTTTCTATGGTAACAGCTCATTCTCTGGGACTTGTATTGTGGACGCTCCACGTAAATGGATTAATACATGTATAATTGTTGATATGGTGAAGTTTTCAGTAAGAAGCTATTTATTTAACATTTATGGATGGAATCTCCAGTGTCGGAGCTTTGTTAGAGTCAGAGGTAAAGCTGTAACTTTAAGTTTTCCAACATGGGAAAGTCTTTAGGACAGAGGAGCTTACCTTTTGCGTTTTTTTTTGTCTTATTAACTCCAAGAGAGGGAAAAAAAGAAAGGCTGGTGGAGGAATGACTGTTTACAGCTGCTATAATGTAAATGAACTCATGTTACTATAAATGAACAATGTAACTATAAATGGATAAAAAATGGATGTTTATTTATTCATTCATCTTCAGTAACTGTTTTATCCTGGTCAGAGTTGCGGAGGGCCCTGAGACTATCACAGAAACACTGGGACCAAGGTGGGAGAGTTGACTCTGGATGGGATGCCAGTCCGTTGCAGGGCAGCATGCGCACATTCGCACATTCACATCTATGTTTCATGTGCTTCTTTAATAAATAAAAAAAAAACGAGATAGACTTCTATTTTCCAGTGCAAAACCAGTGAAGCTAACTTCAAGCACCTAACGTGTCTTGGCTGCATTTGATTTATCAATCCTGACCATTCCTTTAAACCACACCTGCATTAGCCAGAACACAACAGAAGGATTAGGTTGGATCTGAGAGCCATACTTCCGTACAGACTCAGGTTGCAGCCATCTGAAGGGAGATGTAAGAAAATCTAGTGAGCTTCTCTCTGTCCTCCCTTGCCTCAGGTTTGCCAGCGAGAGAGAGAGCGACAGAATGAAAGAGGAAGAACAGAGCCTGGATGACAGAGCTGCTGGGATTAGAGCAGAATAATCCTCTGATCAAAGAGTGACAGCGTGGACTCGAGTGTGCGTGAAGCTGGACAGTGAAACATCGCGATCGTGTATGTATCAGAATCAGCGCAAAGCCACAGTCTGGTGTATAAACACACATGGGCTCTACGAGTGATGTTATACATCTCACATACTCATATTTTACTCCTCCACTCCAGGATGTGTGAAATGTCAAAATAAGAGCTACTGGGGATCTTTGAGCTCAGTTGCACCTGTACGAAAATTTCCCTCATTGAGCTGTTTGATGTGGTCCATTAGATCAAAAAGGGCCAATTTCTTTTACAGCCCATTCGCTAATCACCACAACCTTTTCATCTGCCTGCACCCACAAGTTGAAAAGAAGCTCAACAACAAAAGATGTAAGAATGTAAAAGAAAAAAAAAGAATTTGTCTCTTTAGATCTTCATCTGGACACTTTAAGGAAAAAAAATCAAATCAACACTGTTTTTGAACAAAATGTAGTTGACGTGTTTGGTATAATGGATGTCTGCATCACCCAAAAATTTCTGTGCAAATCTCCACCTCAAGCCACGTCCAGTTCATCAGCAAAGTCACACGGACATGATCATGTGGTAAGGACACAGTGGGACTTCCTATCATCTATAAACATAAGTTAAATTGCATAGTGTAGTTTAATACTGGAACATTATGGGGCGGCCATCTTGAAAATTGAAATCACATTTTTTTCAATTTTTTTCTCCGCCCCTTACTGAGGGGCCCTTAGGCAATTATATTCGGTTTAAAAATGAAACTATGGAGCTTAACGACAACGAGGATGATGGTGAAGATATATGAAGATTTGGGTGTGTATTTATGGAAACGATAAAGATGTCTCGCTCTCTGTTTCTTCCTGTCTGTCTTTCTGTCTCTCTACCTCTCTCTCTGTCTGTGTGTATCTTTCTCTGTCTGTGTCTCTGTGTTTGTATCTCAGTCTGTCTGTCTGTCTGTCTGTCTTTCTCAGGTACCAATTACTTACTGTAAAGCATGGTAAAAAAAAATGCAATCTGGAACTAGGCTACATTTATCTAATCAACATTTTTTGGACATTAGCTAAAAAACACCTGTGCATATAACAAGTTTTTATGTGGCAGATTCGTTAAAAAAAAAGGCAGGACCCCCTACAATGCAGCAGACGCCAAGACGTGTTAATGCACAAAAAACTGTGCAAACTGTTCTCTTGGCAAAGTGAGAGATTTATAATATTTATATCAGGCTCTGGTCCTGTATTCTAACAAGCCTTAAAACGGTGGCGTCATTCACGGCATCTGCTGAAAAAAAAGTGTGAGAAGTTTCTTATGGCGCAACTTAATCCCTCTGCTATCCTTGGTTTAAACCCCTCGTAGGGCTCGGATTACAATGGCTTAAAAGCATCTCAGCTTTTAACAAGCTCGCCGTGTAAAGTTCAGCTCCCTCGCCACGTGTCTTAAGCGCACGGGTGTGTGTGTGCGTGTGTGTGCGCACACATTGATGGTTTCAGTCCGGTTCTGATCCAGTTCCTGATCTGTTTTTGTGCCTTGTGCGTTAGGTTTTAGTCAGACCTGGCTCCTGCCCCGCGCTCTGTAGGTGGCCACCCTCATGCTCGACGCCTGTCTATGCTCGCTTGGCAGAGTGACAGAACACACGTTATCGCATCTTGGGATGATTACAAAAAAAATTGCTTCGTGTTTTGTAGCCGAGCGCAGAGGCCCATAGGAGAGCAAAAGAGGCCCCAGACTCGCCGGTGTTCTGATGTGTTAGTCACTGAGTTTGAGAAAATAAAAATCTTTTTAATAAAAACACAACAGTCCGGTGAGATCAAAGTGCAATGACTTACTTGCACTTACCTATTCAAAGGCCAGTCTTTCTTTTTGTTTGTTTTCTCTCTCTGTGTCTTTCTCTATTTCTTTCTATCTTTCTTTTCTTCTTCTTTCTTCTTTTCTTCTTAACACCCCTAACAAGCCAGGGCATATATCCATGTCAGAATGCTTAATTGTCCTGGGAAGCCTGAACTGCAGCTCTTATGACAGACATGTCTTATCAATTAGCCCCCTGGTTCCCAGACCATAAAGGAAACAGGGTCCCCATTAAAGGCGGTCGTTGCTGCTGACCCCACATTGGCTCCTGATGACACCGGCCTGCACCTTTGATCTGGCCACTGCAGACCCCCATGGCTCCTGGAGCTGAGTGCTGGTCCGACTGCTCCATTCTCTCGTTATGACCTCCCTCCCGTGGCCATGTGGCCTCGCACACTGTTTAAACAGCGCTGCTCTCACAGCCATCCACGGTTGTACCAATTGTACAATTCATTATCCATAACTGAGAATAATGGGAAAAACATTTACTGAGGTAGCAGCCAAAAGAGATTTCTTTGTGTGTTACAAATAAATCAAACTTTGGTGTTTGGTGCTTTGTCTACCAACCTCCTTTGGGGACTTAGGAGAGCACAGAGTGTGTTATTAGTTCAGTGTGTGGAATATAATTCATACAAATCGCAAGATTCCTCACCACAGTATAAACAAAATGACAATTTTTAACAAATGGAACCTGTAGTCTTCTAATATTACACTCTGCATGTTTGTTTCTTTTAAAAATTCCATATACTCTTCAACAGATGATGTCTCTATTAAAAAAGGTTCCTTTTTTAGAAGCTAGAACCAATAATGACCAAAGAACCCTTTTTTCCAATGGCGAATGATATGATATGGCCAAAGGCATTTTTACAATACCAGATAGGTATTACAATATTTAGGAATTTTCTAAAAACATTTTTCAATGTTAAATTACAGTTTTAACATTAACAATTTTTTTAAATAAAATAAATTTTATATAAAATTGGCAGCTACAAAGACAAATGATTAAGCAAGTCAAATAAAAACAATTACTCACTCCCTCACTCACTCAATCACTCTCAGTAACCGCTTCCTCCTGGTCACGATCGCAGTGGATCCGGAGCTTATCCCGGGAGCACAAACATTCACACCTAGGGGATGTTTCTTTAGGGAAGGAAACCCAAGCGAAAACGCGAAAAGAACATGTAAATCTCCACACAGACAGTAAACCGAGCTCAGGATCAAACTCAAGACCTTGGATCTGTGAGGTGGCAACAATACTCGCTGTGCCACTGTGCCACCTTAAAGCCAGTCAGATACCTGATGCTGCACTATGGTTTGATGCCACATAACAATTTTCAAGACTCGATGCAAATGCAAAGGGTTCGTTACATGCTAAATGCATCACTGAAATACTTTCAGAAATTCTGATACTAAACATTTCTATTTCTATGTTTTACTTTTAGCACGTAAATTACTGAAGTAAGTAAGGTATAAACATTCGATGTCATGCTGTTACAGTAAAATAATGGACAATGGGGTGGTGTGAGGAAACAGAGTTAGTGTAACCCCCCTTCTATAACAGCACTTCCCAAAGTGGTTTATACCTCTTACATTTAACATTGTGGAAGGTCCACAAAACAAGTTAGTTCCTGTTATCATGTACGTTAATGCTGCTATAAAGAGTAGTTGCCTTACCAACCTCTCTTTTCTCAATCTCTTGAAGACAAAAACGAAGCTTGTCATGTTAGTGAAAGTGTAGAAAGTGTAAAAACCTTTGTCCTGAAGACTTTACTGTGCCAGAAAACGTAAATGCTTTACCTCTGACTGTTACAAAGTGCTGACATTGGAGACTCATTCCATAAAATGTTAATAAACATCTTAGAGAAAACGTCACCATATCAACAATTATACCCTTTTCTTTGTTAAATAACAACACATTAAAAAAAATCCATTTACTGAAAAAGACTGGAATGATTTATAAAAATGATAACATATTAAAACAAGGGCATTCATATAAACGTGATTTGCAGTTACACTAATCTTCTGTACTTCTTGTAAAAACTATGACTCTCTTAATGGGTGCATTTCGAAGATTTGTCTTCCAGTTAAATTCTAACAATTCCGTGATTCATCACTTCACTCCAAATTCAGTATATGGATTTCCCTCCCATCAAACAATTTATCATCTGAAGAGTGGAAATCTGCTAAAAGGCAATAACATCAGCCTTCATGTGTCTTTTGTTATCACTTCGTTCACTGCATATCTGTCTTTGCCAAGAACTTGTGATCTCAAAGAAACACACTTGAGAATTTCACAACGTGCTGGAAAACTCCATCATTTAAAGCAACACCATAAACTCTAGTTGTGTACGGTTTGCATGTAGGAGAGTCTTTTTTGACATCAAATAATATGTTTTCGAAGTTTTAACATATCATTGTATCGGGACAGAAAATTGGACTCTTGCACGGTTTAGGTGTTCGTTAACCGGACCAATTTGCATTATGTGATGACTCACATTAAGGCAGTGAAAACATAATGTTTATGAAGTGCATGTCATCCTTTCTCTATAAACCTGTTTCCCTGTCTCCGTTTGAGAGCAGCCATATGGAGACAGATAAACAAACCAATAACAAGGTTTGAGGTTCCCTTAGAAAAAAGCCCACAGCTATTTCCTTTGGCACACATAGATCTGCAATATTTTGTTCCCTCTGGCAGCTTATAGTATACATATACTGAATTTCTGTGTGCTACGTTTACTAACTAGTTCACTTTTGAAGCTTGAAAAAGGATGCTTTTTTAAATCAATGAAAGGTTCCTGTTTGTTCTGTACAAGCATGTTAAGTGGCTAAATCAGTGACCAGAATCCCCGTAACACACCAAGTACAGGAACCTCGGTGAACCAAGAGAAGACAATTTATAAAAAAATGCACAACATGCAATGGTGAATAATAACACGTGATAATTGCTGAATCATTGTAGATATATTTTAAAGCAAACAATATTAAAGCTTATACCACTGCTCTGTTGATTTCGTGATTCTGATTGGTCATATAGAAAATCACTGAGTGATGGGGTGGTGTGTTGAAGCGGAGTTATTCTTACCACCCTGAAATGGATTCTTTTCCCCAGTGTTTTATTCCTCTTATACTACAGCAATTCATGCTTACAAGTTTTTATATATTAAAGAATGACATGTCATGCTTTTAATCCATTTATAGTTCCATTTAATGTTGTGGAACGTCTGTGAAACAAGTTACTTCCTGTTATCACTTATGTTACAGCAGCTATAATGAGTTGTTCTGTCACCAGCCTCTCCTTTTCTCTCTGAATTAATCAGACAAAAAAAATGCAGCATCATGTTACTGCAAAACCAAAAACTGTAAATTCCTCTGTCCTAAAGACTTTCACACATCAAAAAACTTAAAGTCACAGCCTTACCTCTGACTGTTACAAAGCACTGACACTGGAGACTCCTTCCATAAATGTTAGATAAATATCTCCTTACAGAAACTACACCATATCAGTGATTACACACATATTTTGAAATCTGTTTATGTAGAGTGTCTGCCATACAAGTCCCTGTGAATGAGCTGCTACTTTAGAAATGATCATGTATTAGAATGAGCACATTAATTATAAACCTGCAATTTACAGTTACACTAATTTCAGAGCTGCTCTTACAGAAAATTAGTCAACACCTTCAATACCAATCAGAATCCAGAATTCAGCAGAACTGTGGTATAATCATATTTAAATCATTTGTATCTCCTTTTATTTACTTGTAATTGCCACCAGTGTTTACACTGACTACTCTTCATATATTTTTTGGCTACTTTAACCACCTTTCATAATGTGCATACATGCATTAACTAACAGACATGCACGCATGCACTCACGCACACACACACACACACACACACACACATGTGCTTCAGTGGTGGCAAATGGACTCCAGTCACAGACTTTTAAATGTCAGAGCAGGCACCGGTGCAGACGGAGACCAGTGCGATCCCTGTGTGGGAACACGTTGCATTAACAGCCTCTCGTTTTAAATCTTTAGGGGTTAGCATGAGCAGGATATAGGATCTGTGACAGATAAAACCCAGGACTTCTGCTGCAGCCACCAGTTGCCTTAGGATAAGCTCCCTCCCGCTGCCCGGACTCCATGCCTTTTGTTCACACAATGTATAATTAGCCAGCATTCCTGCTTGCTTCTTTAAAAACCGGGCCGGCCATCCCCGGTCACATCACCGAACTTACTTCGCTACCTTTGATGCTTCCATTAGACCCCCCTCCCTCCTTCCACCACCACCACCATCATCTGTCCAACCGCACTCTGCACAGGAATTCACCCTGGTAATGATGTAAAGACGTGCCTGGGAAAAAGTTCACTCCATTCACAGCTAGAATGGCGTGTGGTGCACCTCGCAAAAAAGCATGCTCCCTGAGCCATGATAGCCATCCACATTTTCCTGAGAAAACCATGCAAATCTGTAGAAACTGGATTGGCTTTGGAGGGAAAATGCACAGAAACATCAGTCGTGAATCTACAATTTGTCATGATTGCTTAGATAATAAAAAAGAAAGAGTAAAACTTAAGTACTTACCACCTCTGGGTATCACTTTATCGCAATAATATTTTCCTTGCTTGTTATATAAATCTTGTTAAGAATAACAATGTAGTACTTTAGCTGTTTCTCTGTCTTTTTTATTTATCGGCCGCATCAATTGACTCTTATTACATAGCTACAAAGAAATTCTTTTTCTTTTAGCACATAATAAATTTTAAACTTTCCATTATGGAACCAGCAGTTATTAAGACACTTCATTCTGACCAAAGAACATGACGTGGCTAATTGGATTTATGTCATTCCAGTTCACTTTACGCTGAACGACAGAAGAATAGGATGTTCAGTCATCCTGACAGCATAAAACCATCTGTGGTTCTATGATTGGCATTGATAAATAATTGGGAGAAAGAAATGGGGTGGGTGTAAAATATGACTCCTCAATGTCTCGGACAACTTCTAAATCAACGTAAACCGCACAATGAAACACATTCCACTTTTCCATCTTCTGCTAAAACGATATGTGACCGCAAAAAGCGGCGCTTTATAATCGGAGATGGAATAAATAGTTTGGAAAACTTTATCTGGCAATTCCACGCCTGTCCACAGGCTAATGGTCAGTTGTGTAAAGTAAACAGCGCTGAGTGGGAGACAGAGCTGTTCCTCCCCAGCACAAGCCATGCTACAAACAGCCATTTGCTTTAAGTTATGGGGTCAAAGGTTAGGCATACATCTGGTCTCCCATACCTCTGCTGTGAACTTTCAATAGGGCAAAAACAAGACATTAAACTGAGAGGGGATGGAAGGAGGCGGCACTGATTGAGTTGTGAGTGCATGTTTATGTGGTATGGTTTCAAATATTTTGAGAAGCTACCAACTGACATGTCTTTTTAAGAAGTTGAAGCACATTTAGCTTCCTGACTCTTATAATGCAGTAAACAATTTGCACTGGTTTCTATGTAGCTGCTGAATAATAAGTTGTAGGGTTTGGACATGTAAAGGAGCGCAAGAGGTTTGGGTAAAACTTTGTTTTTTAAAGAGTGGATTAATAAAAATTGTTTATGAAACATCACCGCTAATCTGCGCCTCTTGAAGGAGGTCCGTCATAATGCTGTGGTTATGAATAAACTTGTAAAACTTTCAGTATGGTGCATTTTTGGGGGTCAGGGGTCTTGTTTGTGTTCTTAAACTGTCTAGTAAAAGTGAGCTCTGTTATTTATGAAACTCCACATGGACATTTAGGTCAAACAGAATTTAAAGATGCACTGACGTTTACTCTTTTTGCACATCCATCCACAACCCGTAAGTCACTTTTATTACACAGATTTCACTGAAAGCTATGCACATGCAGCATTACGTCATAAGGAACGGCGCACGTTAAGAGCACGTGCTGTCTTCTCTTCGTATGCCATTGGCTGATCTGTAGGTACACTAGCTGCAGTTTGACAATCTCTTATTGTCAAAGAGCGGCACCTGAAACGCACAGTAAGTTTACATCCTCCCTGCTGAGAAACCTTGTTAACCACAGATGATGCGTTTAATATCACAGCAGCCTCCCATTCAAGCTCAGGTCAACGCTGACATGGCTTACAGCTCATGCTGCAAGCAAAAGGTAATGTCTCTTGCACTTATTTCTTTCCAAAACTAGCACTGCAGTGGCTTGTACCCTTTGCAAATGGATGTCCATTTTGCTAACAACCCCATCTGCAGTGTTAGAAATGTGTGTAGAGTAAAAACATGAGCTGACAGATGAGGTGTTATGCCTCTTAACCGTCCAAGAGTGCCACTGGCCGCCCAATTAATTTTGGCCTTCTTGCAGCTGGCACCATCTTGATTCCTAATTGAGCCCTAATAGACTCAACCAGCTCTAAATGGACCAAGCAGAGAGGGGTGGAAAGGGGGAAATGACCACCACACTGACCTCTGTTTGATGTCCAGCCCACAAGTTGACATGATGATTGGATAGACCCCTGCACTCTGGACCCCACAACCAGTAGTTGAACCCTAAACTGCTAAATATGCTCAGTCAAACATGTCAAGGCCTAATGATGCTCATTAAGAGTTTCCTTCTGCCTGGATTTGGACTTAAAAAGCGACATTTTTTCCCCAGAGCTGCACGGTTTAAATCCTGGATCAGGTTTGCTGCTAACGGAACAAAACAAACCGAGAGCCATCCCTAACATGAAGAAGGGAAGAGAAAGTCTGGGCAGTAAGTTTGGCTGATTTTGCTTTCTCAGTCCAAAAACATCACAGTGAGACTGTTGTTTTCCACAGGGCTCAATATGCCAAGGACAGCTCGGACTTCCAGCAGCACCAGCACCAGCATCAGGGGCCATGTTAAAAAAAATGTCTTTTGGGAGATTGCAAGTTTCAAAACAACAATGTGACAAAGTGATACCGAGCAAATGGATTCTGAAAGGGGGAAATCAAACAATATGGCTGGGATTGGATTACAAGCCGCACATAGTTCTTTTGTGGAGAGCGGGACTTTAGAACTAAAGTCGGCTGAAGACTGGCTCAGCGCTCCAGTCCTGACAAAGAGACTCTCTCAGTCTGGAAAAGAGGGACGCTTCATCACACTTATGCTTTCTGTAAATGTTTGTCCAAATTGAAATGTGATCATGGCATATATATATGTATATATATAAATATATATATATATATATATATATAAAACTACTTCTGGGCTTTTCTCTCATTGTAAGTGACTACTTGACAATTATGCTAAAAGTATGTCTCCTATTCTCCCGACCTGATATTTATACTTCTGACATCGACTTTAGAACTGATGTAGGTGTCCCTCTTAACATTATATAATTTCAGGGTCATGCCAAATCAAACTAACGATGCTCAATTAGTTCATTAGCCAACTGTTTTCAAACACTCAGGATGGTAACCTGGCCTGAGGTGATCACTAATGCGATGCCACTCCACACAGATATACGTGTACGCACTCCCGTGTACATGGGAATACACCATGCTGACTCACATATTAAGAAATATTATGACTGCATGCAGGGGAAAGTTTAAAAATTACACCAGCTCTGACTAGGGTGAAGCAAAAACATTTTTGAAGGACGCTGATTTTGCCATAACATTCCAGACGAGTCGGTTTTACAGGCTTGTTACAGACAGCAAAGATGGGTTCTGATTACAGAATAAACAAACCGCACAAGCCGCACACTTCGCAGAGAGCACTGCTACTACCTCATGGGCATCCACAGCGTCCGGAGCTAAATGTCTGAATCTGTTTTGGAGAAACAATTCATCGCCTCCCTGCAGGCTGTCTCCATACTTCTGCTGTGACGGCAACCGAGACAAGATGCGAATCCACACTGAAACCCCTCGTGCATCTGGCTAGAACATTTACCAGCATGGTTTGTGCCTTGGGCTCACTGTGGGAGCTAATCACAACCGCGTTATATTCACATGTGGTAAGCAGTTGGCACGGAGCATCTAACGAAGAGAAGCCGTTCCCCCGCTATAGGTGATAGGAGGCTAAATTGGGTTATTTAGTTCGTTTTATTATCATTTAGCCATCAAAAATCACCTTGATGGAATAAGCGCTTGACTGAGTTTCGACTCGCCTCACCTCTTCATTCAGAGGCCCTTTAGCACGACGCGTTTAAGAGGTGGCTCGGCTAATTGAACTACCCGCAGCCATGTCTCGCAGGGTTCCAGCGCTCTCCGTCTGTAATAAAAACCCCACGCACATGGGCTCCATATGGCAAAGCCTTTTTTTATTAGGACCAATGTACACGCAGCGCAGCAACGGAAAAGTGTACAGGGTGGGTTTGGGGTGTGCTCGCCAGGTGTTTGGCTTTAATTCGGAAGCCTGGGCTTAAGCCCAACAGTAAACTTAACATGGAGATTAATGGAGTATTTAAACTCAAAGATAGCAGTGAAGGAACGGAGCATCTTTTCAATCCAGCAGGGGTTAAAACTAAAATAACATGACCTTCTCATTAGATTAGATGAGATTAGATTTCTAAAATGCAAGCCACTTTACTTCCAAGTGACTTTTGGAGCTCTACAAGTTTTAATGATGATACAAATATGCTGCCAGTTTTGTGACGAATTTAAATTGATGAGTTTTGCTGCGAAAAAGGGGGGTCCCTTGTTATGTCTAATTGGTTCCAGAAATTCTGCTATGAATAAATCTACGCTGAGGAAAAAAAAAAAACCTGAGGGAAAAAGTTTCTGTTTTACACACAAAGCTGAACCTCCAAACAATGCGGTAACTGGTGCCACCGCAAGCTCAGGTAAGGTTCTTATTATCTGTGGACAAATATCAAAGGCAGCGAGGAAATAATCTGCGCTATATCCTGGGAAACATTTCGCCTCTATAGGTCCCACATGTTAAGGGAAAAGGGGAAAAAGGAGAAAGCATGAGAAAAAGGAAGAGACTCTACTCACTGAACGGATCGTCCTTGGTCTTGGTGCCATTGACAGTGCCGTTCTTATCAATCCTGAGAAAAAACTTCTGGTAGGAGAAGAGCTTCCTGCGGCGCACATCTCCTGTGAGGTGGCTGTAGCTGCGGACGTGCCGGCCCACCACCACTGCGGTTGAAGACGAGTTGTTGGCCACCCTGGAGTTACGTGCGGCCCTGCGGGCATCGTGGCACGCCACGGGCAGAGCCGAGATCGCGAGCACGAGCAGCAGCAGCAGCGAGGACAGATAGGACACACGAACCCAGGTTGCGGCACTCTTAGTCACTTCCCATGTGCACATTGTACTGGAGGGTGGAGGACTGGGAAGAGCCTCACAGAAAGGTACATGCTGGAGAGCTGCCTGGGAGAAGGGAAGAGGCCAGGGGGCAGAACCCCGAGCGTCCGCCGTAAATGTCAATTCCTACTCTGGACCTGGTTCCCTTCGTGTCCGAAAGGAAGGTGTCAACATCCATAACTCGGTTCACTCACCCTCTTGCCCTTGGAGACGGACCCGCAGTGTCCGTCAAAGAGCTCCAGTCAACCTTTGAAAAAGCAGGGAGAAGAAAAATGTTCTTTGGAGAAAAAAAAAAAAGTCCAAATTGAATTTGACTCAAGAATTACAGATCTGTTCTTGACAGAAGATGGGAGAATCCAAAACTCGTGTAATCCCTGGTCCCTCTGCAAGTGAGTCTGTGTGGGCAGTGAAAGAGACAAGAGTGTGCCTCTTCCACTCCTTTCCTCTTCTCTGTGTGAAGAGTCCCTCCTGTGTGTCCTGCTCTTTACCGAAGTTGAAGTTGTGGGTCCTGAAGTGGAGCGGGATGGATCTCTCCCTCTGAAGTGACTGAGCTCTGCCACTCTTCTCACCTTATTTATTTAGAGCAGGGCCCCAGATGTAATCTCTTTAGCTAATAGGCAGTCTATGAAAAGCCCTCGGCTTTGAAGATCTGTGTGTTTGCGTGTGGGTGTGTGTGTGTGCGTGTGTGTCAGAACGATTTTTTTTTTCCCGCTCTTCTCCTATCTGTCTCGCTTTCTTTCTTCCAGTTGCTGTCTTGTGCACTCACTCTCTCTCTCTCTCTCTCTCTCTCTCTCTCTCTCTCTCTCCCTCTCCCTTTTTCTCTTAGCCCCTCCCACACGGCTCCCTCCCTTTTAAGTTGTGAGCCCCAAGTTGCCCGGTGCAGAGCAGCCAGGTTTCTCTCTCTCCCTCTCTCTCTCGTTCTCGCTCTCTCTTACTCACTCTCTCCCTCTCTCCCTCTCTCCCTCTCTCTCATTCTCGCTCTCTTACTCTCTCTCTCTCTCTCTCTCTCTCGAACTTTTCCTCTAGATCCCTCTGGCCATGTGAGCCTTATCAGAGACACCTGGAACTTTTCCCCTCATTTACTCACCGCCCCTTCTTTCCCAGTCCTCACCAGCAATCCTGTTCCTCCCTTTTAAAAACGATGACACACCTTCACTCGAGCTGCATGTGAGCCGTGGCCTCTCTGAACTTCAAAGCACCTGGAACCTTGCTTTTATTGTCATGAGGACAATTAAAGTCACCTAAATGCCCCAAAGATGACTGGGAGAAAGACAGAATTACAACACTCACACTGCACGAGAGCCCAGGGTTGTCGTGTCACTGAGAATACACTGGGTCTGACTCATGTCTGACTTTTTCTTTGGTTGTTGTTATTTCATTTCCTTTTTACGTCGTTGAACGAAATCCATATCCCTGCTCTTTTTTTGTCATTCTTGTCATATTTGCTCAAATGCCTCTGCAGCGACAGACTGAAATACCGAAGACAGAATAAAGAGGATTCTTTCTGTTTAAGCTGTCCAAGTTTAACCAAGTAAATGTCCAGACTCACATTCTTTATCATTCTTTATTCTTTAGTTTAATAGCCATTACAGAATAAGAAACCTTATAACATGAATAACTGAATAATAAGCCTGAAACTGTTCAGCCAAAAATCAAACATACACAACGTTTGTCTTTACACCAAATAGTAGTAGTCAACCGTCAACCAAGATTAATGTAGCTAACAAGTAGAGGAAGCTTATAGCTACCAGTTTGGCACTGTGCAAACTACATGCCTCATCTTTCTGCTCAGAAGCACAATTTGTACATAAAGTTCAAATATAAATCTACAAAGTAAATGTGAACTCACTTCTAACATACATACACGCCTTCAAACTTTAGGCAACTCCCCCTACCTGAATCTGATGCTGTAGTGGTTGACACCAAACTATGTGCTGAGGAAGAATGATGGAGCTTTTTTTTTATCTCTATATAACATCCTTTTATTCATGTTTATACATAAGTACTATTCAGATGAAATAAGACATATGTCTATTAAGTAAATAAATCACAGAGATGGGAGCGTCTTCAGGATGTAGGCATGGGCATTAAAAGTCCAAAAAATTCCATCAGTACTAAATACACCTTTTAGTACAAACTGATTGCTTTGAGATTTATTATAAGAGCTTGTTGTAGGGGGTGTGGCCATGCAAGCTGCGCTTGATGATTAGCAGGGCACGTGACCATAATATGAAGTTTTAAAGAGCAGCGTGGTAGCACAGTTGTTAGCGTTGACACCTCACAGCTCCAGGGTCCCAGGTTCAATCTTGAGCTCGGGTTTCTGTCTGTGTGGAGTTTCCATGCATGTTCTCTCCTTGTCTGTGAGGGTTTTCTCCAGGTTCTCCAGTTTCCTCCCACCTCCCCCCCAAAAAAAACTGATAGTAGGTGGATTGGCTGAGATACATTTCCCCTAGGTGTGAATGTGTGTGAATCTGTGTGCATGGTGCCCTGCGATGGATGGATAAGCTCTGGATCTACCATGACCCTGACCAGGATAAGCGTTTACTGAAAGTAAGTGAGTGAGTTTTAAACACTTTGTGCCCCGGACTAGGGCTTTACACCCCAATGTCAGAAACCACATCAGCAAGTCTGTTTGAGACACTGAAAAACTCCACATAGCTGTTTGAGATATTGCACGGTGCT
>CM040468.1:11795055-11869300 GCA_022758105.1 Pangasianodon gigas | reverse complement strand
TTTTTTTTTTGGAGCAGTTGTTGCGTGACAGTCATACCGCCAGGCTGATTTCATGTACTGTCCGCTGCTGGATTATGGGTTCGTCTTTACAAAACCACGGGAGAGAAACAAACTCTTCAGGCGGGCGGGGGGAGGGAGGTAGGAGCGGCAGGCCGGGAGAAGGAACATCTGTTATCTACCAAACTGTCCATTGCTTTTGAGTGCAATGACAAAACAGTGCGGTTTTACTGTCGCTGAATGGTGCACATATCGATTTAATTTAGTCTGGCTTGCTTCTGTGGATGCCCCATTCTTGGCTCACTTGCCTTGCTTTCCTTCCATTGTCTTTATAGGCACACAGTCCTTTACAAGCTTCGTATACTGAAGCGCTGCACACAGTTCTGGTGTGTATCTTTTTTTTACATACTGCTAGAGCAGTAATTCTTGTCTTTAACATGAAAAAGGATCTACACTTATGCACGCTAAGCTCTCTAGCTCTCAGCTTTGACAAACCAAACACGCAACTACACCAGTAAATTTAACAACAAGAACAAAAACATGAAACTCAAACCTAATCCCTTCAAAAGCGCATGCTCGAAGACGAATGGCTCTCGTCGATCCAAGGTGTCTTTGGCCATTCCAGGGAAATCTCTCCCACCCCTTTGACTCTATCTCTGGTCTCTATCTTGGGGATATCCCAGTGGACCGAGTATTGGCTCCGAGCTTCATCTGACGTCCCTGAAAACACTTCAAACTTATCACACACTTACTCTGTGGGACATTTCCTGCCAACACAAGGAATAAGAGCCAACCAAAAGAACGTACATGCTCAGAAATAAAGTACTGAAGTGAATTTAAAGGTGTGGATTGTGAGTGTTAAACCTAAATATTACTGTGTGTAAGATTTGGTAAAAAATTCATCTCTCAACACTGTAGTAACAGTACAATAATATGATAAGGGTACAAAATATTTCTTTCATTTCACTGCTAAAATCAAGTTATGCTTAAAAAAAGTTTGCTTCTTCAGCATTGCACTGGAGGTGTAAAACGAGTGTAGCCGTTTAGAAACACATTTTGATAAAAAAGCAAAATATATATATATACAGTATATATGCATGTAATAATTCAACTTATACAACAGCGCTGATTGGTCAGAAGGTGCTGATTAATTTTATGTAACAGCAGCTTTGACAGTAGTGCAGTAGTTTCTATAGTTCAGTATAGAAATATAGTAACAGCTCATTGTATATAGTTAACAGCTCATTGACAGGGACTTGTATGGCTGATGCTCAACATAAATGGATTAAAAACTTGTGTAATTGTTGATATGGCGAACGTTGATATGGGAAAGTCTTAGGACAGAGAAGTTTACACTTTGCGATTTCTTGGTACCATGATAAATTATATTTTTCTCTCATTAACTTCAAGAGAGAGAAAAAGGTGAGACTGATGAGGGAATGACTGTTTATAGCTGCTATAATGTGAATGATACAAATGGTATATATACATATATATATATATATATAATGGTATAAATGGATAAATAGAAAGTCTTTGTTCAATAAATAAAATATTGTAATCTTTGACAAATTACTGTATTATAAGAGGAATAAAACAATTGGAGAAATTCTATCATAGGAAAATACTTCTGGGTGGTAAAAGTAACTTTACTTCATCATACCGCCCCATTGTGGATTATTTTCCTATAACAGCACAATGTTTTTTTCCCCTTACATACAACTCGAACTGGAATAATTATTATCATCCAAATCACTTCTAACATACAATCTCTTCCTTCAAACTTTAGGCCATGCCCCCTACCTGAATTTGCTGGTGTGCAGTAACACCAAAGAGGAAGAAAGAAAGTGATGCTACTACATTTGAGGTGAGAATGTGATGAATGAGGTATGGAGTTTTGCCAACTTTAACCTTCCTTTACATGTTACAGCTAATGATTTTTATAGTGAAATTTGAAGGAATATTTCAAGGCAGTATTTAAGCTCAGTGTATGCCACTTGGCTTTAGTATAAACAGTAGAGTTTGAAGAAAAGACAGCATTTCTGACTCAAGAAGATTCAAAAACAGTTATAACATTATAGTATTTAATAACTCAAAGATGTTATAATGCCTTTGTAGGCTATTATTGCAGTATATTTATGAAAAAGTAAAACGTAGTATAATATTTGTGGAAGGTATCTGCCACCTCAGAATATTCTTTAAGATCAGATTAATGAGGCAAGCTGCCAACACTTAACTCCATCAAGAAAACTGATTTGGCATTGGAGGATCAGTGGAATATTATCAAGTAATAGCAAAGTTTTTTAATGCAAAAGTCATGCATTTTCTAGTCAGAGAAGATTCTCAAAGAGTGTAAACCCCATTCCTGTCCATTCACATAGTTATTACTGTTTGCACCTGCCTGTTATTTTTTTTGACGAACTTGGTTGGCTCCAATGATCAAAATATAAACAAATTAGTAATTACAACACCACCATGACCCTGACCAGGATAAAGCATTTAATAAAGATGATTAAATGAAAGCAATAAATGTGTCATGCAGCACCATATATGCTCTCATTAATGAACCTTTCCTTGTCCCATGAGCTTCCTATCTGAAAAAAACTGCAACTTTGCAACTTTTTTGTCCTGATGAACACCTCTACAGACCATGTTGTTAGTAACATTAGCAAGCTAGTAAAAGGCAGTCAGACACCAAATGCAAATAAATTTGGTTTGGCCAAATGATCACTTTTATATTTTTATAGTTATTGTTCAGAGGGTTCCACAGCACTTTTTTTTTTTTTTGTTTTTGCTTTAATACTGGTGATGGTTTAAAAGGGAGACTAGCCAAGAGCAGGTGAGTACAGAGTGCCATTCACAGAGATAACCTGTCTGCAGAGGGATTTGTGAAAGGGGAGAATATGAGAAAGCTGAAGGATTTTTCCCAGCCAGACTCTGCCACTGAATGTCTCGCAGTGTTTTTCATTGTTTGCCGCCTCAGAGGAGATGGCCGAGAGAGCCTGAGAAAAAGCACCAAACAGCACTATTTAACGGAATTCAATCTGTCCCAATAGATTCGAATCGCTAACTTACATGTCTGAGTGTAGATTCTATCTGGCTAATGAGGGGCCTGAATCCTTCTCTGTTACTTCAAAGGGGATGAAATTCTACCTTTCCTGCAGTGAGAACTGTCGCCTGGTCTCTCTCTCTCTCTCTCTCTCTCTCTTTCTGTTTTACCCTGCTAAAGGCTAAAAGAGAGAGTTTTCAGGCAATAAGGGCCTATTTGTTTCCAAAGTTCAATGTTGAAAGCTAAATATGAGTAAATATACAGCCTCCTTTCAAAGCCCCGCATTTATTTGACCACGACCGTGATCCAAGATTTCCTTAACGATTAATTTAAATGCCAACCACAATATTTAAGAGCAAACTATTACCATGCAGGCGTGACATCAGGACCTGATCTGTCGTATGAATTGCATTTTAGCATATTACTCAATAACGCAATCAATCAATTAACAGATAAACACTGAAGGTTTTCCATGGGAATTGAGCCGAGCCAGGCTGGCGTGCCAATATTTTTGAGAATATGGAAGGTCCATAAGTCAGGGCTTGTCCAATAAACATGTGATACAGATTTTAAAAAAATAATGATGCAAAAACTGAAATCATTCAGATGCTGCATATTTAGCTGCCAGTTTATCAGGTCCAGATATCCAGTTATCCAAAACATATAATAAACTGTCCATCAGTGGAAAGGGATCACCGAAAGGACCCCGTTGATCAAAATTATTCAGTTGGTGGTGTGTTAGCTGTGACACTTATGCTTGTTGGTAAGCAGTATGGTGTGCAATTAAAGACTAGAGCTAAATTTTTTCCATGCACTGTGAATGTTAAAGACATACTTCAGATTTTTTAATTTTTTTTTTTAAACATAATCCCTCTCCACTGTGTCTGTAGCTCATATGTGATTACCACAGCTACGAAATCGGACTCATTTCTCTGCACTAGGGGGTGTAACACAAAGCCACTATCTGTATCTCGTTAATGCTCCAAATATGTGTATTTGGATTCGAACTGGAAGTGGGTGTGTTTTTTTTTTTTTTTTTAAACCTACCACTATGCCCCCATACATCATTTGTCATTCATAAACTATAAAAACAAAGTAATTTGTAGGACATAACTTTTTATTTAACTCCTGAACTTCTACAGTTTCTCAACCAATGCATATTTTATCAATATTGTGATATTAAGGTGTTTAAAAACTCAACAACGTACCAGCAGCATACACACTACCACATCAGTGTCACTGCTGTGCTGAGAAACACCACCTGGGTAGTATCCGCTAGGTGGTGGTCTTAGGATGGTCCCTTTTCCCGTTGATAGATGGGGAGGAAGGGATCCAATACATTGTGCGGAGGAGTTGTTATACAATAAATCATAGCTGGCCCTGATGAACACAATGACTAATTTTACAGATCGTGTAAATATGCTATAAATACATCTGCATACAGTGACATTAGCATCGACCTTCTGATTATTTGAACCTGCTGTTACCCTCCAGACCCATTCAATACAACTCTAGGAAATAAAAACACTGGCTGCCCAATGTTGAAAAATTTATAACGTGAGTGTTCACAAATGATGAATGATGCATGGGCAGGATTAGTTTTAGTTTCAGGGAAAGCGAGGCCTGGATGAATAAATGATCACTGCAGATACCTGCATCTCAGTATCAGCAACACAACCAGCACACACTGTCATATATAGCAAACCTGATTACATATTCTGCCCATGTGGGGTCAGGGTCCTGCAGCTGCACACTGTGGCGCCAATTAACCTAAATCAAGTCAATGGGCAAGTAAGACAGTTGTATTTAACAACATCTGAACTCTATTTCTGAAATAGTGGAACAGTGCAATTATACTGCATAATACTATAGAAATTAGATTACCCCTCTTATATACAGTGCTGTCCAGGTACACCATAAACACACTAGGGTACAGGGGTCAAAGTTCACAATGATGACTGGAATATAAGCAGATAGATAGACAGATGAATAAACATTTATAATCATAGATAGATAGATAGATAGATAGATAGATAGATAGAGTCAGTACTCTGTGCTCTGTTTTCAGTGCACAGTAGTCAGTGTTTAATACTCAGTGCTCAGTACTTGGTGCTCAGTACTCAGTAATCAATATTCAGTACTTATTCCTCAGTGTTCAGTAATCGGTTATCAGTACTCAATACTTAGTACTCAGTGCTCAGTAATCAGTGCTCAGTACCTCAGTGTTCACTACTCAGGCCTCACAGCTCAGTGTTCAGTGCTCAGTACAGAGTATTCAGTGTTTAATACTCAGTACCCAGAACTCAGTGATGAGTATTCAGTGCTCAGTATCAGTTGTCAGTAATCAGTACTCAGTGCTCAGTACTCAGTGTTCAATGCTTAATACTCAGGGTTCAGCGCTCAGTATTCATTGTTCAGTGCTCAGTACTCAGTACTCAATGCTCAGTACTCAGTGATCTGTACTCAGTGTTCAGTAATGACCCTGTAGGGACACTAATCTCACTCTCCTGTGAGTTTGAATAAACTGTTAAGCTTTTTGTAGGCTGCATATGTTTGTACCTTCAGGTGGTCTGTGAGTTTTATCAGGTGTTTTGAGAGATATGCAGTGGAGGAGAGGAAGAGAGGAAATGAGGCCCAGGTGCCACTAAATGAGAAGAGACTATAGGCGATTAGGACAGAAGTTCTCCCAGACCTTTTAGGACAAGCCTGGCTTATTTCTGTCTATATCAACACATTTACTGATTCAGTGCTGGGGCTGAAAATGTACAGAGGACTCATGTTAAATTTATTAACATAAATTATTTGTTAGTAGTTATTTATCCTTGCATTTCATGTGATGTCACACTGACTGTCTATGCTTCGTTAAGAAGATTCAGTTACATTTACACTGATATAATCAACTGGCCTATTATACTTCACTACATACATCTTCAATAAGCAGCAGTGCAGTGTATCCTCCTTGCCATGATGCCTCATTGCTATGTTAGCTAGCTACATTATGGGACAACTTCGGAGCAGCATGTGTTGATAACATTAACAAAAGTTAGTTAGTTAGCTAGCTGGTATCAACTTCTCCTCCCTATAATGACAAAGTTTTCACTCCTCCTCATGAAACAACCACTAGGCTCCTGTACTGTTAAACACTTTGAGGCTCTCCAGAACAGGGAGAGGGATTGGGTATGAGATAAATATATACCCTCACCAGCCACTTAATTAGGAGCACCATACTAATATATGGTTAGGAGACCTCCCAAAGGCAGTTTGGATTCATGCTGTTGATGCTGAATTCTGATGCATGATAATGCACCATGTCACCATGTCAAAAGTCTCAAACTGGTTTCATGAACATGAACAATGATGTACTTTGGTGACCTTCCCAGTCAGCGGACCTGAATCCAATAGAACACCTTTGCGATGTAGTAGAAGGGGAGATTCGCAGCATTAAAGTGCACCTGAAAAATCTGCAGGAATTATGTAATGCAATCATATCAATATGGAACAGAATCTCAAAGGAATGTTTCCAACATCTTGTGGAATCCATGCCACAAAGAACTGAGGCTGTTTTGAGAGCAAAGGGAGGTCCTGCCCAGTATTAGTATAGTGTTCCTAATAAAGTTTATTGTGAGCGTAGATTTTCAGTCATTGTTGAAACGCCCTAAAATTCTACAATTCTTATAATCTTCTCCATTTCTCATGTCCATGACAACATTCTTCACATGTCTGTTCTTTGCATTCTTGACACTGAGAGGCATTGGTAACATAGGCTGTCACATCCATTCTTAAACCTTACATGCATACCTTGGGTCATTAGTGACCTATGACCTATTTTCCTCCCTTGACCTTGTCTTTTTTCTCTCTCAAGTATTGTTCATCCCTTTTGCTTTGAGCAAGATATCAATACTGGAAAATGGCAAAAATAGTTAATAATAGTTTTGTCTGGCAAATGTTTGACAGAATAACATGGAGCAATTAGTTATGAACAAAATTCATCTTTAGCTCAGTATGTGATTATTATAGTCTAGTAAATGACCAAAGATCTGTCTATAAGTAGTTATCAGCCACATTCAGTTATTTGTAGAAAAAAAAATTGAAATTATAACAATCTTTTTATTTCTAATTGTCAGTAAATCATTTAAATTTTTTTTACCTTATTATTAAAATTTGTAGAAGGATTTATCTTGGGTATAAACGCTATTTTGCTAAATGACCCAAGGTTTAGAAATACCGGTTTAGAGATTTAGAAATAATAAGTTTTAAAAGTATAGCTCCTAAACACTACACCAATACACCAGATACAAACTGATTAGCTATTTATGAAGCTATTTATGTTTTGAGAATAAGGAGAGGACCAAAGTTTTAAAAAAAAAACCTCTGGAGAACCATTTTTATCCCACAGTCATAGAGTTGGATTTGGGTTTTGATCTAAAAAAAACATAATAATAATAATGAAAAAAATTTGGGAGCATATTACGAATGTCGACTAACTTCCACACTACCTCTTGTCATTTTTTTCCGTAAACCAAATTATACAACAGTTAGTTCCGGCCCACTAATTTGATTGGACAAGTGGCATTCCAAGAATGCTGATATTTAGTATAACAGCACTGGAACATTTCACTGTTTGTATCACTCTGCTTGTCTGTATTCACTACATTTTAACCATTACTACACTTACTATAGGCTGTCAGTCAGTCTGTACTGCACGGCAACACGCAGTGCTCTATGCAGCTGTGGCTTCCTTTGGAACTATTTTTTGTTGATGGAGCAAATATAAACAAAATATTTGGTCATATTGTGTCTGAAAAGTCAGTTACTCTATATTATTTTCTTGTCTATAGAACTGTTGTATGTTGTATGACTCGCAATCATGCTGTTGTACTGAATATCAGCACAGCAGTTATTACATGTGGCTGAATCGCAGTTGTGCTGCTATATAGTTCAACAGCACTCAGCTCAACATCATTGCTTAATTATTCTCTGCTATAGTCAGTGGGGATGAATGAACACCTGATGCTTTAACGCAATTTGATTATTTTGTATATGCAGTATTGTGCAAAAGTCTTGTATAGAAATGTACAGAAATGTGTAAAGCAGAGGCCTTCAAAAATAATTTTTAAAATATTCTACATAAAAAAATACTATAAAGAGCAGTAAACAGTAATAAACTAACAAAGTCAATATCTGGTTTGACAAACATTTGCCTGTAAAAATGCATTGGTAATCTCAGGTACACTTTGTGCAGTTTTATACAGAAATTAGCTGGTAGGTTTTACTGAGCATATTGGAGAATCTGCCACAGCTCTTCTGGAGACTTTGACTTTCACACTTGCTTCTGTTTTTGCAAGTCAAATCCAACAGGCTTCATTATGTTTTTTGTACTGACATACAAAATTTAAAAAAATTTTTTTGTTATGGTTAATTTTTGTTTGAAAGTCGAAAATGTTTTTACAAACCCAATAATGCAGAAGTTGTGAAATAAACATATAAGACAAAATTAGTATAAAAATTAGGATGCCTAAGACTTTTGCACAGTACTGTATCTCAAAGTTTAGTATACACCGATCAGCCATAACACTAAAACCACTCACAGTTGAAGTGAATAACATTGCTTATCTTGTTACAATGGCACCTGTCAAGGGGTGGGATATATTAGGCAGTAAGTAACAGTCAGTTCACAAAGTTGATGTGTTGGAAGCAGGAAAAATTGGCAAGTGTAATGATCTGAGTGACTTTGACAAGGAGAAAATTATGCTGGCTAGACAACTAAGCCAGAGCATCTCCAAAACAGCAGGTCCTGTGGGGTGGTCCTGGTATGCAGTGGTTAGTACCTACCAAAAGTAGTCCAAGGAAGAACAACCAGTGAACCAGTGACAGTGTCATGGGTGCCCAAGGCTCATTTACGCATGAGCAAAGGCTAGCCCATCTGGTCCGATCCCATAGAAGAGCTTCTGTAGCACAACTTGCTGAACAGTTAATGCTGGCTATGATAGAAAGGTGTCAGAACACACAGTGCATTGCAGCTTGCTGCATATGGGGCTGTGTAGCCGCAGACCGGTCAGAGTGCCCATGCTGACCTCTGTCCACTGCCAAAAGTGCCTACAATGGGCATGTGAGCATTAGAACTGGACCATGGAGCAATGTTAGAAAGTGCCCTGGTCTGATGAATCACGTTCTCTTTTACATCATGTGGACAGCCGGGTGCGTGTTCGTCGCTTAGCTGGGGAAGAGATGGCACCAGGATGCACTATGGGAAGAAGGCGAGCCAGCAGAGGCAGTTGCCAGATACCACAGCACACCTTCAGACGTCTTGTGGAGTCCATGCCTCGATGGGTCAGAGCTGTTTTGGCGGCACAAGGGAGGCCTACACAATATTAGGCAGGTGGTTTTAATGTTATGGCTGATTTGTGTATATGTTCGATACTACATATTAAATATTATTACAGTCTCGCACACTGACCTGTGCTTGGCATGAAGCTGTTTATTTAGAAAGCCCTCACTAATAGAATCCCCATCAGAGGTGCACACAACGTGAACCACTTGACTCTTGGTGTAATGGTGAGCTGTAATAGCCCCAGGTCTGGTGTATGCCGTCACCTCCATTGCTGTGGCTAATGTCTGCCTAGGTGCATACCAGCATGCACTAGGTGAGGTGTCGGGTTCCCATTCATGAACATCAAATACTCAACAAACAAGGCCGAGGGTCAGGAAAGGTCTTTGTACTCTGGCTCTCAGACACGTATCTGGTTTCGTATCTATATTATCCTTGTAAAACACCTCGTTTGCCACTTATAAATGTTCTTTCCGTGACTGTGTTTAATGCTAACAGAATCTGGATTTAAAGACGAAACATGAACTTTTTTTTTATAATGCTAACCTGTTCAACTTATGACAGCTCATAATGACATGAGACGCGGGAGAGTTGAAAGGGTTGCACAGAGATCAGAGCGTGCAAAGGCTAACAAAAGCAGTTCAAGGCTCTGATGTGGTAAAAACATCTCCAGAGCCAGACAATGAGTCCTCCATTCATAACCAAGCCCTAGTCTGTCTGTCTGTCTGTCTGTCTTTTGTCCAGTGGGGATATGAATGAGTATGTGATATTTTTTCGCCTCCAGGAACTGAGAGTCCAGAAAATGTTGCAAAGGATGAAGGGTTCGTAGCACCATCACACGAGCTCACATTTGCTTTTGAATGAATGAATATAAAGAAAGCAAAAGTGTTTGGAACCCTCTCCACCACCACACCACCCATCTGACACACTGACCTCACCCTGACCTCAATATAAAACAATCAAAATTTGCATGTTACATTTGTAATACTCATTTGTAATACTCTGTGGTGAATGCATGTAGAGTTTGCACCACCCTTTGTTGTTTTTTTGTTGGTTTTTTTTTGGATGAATAAACATACAGCTGGAGTCATAAGTTTACATATGACTTGCAGATTCTGCAAAAGGTTAATAATTTTAAAAAATATAATAGGGATCATAAAAATTGCATTCTATTTTTTATTTGAATAAGCTATTTCACATAAGAGATGTGTACATATAGTCCACAAGACAAAATAATCACTGAATTTACACAAATGAACCAGTTCAAAAGTTTATATACACTTGATTCTTAATACTATGTGTTGTTATCTGGATGATCAACAGCTGTTTGTATGTTTTATGATAGTTGTTCATGAGTCCCTTGTTTGTCCTGAGCAGTTAAACCGCCCACTGTTCTTCAGAAAAATCCCTCAGGTACTGCACATTCTTTGCTTTTCCAGCATCTTCTGCATATTTGACCCCTTTCCAACAGTGGTTATAATGATGTTGAGATCCATCTTTTCACACTGAGGACAACTGAGGGACTCGTACACAACTATTACAAAGGTGCAAACATTCACTGATGCTCAAGAAAGCAACACACTACATTAAGAGCCAGGGGGATGTAATAATTTTGAACAGGATGATTGGTGTAAATTGTGATGATTTTGTTTAAAGATCTTTTTTTTTTTCATTTAGTACTGCCTTCAGAAGCTACATGCTACATTTACATGTTTTCCAGAAGACAAAATAATAACAATTTACACCAATCATCCTGTTCAAAAGTTGGCTTTTAATGTATGGTGTTGTCTTCTTGAGCTCCCAGATGTCCATGTTTACAGCTTATTCATATATATGAATTTGATGTCTTAAGACTTTCAATAACCTCTGTGTTGTTGATTTCACTATTTCTAACAGTGTGCAAACTTTTGCACTCAACTCTACAGTATATGCAATATAATGTTAAATGTACCATCATACCCATATGTGCTTGTTGTACATCCCATTCCAAATAGGCCCCCTATTTGCTGCTATAATAACCTCCACTCTTTCGGGAAGGCTTTCCACTAGATTTTGGAATGTGGCTGTGTGAATTTCTCATTCAGCCACAAACAAACTAGTGAGGTCAGGGCTCTGTGCACTTCACTCAAGGTCTACCATATCCACCCTCTGCAAAGTATGTCTTCAAGAAGCTCGCTTTGTGCACAGGGACATTGTCATGCTGGAACAAGTTTGGGCCTCTTAGTTCTGGTGAAGGGAAATTGTAATGATACAGCATAAAAAGACATTCTAGACAATTTTGTGCTTTCAACAGTTTGGGGAAGACCCACATATGGGTGTGATGAAAAGGTGTTCATATACTTTTGGCCATATAGTGTATATCATGAATCTACACAAAATAACCTATAATATTGAAATGGGGTAATAGCAATGTAGTTTGCTTTTTTTTTTTTTTTTTTTTTTTTAACAATTAAAAAACATAAACGTTTTTATTGCGTAAGAATTCCAAAATATTTGTAAATAATTAAAAAAATTATATATATTATATATTAAATAAGTAATCATTTCTGCATTAACTAACTTTGCTTGCGCATTTGTTAGCGTAATTATGGTAGGGTTAAGACTACATAACAGCTGAAATGGTAATCCTGATTATTTTGTTAAATATTGAAAACATGATTATTAATTACAAATATTAATTTGTGTTATGAGCAGAGGTTATTGCACTTTACAAAAAATAAATAAAATTCAACCTACACTAGTAGGTGACACTAGTAGGTGACTACATTAGTATCACAGTTGTTTATGCTGAAGTAACTGAGGAATAAAAAAAATGTGATCAAAACGAAGTTGCGATTAATTTTGCACAGTAGTTTTCATATTTTTCCTATTTGTTAGAAGTTTTATCTTGCAGCTATTATAACATAGAAAATCCCAAAGCCACACAAGCTGAAATAACTATTATCAAGTGTAGCAACACAAATGACAGTGACTTACAAGATTTTATTGTTAAACTTTGCTTTAGGTCTCAATACAGTGCTGAACTATGTTAACAATAACAGGACAAACAATAAATTACATCACACCTAAGTACTGTTTTAGATGCTACATTAATGCAAATTACACAACAAAGTGACTTACAGTATATTCATTATCACCCTTTCACATGAAATGAAATAAGCCCAGTGTTTCTGAACATCTTTCACATAAAGCCAGTGTTGACTGCACATCGTATTTATCTGCATTAGCACAGTGAAATAATTAAAGGGCAGTTTTATATTGAATGTGATATATGCCTCATATATCAAATCTTTAGTGTCGTTTCCTAGAATATGACGAATAAATAAAGAACAAATTCTCCATATGGCCAGAAATAGCTTTGATGGTCATACGTATGCCACATGTCACATATCGGCAGTATGCACAAACAGAAGGGAGCTGGAATTGCTGGGACGATTTCATACACATCTTACTGGATCTGAAGGAAGCGCATAAAGCACTATAAACAAGAAAATTCAATTCATGTATTTTGGGAAAAAGCAGCAAAATTACATTTTGCGTGTACTTTTAAGGGACATAATTGCTAAATTGCTCAATAAAATACATTTCTTAAAAGTAATTTTAAACATCTAGATTCTCTAAAAATTGCGATTTGGGGCTCTTCCACTTCACTGACCGTGACCTCTATATTAAATACACTATACTGTATGGCCAAATGTTTATGGCCACCTAACCATAACACTCATATACGCTTTTAAACATCCCATTCCAGATTTAGTCCGCCTTTGCTGTTATAATAAGCTCCACTCTTCTGGGAAGGCTTTCCACAAGATTCAAGAGCATGGCTGTGAGGATTTCCTCATTCAGCCACAAGAGTATTAGTGAAGTCAGGCACTGATGTTGAGTGAGGAGGCCTGGTGTGCAGTCAGTGTTCCAGTTCATCACAAAGGTGTTCAGTGGGGTTGAGGTCAGGGCTCTGCGCAGGCCACTTGAGTTCTTCCACTCCAACCTTGGCAAACCCAACAACAGTTTAGGGAAGGCCCACATATGGGTATGATGGACAGGTGTCCACATACTTTTGGCCATATAGTGTATAATTAATAATAAAATCTTTCAGTAATGCTTACCACAGTAATGTGCCAATGATTACAATTTTTTTTATTAATTAAAGAATGTACTTTTAATCCTCCAGCCTCTCTTTTTTTCTCTCTGTTGCAGTTAATAAGACAAAAATGCTGCTTGTTATGTTAACAATAATCGTAAGTATAACTCTCGGTCCTGAAAACTAAAAGTTACAGCTGTACCTTTGACTGTTACAAAGCACTGACACTGGAGACTCTTTCAGTAAATGTTACATAAACATCTCGTTACAAAAAACTTGTCATGTTTATGATTATACACATTTTTTTAATCCATTTATATCTGCCATACATGTTCACCATACACATCCCTGTGAATTAGTTGTTTCTATAGAAACTATTATGTATTAGAACAAGCACATTAATATAAACATGTGATTTGAAGCTGCACTGCTGCCAGAGCTGCTGTTATAGAAAATAACCAATGTGACCAATCAGAATTGAGAAAACAATGTGGAATAAGTACATATTAACCTTTAGGCCAGCTTTGCTCAAGATGATAAGGATGGCTTTTACCTCTCTCACACTGATTAGAGCAGCTGTAGCCAGATGTGTGTGTATGTGTGTGTGTGTGTGTGTGTGTGTGTGTGTGTGTACATGTATACTGAATAGGGCAGTTTGCGTCTTCTTTCATGGTGTTGCATGAACAACAGTTTCTCAGAAGAGACACATGTTGACCTTCACCAACATGTGCCTCTTCAGGAACTGTTTACAAATAAATTAGAGAAATCTGTAAAAATAAAAGGTATTAAAACATCTTTCTGTTTCAAAGAAATTGAAACTGAAAGTATAAGTAAAGACACCATTGTTGTTCCCGAAATTGGTGTAAAGGCACGTTTCAGTGGATTTTTTTTTTAGAGGAGGAAACTTCTGTAATCCTCTATTCCTATCTGAACTTAAGATAAGTACTTAGGAATTGTTATTTTGGTTCTGAAATGCTAAACTATAAAGCTGTTTTTAAAACTGTTAAGTGAGAGGGTCTGATGAATATCGAGAGGTAGTGTGTTCCAGATTTTCGGAGCATGAAAACAAAAGGCCGCTTCACCAATTTTTCATGTGTTTTAGCCTTAGGATGTTGAGAAGACAAGCACTTGATCTTCAAATCTGGAACATGGGTCTGTAAGACCACATGAATGCAAGACTTTGGTTACAGTAAAAGTTCCTCTGATCTGCCATTACAGATATATGAACGGATCAGGGCCACAACCAGGATCAGAATTTTAGTGAGGTCCATATTGCAGAAATGTGTCACAGTTATATATTAATATAACACAATGATGAATGTATACTACATGAATCTGACTCTAGTTAGGCCATTTAATTTGATTTTATTTACTTTAAGTTAAATATTTTGGGCTACAAGACAGCTTAAGTTTGGATTTCAGGATCCAAAAATTTGGAAATTTTCACAATATCTTGGAGATTTTTCTGAAGTTTGGTTTCATATTACATATAAAATGACAGTGATTTGACATCATATTAATAGAGTATAAGAAGTCCTTATTTTGTCTGCTTATAGAAGCTTATTACTATACCTTGCAGAGCATTTTCTTTATTTTTTCTTGCATATTTCTCAAAATTGTCACAGTGAACTGAAACAATAGATCAGAGCTCTTACCATTATCTATTTTGTCTAGTTATTGTAAATTAGAGAACTGAGATGTTCATTATTTTGAATATTACAGTATACACTATAATGTAAATTATGTGCAATTAAATTACACATTTACATAAAAAATACATAGTTTTCACTGAGTAAACATAAGCAACATGAACAATCTATTCCAGGAAAGACATTAGGTGCCGTATTTAATAAGAATATGAGCATGTATATGGCACTTTACTAGTGTCTACCTTTGTACAAAAACAGATGAGTGCCATATGAAAGAAATGAGACAGAAATCAGAATTCCGTCATAATGGGAAGAAATCCACAAATAAACCCAGCTAAGGATAAGCTATGCTTATGAAACCATGTACCTAGTATACTGAGAAAAAAATCTGCACAATTTTTAGCATAAAACATTTTTAGATCATGTGCAAGAATGAATCAATGTCATGAACTTGGATCTTTTCATGTCATAGCCACGTTCGCTCGCCAATGCTGTGTGTGTTAGAGTGATTGCCTTTTCCATGAAGTGCGCTCTATTCTTGGAGGAAAAAACAACATTCTGAGTGGTGATAGTTGGTGATAGGGGGGTGCTGTGTTGTCTCAGATCAACAGGGCTGTACCTCATCCTGACAGGTCTTGCACTCCTCAAGCTCCCTCCTTCTGTCTCATCACTCCCCTGTGCCGATCCGCTCCGCCTGGTACAGTCCTGGAGGCCCCTTTCCCCTTTGAAACAAAGCATGGCCATATCCATGCCTTATTCATGACACTGTTACCTGTTCGGACAGCTGTGAACAGCATTGGCAGGCTGACAGGTTCCTCAGAGCGGCGAAGGGAAACCAATGCTATCCGGCTGTCCATCCCTCAAACACACTTCACTCTCTCTCACACATACACACTTCTTCTCCATATGTAACTTCAGCCGCTTTAAAATGCATTGGCTTTATGAGCTCTCTGACCTGTGACCAGCTCGCATATAAATCCAATAGATCCTCTGGTGGAGTCGTGACCACACATGGACATGTTAAATCATGCTCCAGGCTGTTTTGTCATTCAACTTCCACTGTTTATTTTGAGGAATGTTTTGTCAAAAATGAAGGGTTCAATTCACAATTACCATTCCCCTGTCTTTTAATTACATTAGGTACATTACTTAATAATGATATTAGGTGTTACCTATTACATCAGGTGATAATCCTGATCATTTTGTTCAATATTAGTCTATTCACCCGATTTAGGAGTAAAATAGTATTGCACTTTATGAATATATCACTTTACTTCTATATATAAAATATACATAACACTTCATACTATCAGAATGAAGGATTTATCCTTTCCAGGGGTAAGACACTTCATTGTTTGCATCGGTTGTTGTAGGAAACAGAAAGAAAGAGAAAGAGCTCATCTACTATCTCATCACGTTGGAGCCCCATGGAATGAATGTCAGGTTTGGACAACAGCTATTACATCATCAACCATTTTGAATATCTACTGGGTTGACCTTCAACAGCTTCAGAAGCACTTTGCTTGCCCAACTAATGAAAGACATTCATCCGAAATGATCCCTACATCAAGCCAAACACAAGGATATGAGGAAGAAATCCTGAGATCAACCAAACCCAAAAGGAAACCCATCCTCTTCTGGGTGACACAGGATAGCAAGATTATAAATATGACCACATCACCCTTATCTTATCTACACTGCATTGGCTCCCAATCAAATTTCACATTGATTATAAAATGCTACTTTTGACCTATAAAGCACTGAATGGTCTCGCGCCACAGTACCTGAGTGAACTTTTGGTCTTTTATGATCCACCACGCCTACTTCGATCAAAAGATGCAGGCTATTTTTTGGTACCTCGAATAGTGAAGGCTACAGCAGGGGGTAGAACCTTCTCTTACAAAGCCCCACAGTTATGGAACAGCCTTCCAATTAGTGTTCGGAGGACTTCCAATCAGTGTTTAAGTCTAGGCTGAAGACATATTTGTTTAGTCAAGCTTTTTGTGAATAGTTTTTTCTTAGGTAAAGGAGCACAGAGTGTTGTGGTGAAGTGGGATGTTTGGATGCTGTCGCCGCCCCACTCTCACCTGTTCACTCAGGTTTGTTGATGGTGGAGTGGCTGGCCGCTTTATGTCCCAGGACGCCTTCATGTGTGTTACCTTCTGGCTCTCCCGTTTAGTTATGCTGTCGTAGCTAGTCCCTGCTTGCTGTATGCATGCAAAGTACATTTTCCTTAACCATTACGGGACAATAAGCATACTTAATAATCTCTTCCTCTCTCTCTCTCTCTCTCTGTTGAGCTACACATTCTACTCCTGAGATACTAGATACTAGACCACAATTCATATGAACAGTTATGCTATGATGGCTTAGGACTACAATTGCTATGATAGCTTTAGGACTGCAATTGCCATGAACAGTTTTGCACTCAAGTCTCCATCAGTGAACAGTGGATAAGTTCAACAAACAGACTTCATGTGAAAACTGTAATGAATTTCCTGGTTACACAATTGCACTATTTGACCATGTAATACACAGTTATAGAAGGGATTTATTTAAAATTGCACTATCCGTTGTCACCCACATGAGGATGGGTTCCCTTTTGAATCTGGTTCCTCTCAAGGTTTCTTCCTCATATCGTCTCAGGGAGTTTTTCCTTGCCACCGTCACCTCTGGCTTGCTCATTAGGGATAAATTCATACACTTAAAATTTAGATCTTGAATGTATTTATTTCTGTAAAACTGCATTGTGACAGTGTCTGTTGTTAAAAGCGCTACAAATAAAAATTGAATTGAATTGAATAAATCATTATAGTATACAGTCATAAAGCAAGCATGACAAACCTTCCCTAAGTAGTCCTAACTAATATACTTTCTTCAACCAAACAGATGAAGAAAGTCCTCTGTGGCACTATGCCCTGGTTTGTGGAGCTGATTGAACATGTTGTTGTACCACCAACCAGTCTGACTCCATCAGATCAGGGTTATAGCTGGGTGACTGGAGTGGGCTGTTCCATTATACACAGCACTGAGAATATCTTACACAATTCTATGGTGACTTAGAAACTTTTAGGGCAAGAGGGGCTGTCAAAAATCTTTTGATCCACAATGTGTGTGCATATACTGTGTATATTAGGGGTAACATTACTGTGTAACATAATGCCACTATATCTGTTTCTGTATAGTGCTCCAAATATCTGTATCTGTATCTGTATTCTGATTTAAACCAGAAGTGGGCATGGCCTCAACAGGAAGGTGTAGTTGGTTGCATTTCCCAAAGTATAAACAAATTAGTAGCCTAATTTATGTGAAGGATGAATGAATGAAGTTTGTACATGCATTGCACTTTTGGTCTTTTATGATTTGCAATGTCTGAGTCGATCAAAAGGTGCAGGATCTTTATTAGTACCTAAAATAATGAAGACTAAAGCGACTAAAGCAGGGGGCAGATGCCTTTCTTTCAAAGCCCCGCAGTTATCGCAACTCAGACACAGTCTCTATCTTTAAGTCTAAGCTGAAAACCTAATGAGTAATGATTCATAATCACAATATCCCATGTCACCCAGAAAAGAATGGGTTCCCTTTTGGGTCTGGTTCCTCTCAAGGTTTCTTCCTCATGTCTTCTCATTAGGGATCTAAATCTAAGTCCATATCCAGATTTCTGTAAAGCTGCTTTGTGACAATGTCCATTGTCAAAAGCGTGATATAAATAAAATTGAATCGAATTGAATTGCACAGGGACTCATGTTTATATTAAGAAAAATGGTCTTTCTTCATCCTGTGTGATCTCAGTCCTGATGTCTCAGTCAGATGCCTGTGAACATTTCTGGCAAGCTTTAAAAAAACAAACAAAAATGAATAGTGTACCTCATGAGTTTGCCTCAAAAAATTGTTTAACAAATTATGTATCTAACTGATTATCTGTTCATTCTGAATAATGTATTTGTATTTGGTTACAGCACAATTATATATAGATAAATAGATAGATTTACTTCTCCTAAGACTAACCCTTGCCCCCACCAAAGACCATAAAAGACAGCGAGCATTATCTATGGCTGCCAGCCCTGCGGTCACCATGAAATTGTGAGGAGACTATCTGATGTTTGGCACAGTGGGAGGGTGTGAATTATACTAAAAAAGGGTTATAAGAGTCAGTGGGATCAGTTTTCCATGAGAGAATTGAGGTGCATTCCTAGAGCACACTGACTGACCTGACAAAACATTCATGGACCAGCCTGACCTGACCACGCTTGGTTATACAGAGAGATGCAGTTATTGGTCCATTTCACTCCTGGCTTGTCAATATGGGCCCTTTTTTGTATTTAGTTGATTAACTTTGACGTCTTGTGTATGAATCGTAATAGTCATGGTTTATTTTTAAAAATTAAAGATGTATTACAAAACTTTCTGCCTGTCTGACTGCCTTACTGAGTCTCAAATGACTCTACTTGCAAATCTGATTAAATTTGAACAAAAAGCAAGTGAACATAAAAATATGATTTACTCTACCACAGTGCTGTTGAATTCTGGATTCTGATTGGTCAGAAGGTGTTGAATAATTTTCTATAACAGCAGCTCTGACAGAGGTGCAGCTGCAAATCACACGCTCATATTAATGCGGTCCTTTTAATATATTATGGTTTCTGTAGTAACAGAAACTCTGCTGTTCACAGCGACTTGTGTGGTGGATGCTCTGCATAAACAGATTAGAAAATGTGTGTAATTGTTGATAATGTGAAGTTTTCTGTAAGGAGACATTTGTTTAACATTTATGAAGGAGTCTCCAGTGTCCATGCTTTGTAAGTCTTCAGGGCAGAGGAGATTACTCTGTGGTTTCTCTGTAACATGACAAGATATGTTGTTTTTTTTTCTATTAACTTCTAGTCTTATTCACATCAAGAAAGAGAAAAAGAGACGCTGGTGAGGGAATGACTGTTTATAGCTGTTATAATGTAAGTGATAACAGGAATGTTCCGACATTAAATGTAACTATGAATGTAACATATCATTCTTTAATTAATAAGGAATTGTAAGCAGTGATAGATTGCTGTGGTATGAGAGGAATATAACACTTCAGGATGTGCTGTTATAGTCAACTTCTCAGTGGTAACAGTAACTATGCTTCATCACACAACCCTGTCTTGATTATTTTCCTATAAAAGCATGACACTGAGTGTTTTATTCCTCATGTATAACATGCTCACAGTCATGAGCTTTTCATAGAGTTGGGGAAACTATACTGTAAGTTTATTCTACAAAGCTTGACTTTTTTTATATTTTTTTATATACAGAAAATCAGTCTGGCAGAATTTGCACCATAATTCAACTGATTCATCATTTACTAACTATGTTTGACTTTGCTTAACTCAACTTATCATCTTACAAAAACATCCAAATCCCAGAGATTAGTCATCTTGTCTAGAGGGATAGCATTTTTATGTGGGCCAAATATAGTTGGTTTTTTTTTAAATAGTTGTATAGTATTTTCACAATGATGATCAAACAGCAGGAGAACTGATAATACCCTAATACCTCAACCTTAATTCTTGGTTTTGTGCCAAGTCAAAATGTCAAAACTGTAAATAATTGGATCATAACTATCATAAGGTTTTGGTTTTGTGATTCAAAGAGAAAATGGAAAGTACAGACAAGATGTGTGTGTCTGTGGCATTCGCACTCACAGATCCACTGTTTGCAGGCCTACAGCATTAAAAAGTGTATACAGCTGAGCCTAAAGATTTACCCCATGCACTTAGGGGACGACTCTGATTTGTGCTGAGTAGCTTGATAAAACAGCAGGGAATCCACATATGACCAGAGGGTGAACATTAAAGACCATGTGTTCTCCATTGCATGATACTGTAAAAAAAAAAAAAAAAAAAAAAAAAAAAAAAAAAAAAAAAAAAAAAAAAAAAAAAAAAAAAAAAAAAAAAAAAAAAAAGAGAGAGACAGAGAGAGAGAGAGAGAGAGAGAGAGAGAGAGAGAGAGAGAGAGAGAACATAGGCCTTCTTACCCTTACCTTATATGAAGTGAGGATGTTGAATTCCTGTTACAGAAAACTATCAATGCTCCTCATACAGAAGGTCAATGAGTGCATGTGGAAGAGACTATAGAACAATAACGCTTTCATTTCTGGTGATATTTTGAGAATGTTTTTAAAAGCCGAGATGTTGCTTTCTGGAGTTTATGATCAAACTCATCATGTTTAATACCAAAGCTAAATATTTGTCTGATTATCTAAACAGCCTTGATTTAAATGCCAAAAATCTCACATCTCAGAACTACGTTCTTGGGAAAAAAAAAGAGTTTCTGAAGGGTTATATGGGCTAGATAAATAAGGGTTTCCTCGTGGGGTTCCTTACGGGGTTCTCTGTTGTAGGAGATGGAAAGTTGTCTTGTTGAAGCAAGTAGGTACTTTTACAATTTCATCAAGTCACAGGCATCTGTGGCTCAACAAGGACAGAGCTTAAGCAAATTTACTCAACTAGTCGCAGACTTGATATATGACATGACCATTAGTCATCCATAGTGCTTAGCATAAAAAAGAAAGAAGTAAGAAATGAAAGACGAGAGAATAAATAGGAAGGGATTAATGAAGAGTGAAAGAAAAGGATAGAGAGAAAGGGTAAACCAGTAAACAAGCTCACTAGCAAGCTATAGGAAGAAGTGTGAGAAATGTTTGATAATAGATCTTCCCTCTCACTGACTCTACAGGGTTACATAATTCTTTTTTTCCCCCTCTCTTATGATGCTAATATCTCAGCATCTTAAACAGCACCACCCTGATTAGGAGGCATGATCTCGCTGAGCTGCTTCATCATCTCCAGTCGTACAACATTTAAGTGACTGTGAGGGATGAACGCAGGTGCACTGAGGGAAAAAAATGGCCTCAGGACTCCGCATCGCATTAAAATCATGAGAAACACATGGGCTTGGCCCTGTGTGAGGGTTTCTGCTTTACTGTTCTGTTGACTTTATTTAAAAAAATATCTGCTATTAAAACACTTACACACACACACACACACACACATACATACATATCTGGTTGCTGAGCAATGAAGACAGTTCCAAAGAACTGGTGAAAATTTCTTCTTCACTTTCTTAAGAGACTGGCAGTGGTTTGCTCCTGAATAGGTAGAACTAATCTTGATGCGGTTTCACTTTATGCAGTTTGTCACCGTATGCTGCTTCTGGTGATTAATTGAAGGCATTTGTGGCCCTGACTATGAAAAAAAGCACAGACCTCTACTTTTCCTAGACTTTGATTGTAGCTGGTTGACTTCCACACAGGGCCTTAGGGATATTTTTATAAGGACAAAATGTAGCTCTTTCTGCATTTTGGCCTTTCATCCACATGTAAAACACTGTTTTGTGTCATAGAAAATAAAGTGGAGAAATTTTCAAAAATGCTGTTTGTTAGGATGGAGATGCTTTCGAAAGTGCTGTTTATGTGGATGGAGATGTTTTCAAAAGTGCTGTTTATGTGGATGGAGATGTTTTCAAAAATGCTGTTTTGGTGGATGGAGTTATTTTTCAAAAATTCTCTTTCTCTGTAGGTAGAGATATTATTCAAAAATGCTGTGTGTTTGGACAGAGATATTTTTGAAAATGTTATTCGCGTGGATGGAGGTATTTTCGAAAACGCTGTTCATGTGGATGGAGGATATTTTCAAAAATGCTTTTCATATGGATGGAAACATTTTTGCAAAACAGAGGGGTGAAAACTACGTTTTCAGAAACATCTGTATGTGTGTGGATGGGCATAAAATGGTTCCACCTGAAGGTAATGATAAGCTAAAATCAAGACAACTTGTGTCCCTGGTTAGATTGTTCACAGTTTATATGTATTCATCACTTAATGACCAAAAAAGTCAATTTACATTAAAAAAAATTATACTTATTTCTATTTTGGTGCAAAAATGGGAAATAAAAGCCTCTATCAGAGAAGCATAACTGTTGGTGTTTGTAGAAGTATAGTATCATGTCATCAGCACAGTGCGCACGCTCTGAGCAATGTGATGAGGAAAAATGGAAAACCCACACAAGCGTGTCATGTTTTTCCTATAAATGGCCTCTAACGTGCATGTTTTACTTTGTAATTAAGACATCTCAGTTACAACAACAGTCTGCAAAAAAGGTCTTGAACCCTTGAAGGCGAATGAAAAAAAGAGAGCTATTTATCTTCCCTAATTATTATCAGATTCCTGTTGAAAAAAATTCTTTCAACTGCTCAAAGGGTTCGAGTAATGACGATAAAGGATGAGACATTCTGATGAGGAAATAATATGATAATAAAAAGGACAGCCCATGGCTTTGAAGGAAAAGCCGATGGGAGTTAATGTAATTCAGATGGAGAGCTGTGTTAACTGAACATTTGTAGAGAAGGGAAGAGGAAAAAACCATTCCAGTGACAGTTCAGGACATTTCAGTCCTAAACTTCAGGGAGAATATGATAATGATCTCACAGATTCTCAAGAAGCAAGTGCATGTGGAGCATGCTGAAAGAAAATAAAGGATGGGAGTGAAAAAGAGAGTGTGAGAAATACGGTTTGGAAAGTATTCAGACCCCTTCATTTTTTTGCACATGACTGTATTATAGATTTAATTTAAAATGGAAGAGATTTTTTGGCCATTACGTGATGAATACATTTGAGCTGTGAACTATCTAACCAGGGACACAAGTTAACAACATTAAAAAAAGAAAAAGGTCAGTGTTTTGATTTTACCTAATGTTTGCTAACTCTTGTTTGTGTGTATTTTTCTTCTCGTCTTTCTTTCTTTCTTTCTTTCTTTCTTTCTTTCTTTCTTGTTGAACATTACTGATTTTATCTTTCTAACATTTTCTTTCTCTCTTCATAACTCTCTTCTTTCTTTTTTTCTGCCTTTGTCTATCCATATACAGTGGGTTCAGACCCCTTCAGTTTTTGCACACTTTATGATGTTATATATTTAGTAAAAATGGATTGACTTTTTTTGACATGCAGTAACCCATAACGACAAAGTAAAAACAAGTTTTTAGAATTTTTTTTTCTCGCAAATTTATTAAGAATCAAAAACTGAAATGTCTCATTTGTAACAAGTATTGAGACCCTTTATTTGGTTCTTTGTAGAAGCACCATTGGCAGCAATAAGAGCTTCCAGTCTTCTTGGTTAATTCTGTACTAGCTTTGCACGGCTAGATTTGGGCAGTCTTCCTGGCAGGTCCTCTCATGCTCAATCAGAAAGGATGAGGAGAGTCTGTGAACTTCCATCTTCAGGTATCTCCACAGATTGGCATGTTTGGGCTTTGGCTGGGCCACTCAATCACATTCAGAGGCTTGTCCTGAAAAATAATAATAATTACATTACATACAGTACATAATGTCATTAACATTATGCTACATTGTTTTCTGAGGGTTGCTGGTAGACAATGAAGAACACGTACACAAGTGAACAATGGTCAACCTCCTTCCCTTTTTTTTTTTACTGCGTTACTTTGTAGAGTTTCCACTTTGATGTAAATGAGTGCATTCACTCCACCTTAAAAGATCTGCATAGGTAATTTTGGTATCTTCCAGGGGACGTTCTGATGCCACATTATCTCCATCGCATCTGTTCTCTTATGCCAAGAATAAACTCACAGAGAACAACTAATCCCCGCTGAACCCGGGGCCAAACGTTGCAAAGGAAGCCTGGTTTGGTGCCAGACGCAACAGACCTCCTGGCACTTTCAGTTTTAGATTCAAACTCTGTCCTGACCAAAAATAGAAATATTTTACTGGAGAGAGCTCAGACAACTAGCATACATCACTATTATCATAACCTTAAACCATTGCTTTATAATCAGTCTACAATTAATGGTAATCTTACTATCTGCAGTACAGTGTCAGAATAAATTTCTCCCCTTTTCAGTGTAAAGTGGGCCTGGCTAATCTTGAGTGAGGTTTGTGTAAGCTTCACCCTCACCAGGCACAAGAAGCTTGCTTCCTGGCCCCTCACAGCATTTATCGAAATTATGTATTCAAATTTGAATGTATTTTCAAGTCTGAGTGACAACTACCCTAGGTAGTGAAATCTAACCTACAGAGTGAAAGATTACCTAGCAAGTAAAATCTAACTTAGCAAGTGAAATCTAACCTAGCAGGTTAAAGTTAACCTAGTAAGAATAGCCTCATCTAGGACAAAAGCTAACTTAGTGAGTAAAATCTGACCTAGTGAGAAAAGCTCATCTAGTGAACAAATGATTGCCTAGCAAGTGACATCTAACCTGATGAGTGAACGCTAACCTAATGTATTAACTCTAACCTAGCGAGTGAAAGATATCCTAGTGAGTGAAAGACAACTAGGGAGTGAAATCTAATCTAGTGAGTGAGAGATAACCTTTTGAGCAAAAGCTGCTGTGTAACTGTATATTTGGGTGGTTTGGAGCTTGAACAATCCTGAGTTTTTGCCATGTTTGCCTGCTTGGTTAACATTTTTTTCAGTTTTTCCCCTTTTTTTTATTCAGACTTTATTCCCTGATATTTTAAGACATATATGGCAGATATAGTCTCTAAAGTGTCTAGGAAAATCAGCATTAAGCTTTATTTTCACAGTGCCGTGAACAAGCCAGTGAGCTGACCTTGCTAGGATGTGTCAGGAACACATTTCATGAGCCAAACCAAATATTAGTCCAAGCCAAGTTCGAGAAGTGTTTGCATCCCAGTAGCTGAAACCACAGAAGGGATGCGAATGTGCTTCAGAGGCTCCACATAAACGGATGGACGTGTGAGGACAGTGAGACATGTGGCATACACAGCTCCTCACTCAGGGAGAGCAGACGGTTTGATGCAACACATGCAGCTAGAGATGCAAGCCCTTGTGAGCCACTTCCTCTTTGGGCTTCCTTCATGGCTTGCTAACGGTACTCCAGTGACACGACTGGCCTTTTGAAGTCACTTTTAAGAGCACAATTATTTCCTCCCGTCCAGACAGTACAGTCACTTCTCACCTTTTTAATAAGCCACTCATAGACCAGGGTTTGACTTTTTTTCTCCCCCTCATTCTTACTCCACAAGATGCCTAAGTGCTCCCATAAATTCCCTGTCACTTGGCTGTGAACATGCCTCACCAACCACCCCCCCCAACCCGAGCCAGCTCTCCTGCTACATTTCAAGCCACTCTGAATGCGGCTTCTGTTCTTTTGATTCTTGACGAATCTGGTGCAACTGAGCCATTAGCTCGCCGGATGATAGGAAGTTCAAAAGCGCCGTCCATGTGTTAAAAAAAAAACACCTTTCCTAAACCAGACCCGAGAACTTTCATTCTGTCAGTTTTTTTTAAACCCTGACGCGTTAAGGAAAGCAGGGAAAGAGAGGGGGGTCTTGATGTAATGTGTCATTAATAACACAATCCCATCTGTTTTGAAATATATTTACTCCATCTGGTTCCATTTAGCTTCATAGGATCCTGATGTGGACGCCGTTAGGGAGACGTTCTGGAATGGGTTGGTGGCAGGTCAAGACGGGGCACACTGACACAGCCAGAAAGATCTCAGTTTTGTAAGACCCTTGGGCCAGAGGATAGACCACCTGGACCCACAACCCCTTTAATCCCATCATCACAATCGTGTTGTTGATTAAAAATTAAAACATACATTGTTTCCATTTCATAATATATGAACATGTGGCTTGTTCTAATATCTTATCGTTTCTATAGCAGCTCATTCACAGGAAATTGTATAGCGGATGCTCCACATAGTCTAAGGCTAACAATAAACTGTTTTTAAATAACGTGTTATTAACCTATATATCATTAATGTATATATAACGTATAATCATTGACATGGTGAAGTTTTCTGTAAGGTGATGGTTAATAAACATTTGTGGAAGGAGTCTCCAGTTTCAGAGCTTTGTGACAGTCAGTGGGTTTTTCCACCACAAGAGAGTCTTTCTGCTTTCTTTCAACATGACAACCTGTGTTTTTTTTATATATATATATTTTTACTTTTTTCTTATTAATTTCAAGAGAGTGAAAAAAAGTCTGGTGTGGGAACAACTGTTTGTAGTTGCAATAACGTAAGTGATAACTGGAACAAACTTGTCTTACGAATGTTTCACAACATTAAGTGTAACTATAAACATTTAACATATTTGAAAAAGCATACCTTTTGTGCCTTGTATACTTAATTTAAGGTAATTAATCGGAGGCTTTTATTGGTCATTCTTTATTTGAGTTAATTAGCTGCATTAGACTGATGGACCTACCTTTTCCATGAAACAGAATTGGTAATTATATGCACTGTCTGGCCAAAAGTATGTGGACACCTGACTATCACACCTATATGAGCTTGTTGGACATCCCATTCCAAAACCATGGGCACCATTCTTTTGGAAGGCTTTCTACAAGATTCTGGAGTGTGTCTATGGGAATGTGTGCCCATTCAGTCAAAAGAGCATTTGTGAGATCAGGCACTGATGGCACTGGCCCGCAGTTGGGTTGAAATCAGGGCTCTGTGCAGGCCATTGGAGTTCCTTCACACCAAACTCATCAAACCATATCTTTATGAACCATGCTTTGTGTAAAGGATCAGTAAAGGGCCTTCCTTCCCCAATCTGTAGCCACAAAGCTGGAAGCAAACAATTGTCTAAAATGTCTATGTATGCTGTATCATTAACATTACCTTTCACTGTATCTGAGACCAAACCCTGAAAAACAGCCCCAGACCATTATCCCTCCTCCACCAAACTTTACTGCTGGCACTATGCATTCCAGTAGGTGGTGTTCTCCTGGCATTCGCCAAACCCAGATTCGTCCAGTGGCAGTGTGCTTTACACCACTCCAGCTGATGCTTGGCATTGCAGTTTGGAACTCTGTAGTGAGTGATGCAACAGAAGACAGGCAATTTTTATGTACTACCCCCTCTCTGTGAGTTTGCGTGGTCTAGTGCTTTGTGGCTGAGCTGTTGTTTGCTCCTAGAAGTTTCCATTTCACAATAATAGTACTTACAGTTGAACAGGGAATTGACCCTTACAGTTGACCCATTCTAGTGCCAATGTTTGTCTGAAACACCAACTCAATCTTTAGGAGGGGTGTCCACATACTTTTGGCCATATAGTGTATGTGTCACACATGGAGGTGATTTTTGTCTTTTTTTAATTTTTATATAATGCAAATAAGAGTTTGAGTTATTAAAATCACTCAACTGATTAAAGGCAAAATAAAATTGGAGATTGAGTTATTACAAAACTCAAATGTGAAAAGGCAAAATGTTGTTGTTGCTCTTTTGGCTGCTCCCGTTAGGGACCGCCGCAGTGGTTCATTGGTCCGCATATTTGATTTGGCAAAGTTTTTACGCTGGATGCCCTTCCTGACGCAACCCTCCCCAATTTTATCCTGGGTTGAGACCGGCACTGGGAGCGCACTGTCTTGTGCTTTACAGAGTAAGAAGCATTTAATTTGTGGTTTAAAAGTAAGATTTTCATATTTGAGTTTTACAATATAGACTACCTCCATTATATGTTAGCTATATTAGCATTGTAGCTCCAGTACCACGCTGAAGAAGAGAAATTCAGACAGTCTTGGTTGATCGATTCCATTTGGGGTAAAGTGGGAGAATGTGTACATTTCATTTTTGCCAAAAACCTCCAATATAGCAGTTAACAGTGTGGAGATGAAGCATGATCTGATCCACATGAGTGATCTGATCCACATGAGTAACATCAAATCTACAATGACTGGGTAGATCTGGCTTTCATTGGCTTGTCTGTATCAGTCACACTCAGTGATGTCTTTATACCAATACCTTAGAATGATAAGGTTTTAGCTGACAAAATTGCTTATAACAAAAATGTTATCACTTACATTATGGCAGCTATAAACAGTCATTCCTTCACCAGCTTCTCTTTTTTCTGTCTCTTGAACTTAGTAAAACAAAAGCTTGCCATGTTATCAAGAAACCACAAAGCGTAAACTCTTCTGTCCCGAAGACTTTCCTGTGCCGGAAATTACTGACACTGGAGACTTCCATAAATGTCAGAAGCCAGAACTTAACAGCAGAAAACTTCACCATAACAACAATGGTTACACATGTTTTTTTAATCTATTTATGTGACGCGTCCCTGTGAATGAGCTGTTACGACAGAAACTATAACATATTAGAACGAAGCCATATACAGTAAACCTGTGATTTATAGCTGCATTACTGTCGGAGCAGAAAATTAGAGAAAACGTAACGACTTCTGACCAATCAGAATCCAGAATTTAACAGCACTGTGCTATAAAACCTTACACTTTTTTCTAATAGGCCTACAGTACTTTTCTTTGTTGTCTCTGAGGCTTAAGCACTCTCACATCCTCACATCACTTAGCTGATGCTGTATAAGAGCTACCGTTTTTCATGCAGCCAAAATTCACCAAGGGACCGGACGGCTTTCTTATACACAGAAATGGTTTTAAAGTAGAGAACCTCTGTCAGTGCAAACCCGGTTCATGCACATCCGGCACTGAACTGTGTGACTGTGTGAAATATGGACCTGTATGTGATATGATATTATTAATGGATAGGGTTAGTGGTGAAAAGTGTGATTATTTCCATTGTAAAATGTGTCATGGCAGAAAAAAGGGTTTGAAAACACTGGTATAAGGTTCAAGCCTTGCATAATGCAATTGTACAATTGAATGTCTTTTTTATATCTCAGAGGTCATATCTCTACTTTTTAAAACTTTGTTACTTTATTCAATCTGTTTCAGCCAAACAAAAAAATGGTATGTGTTTAAAAGTAGAAGCCGTTAATGAGTGATATTGACATTTTCTTATTATTCACACATACTATTTACAAAGGGGATTAGAAAAAGTTTGAGAACCACTGCATTAAATATGTTACAACCCATTTCAGAGCAGCTTAGGGCTGAAAGATTTTAGGACATCATTGCATTCTCAAATATTTACTTGATCTGGCATGTATGAATAATTTGACTTTTATTTCTGAATTGGCTCCTATGACTGTCCATATAAACACCTATTAAAATTACATTAGAACTCAGGAGATGCTTTTTTATTTAAAAAAAATCAAATCAAACAAAAAATATAAACATTTTTTTTTTTTTTTTGCATAATTCTGATGTTTTGCTCCAATCGGATCTGTCTGATGATCGAACACGCCTGTCCCCAGAAATGTCCTGCATGTGCACATAGAGTTGCCTTTTAGCAAAAATAGGCAGAGCTGGACAGTTTCTGCTTTGGCTTGGGGTGGTAGGTGGAGCTCATTTCTGAACAAGAAAAACATAAACTAAAGCCTGAAATGAAGAAAGTAGCCATATTTGTTTCACTGCAATATTATGAGTAAGGTTTGAAGGGTGTCTTTGACTTTATATGAGTATTACGGCTCTAGATATAGTTTAAAAAAAGAAATTTTAAACTAAGGAATGTTGGCGAAATGTGTTTGTTTGTTTGTTTATATCAACAGGAATCTGCATATTTGGATTGATTAGTATGCAATACAATAAATAAATTATGATAAAACTATCATAAATTTTAAATATATTATACATTATCTTTTTTGTGGTGGTGTCCTACGATATCAGTATTTGCAATAATGTTTAACAGACGATATATTGTGCAGTCCTCTTCAGTGGATGGATGGAGACAGTTTTCCAAGTAAGTGGTTTTATTTCAGCAGAGCAGGACAACATGGCCACACTGCCACCTAGTGGAACCATGGAGAACTGCATGACTTCATTCTGGCATCTACAGTAGGTGTTAAACTGGCACAAACCTTGTTTATGGGCTATTTTGTTGGGGAAAAAACTTCCATGGTATTCAAGATTTTTTTTGTTAATACAAAAAAGTGAAATTTATTCCAAAACAAAAGACACAAATGTAAAAATGGGTTAGGGTTCTGAAGAATATGTCAAAGGCTAATTTGTGGTTTTATATTTGATGTCAATTGTCATGCAAAGACAACAGAGTGGTAAGATTAAAATGTATGACATCAGAATATGTATGCATACTATAATTTTCTGTAAGAAAAAGATTAGCCTGTGGATGCAAAAGTATTAAAAAGCATTTAAAAATATTTTAAATGATAACCTTATTTGTTTTAAATTATCACACAACGTATTTAAAATGCACAAGTTTAGGGCATAAAGTTTTTCAAATAATCAAATTATTCATTATTAAAATATTAGTTGACTTCAAAAAATACTTATTTAGACTTTTTACATTGAAGACACGAACACATATGTTTTTATTAACTAGGAAAAATACAGGGCAAACTCAAAACATGCTTCTATTACTGTTTTTTGTTGTTGTTGAGGGAGAATCTTTAATAGTGCTCAAGGTCTTTTTGTTCAAAGAAATAAATGTGTGAAATTTAGTATAAAACTAAAACTCAATGTTAGACTTTAAATATTTCTATTTCTCATTCATTTCAGTTTTGGACCTGACAGGAAGTCAAGCATGCTAAAAACATCTCAGTATGAGCAGATCTGATTTGATTTCCTGGTTTCTGGCTGGAGCTGAACCTGTAAACCACGCTACTGGCAACTGAAGTATAACGCTGACCTTACCGGGAATTCAGCTTGGCACCACATCTGAGTAGAAAACAGGCCAATTTGTGGATTTCTACACATGCATAGTGAAAACGACAGGTCAGTACGAGCCTGAAGGCACTGCCGTGCCACTCTTTACTAACCAAAAGGAAATGACACTCAGGTCCAAATTGGCAAATATTACAATTTCTACTTAAGCATTGCCTAAAAGAATTCGAGAGCAGTATATTAGGAGATATGAAATGCACTTCAGGCCTGAGCTGCTGGAGCCTCGCCTCACTGCTATTTATCATTATTGATAGTCCGCTGCCTCGGGCTACAGGCAAACACATGGGTCCTATTGTGGTAATTGGTCTTCCTGGAAAGACTTAGTTGTAAAAGGTCTGACTATGAGTATTGCAGAATCATCACACAGGTAACAGAGAGCACTGAGCCCCAGCAAATTACTACCATTTAAAACTAATTACATAATTTAAATAACGGCTCTTCCCGATGCACATCCTTTCAGATAAACAGCATTTGTAACATTTGCCAAAATCCTAAAATATCAAACTAAAACAACAACAACAACAAAAACATTCTTGGCCCTGATTATGCAAACTTTTAGATTAGACGGAAAATAGAAACAGAAATCTGTAGTTTATCCATTCTCTTCCTGATTTATCAGTTTGTTTATTTAGATATAATGTTAATAAATGTAAAACTTACTATACTTAAAAATGTCATAGAGGTGAATGCGTAGTTTTACATTCAATGTTGATTTAACCAGAATTTTTCACTTTAGTACTTTAATCCTTCCTTAATAGGTATTTATCTGTAAACACATTTACGAGACAACAGTGTAGTAAGAGTGAAAGGGAGAAATGCATGAGAACAGAATATTTATGCAAAATTAATAATTTTCTATACAAAAAAGTCTTCGGATGAAAAAAAAAACTTTAGCTTTGTGAGGTTTATAGGTTAATGCCTGATCAATTTGGTTGTAACTATTATAATTTGAAAAGCATAAAAATGTTTGTGTTAAATGAGACCAACATGATTGAATGAGATTGGAAATTTTAAACATAATGTGCTTAAGGTGCACAAGTTTAGGTTTTGGGCCTAAATTTTATTTATTTATTTTAAGTAAGCAGCATATACTGTAGTGCAGTAATATTACAAGTTGTCCAGAAAGTCAGGAACCAATGAGAGTAAAACTACGTGTACTTAATTTTGTATTATGTATAACATACACTCACCGAACACTTTATTAGGAACACTATACTAATACTGGGCAGAGCCTCCCTTTGCTCTCAAAACAGCCTCAATTCTTCATGGTATGTTGGAAACATGCCTTTGAGATTCTGCTCCATATTGACATGACTGCTTCACATAATTCCTACAGATTTTTCAGGTGCACTTTCATGCTGCGAATCTCCTGTTCTACCACATCCCAAAGGTGTTCTGTTGGATTCAGATCTAGTGACTGGGAAGGTCACTGAAGAACACTGAACTCATTGTCATGTTTATGAAACCAGTTTTTGACAACTTTTGCTTTGTGACGTGGTGCATTATCATGCTGGAAGTAGCCATTAGAAGATGGGTAAATTGTGGCCATGAAGGGATGCACACAGTCAGCAACAATACTCAAATAGGCTGTGGCATTCAAGCGATGATTGATTGGTATTAACAGGCCCAAAGTGTGCCAAGAAAATATTCCCCACACCATCACACCACCTCCACCAGCCTGGACTGTTCAGGCAGGTTGGGTCCATGGATTCATGCTGTTAGCGCCAAATTCTGACTCTGTATACCTCAGCAGAAATCAAGATTCATCAGACCAGGCAATGTTTTTCCAGTCTTCAACTATCCAGTTTGGGTGAGCCTGTGCCCACTGCAGCCTCATCTTTCTGTTCTTGGGGTGGAACCTGACCAGGTCTTCTGCTGTTGTAGTCCATCCACCTCAAGGTTCCACGTACTGTGCATTCCGAGATGCTTTTCTGTTCACCACAGAGTGGTTATCTGAGTTACTGTATGCTTTCCGTCAGCTCGAACCAACCTGGCCATTCTCCGCTGACCTCTCTCATCAACAAGGCGTTTCTATCCACAGAACTGCTGCTCACTGGATGTTTTTTTAATTGCACCATTGCAATAAAAAAATTGAGTAAACTCTAGAGAACGTTTTGCGTGAAAATCCCAGGAGATCAGCAGTTATAGAAATACTCAAACCAGCCCACCTGGCACCGACAATCATGGCACAGTCAAAATCAAGACGTGAACATTACCCAATACACACACACACACACACAATTATCACATTGAAGACACATGAACAAATTCATAGCAGTTTTATTAACTAGAAAAACCACATGCCAGGACAACTTCAAAAACGTCTCTATTACAAAAGCTGAAAAAAGCAAACACACACACACAAAAAAAACATATCTTCAAATCAATTTTGCACTATGTACCCTGCCACTCATGCAGAATGACTGAGATAGAACAGAAAACAATGTGAAATCCTACAGACCTCCTGCCCAGGATAATTTGGCGTTTTCTCTGTTTTCACACACCTGATCCAACTAATCAGCTAATGAACAGGCCCTGGGGTCAGACTGGAGTTGGGGTGTGTGTGTGTGTGTGTGTGTGTGTGTGTGTGTGTGTGTGTGTAGAGCAGGAAAAAACACTAAAATAGGCGGCGCAGGAGGACTGCAGGCTCCAGAACCAGAAAAGAAAGACAGCAACCTTTTCTTAAAGATGGCTGTGAAGCCGGACAGTGGTGGTTCAGCAGTTAAAGTTTTGTGCTAGTAACAAGAAGGTTGTAAGTTTAAATCCCAGGACTGCTGCTGTCACACTTCGAACACTCAGCTGCCTAGCTTTGCGCTTGGATTGTCCTCCTCCTCAGTTATAAATCTTTCTGGATAAGCTACAAATCATTAACAGAACACTTCACGTATATGACAGAAAGGTTATTCTCTGTGAAATGCACTGACACTAGGACACAGTTTTACACAGTCCCCTTTATTGCACATAACCACACTCAACATTCATCCTCTTTATTAAAATAATCATTTCTATATGAAATATTATCAGTAAACTTTTCTAGTAGTGTCATATTTGTAATAGTATTTACTAAATTTATAAGAACTGGTTACATATTAGTAATTTATTCCTAGTTATTAAAAAATCCATATATTAATGTCCTAGTCTCTCTTCAAAGACAGTAAACTGAAACTCTGTTAGCTAGCTAGGATAAAAAAAAAAAGTAGCTAATGTTAGATAACTAAGTAAACTTCTGGTCATATTGCCTTAATATTATCTACTGTTAATATTAAGGCAGAGGAAGTTTGCAGCCAGTTTAGTCACTGCTAGTCTAGATGCTAGCCCTTGCTAACACTTGCTAGTCAATGTGGCTATGGGCTTACATAATATAATCATCTAAGTCAGCTAATGTAGCTCGTGTAAATCTTTGTAGTGTCTATATTTGTTAGCTTTTATGTCAATGAACTTACAAGTGAGACAAGCTAAGCACAGTTTAGGAGTTGACTGTGCAAGGTCTTGCTTAAGGGCTTGATAGTGGGTCAATATCAGTCCTGGATTTGAACTCACAACCTTCTGATCACTGGGAGCCGTGAGGACTTTAAAACCCCAATTTTTTAAAATAAGATCTTCAGTGTGCTGTACATTTGAAAAGCACTTGTCCTACTGTCATTATTAACCCTATGATGCACGTTTACATTGTAAATATTTACAGGTCCATACGATTAAAAAAAGGTTACCAAACTTACAATATTAAAACCTAATACTGAAAAAACGTCTACACCAAGTGACTGACGTGCAGCTAGTGTGTACTTCAAAATACTGCAGGGACACGCAGCCACTGTTAAGTCTGGTTTAAATAAGTGTGACAGGACAAACAGCACTTCCTAACAGCCCTTACAAATTAGCATAGGCACATGGACACAGTCTTTTTATGTCCTGGTTACAGCAGGGACTCCAGCTGGCATTGAAAACAGGACTGGAGAGAGAAACTGCTGTGTCTGGAAAGTGCATCTGTTCCATGGGCATTTCTGTCAAAGCTTCCCACAGCCCTAAGCAACATTCTGTCAAATGCATCTGCTAGCACCATATAAATCTATTTTCCAGGACACACCGTTTCCTCATCCCTCCTTTATCACAGCGTGCTGCGAGTAACCCACATAGCACAATCGTCAGCTTGTTAGTTGTCTAGCTAAACTGCAGAAAAGGCTACTGAATATTTGTGATCATCACTAACTTGTTAACATATTGTGAGGTTTACTAGCTAGCAAAGATGACACTCTAAACTTATCTAGCTACCCTATTCCTATCTGTTTAGCTAGCAGGTCATCGACCCCAAATAGCGTCACGTCTCAAATTCTTCAATTTAAGCCTCTGGGAATTGAGAGTGGACCCCAAAAATTCCACACAGCCAATTTTTTCGACTTCAGTTTGCACACAGCCAAAATAAAGTGAGAGAAGGAGATCTTATTGTTGTTGTCTAACAAATACATCAGCACTCTGGCGTAAAGTAAATTTGCGACAAAAAAAATGTGACTTACAACAAACCAACGTCGCCAATGCTAGAGGCAGGTACAGGTTTAGCTACCGTAAGGTTAGATATATCAATTAAGCTAACACCAAATTACATTGCCAAGTACCTACGAAGGATCATGCCAGTGGGCGTGTCTTTGAATCCTTATATGGCCACTTTGTAGTGTTTTTTTGACAGTGTAGCTTTTTTTAATATTGTTATCCAATATTAGTCAGATAGCTAGCATCAGCATTGAAGATTTGTACATTTATACAGCTACTTACTTAAAAATCCTGTCAGGTTAGCTGATGTTAGTTAAACAGCTATTTTTTAGAAGTGAAGATCTTGAAAATTTATAAATATGACTTAAATATCCTGTCAGAAATCCAGTCGAAGTAGCTAGCTGTCAAGCACTAGCAGTGAAGATTATGAACATTTATATATGATTTAAAAATCCTCCTAAAAACCTGTCAGGTTAGCTAATATTAGTTCTAACTGTTAGCTCTTGTTAGTTATAAAGCAATTGTTAGTAGCTAGGTATCATGAATATTTTATAATTTTTAACAGCTAGGTAGGTCCTGCTAATGTCCAATGAGTACTAAGTAATTTGGAGAGCTGACGTTAAATGGATAAAATATTAGCGTTGATTTGTCCAGACTAAAACCTCATTGTCAAGAACACGCAGACTGAATAAATGTGTGGAATCCACTCCATTGGTTCACAATAACAGGAATGGACTCCTAATTTTATGGAATCAAACAGTGCTGCATGTTGACTAGCAAGTTAATGTTAGCATCCCCCCTCCATTTCGGTAGCTAGCAGCAACTAGCAAGCAGATTTAGTGTTTTCATGTTTCTGGAACAATCAGCACAACTTTTATGAAGATTTCTAACGAGGTTATGAGAGATAGAAACGCGTGTCTGTAATTTGTTGTCTCACTATCAAGTCACTTTTTCTTTAATCTGCACTGCTGAGATGCTAGCTCTGTACAGATAATGGGGAAAAAATAAAATGACACTGTCACACAGACATCACAGTTTTGGTTCATGAGAAGCTGCTGTCTGTCTGTCAGACTTTTTAGAAATTTATCAGGCCTTTTGCATACTTTGCTAAATAATAAATAATTCATGTCTTCATTATGGGCAAATTTGCATTATATCGAATAAAGGAAGGACTGCCACTGTGCCAAGTCCAAGTTTCTAGAATTCACTCATGCTGATTTTGCCAACTGACAAGCAAGAAGGGGTGGAGCTTACATAAAATCTAATCAGCCAATCATGTGACATCACCACAATAGTTTAGCTAACTTTACCAAATGTTGCTACTTATTTTAAATTAAAAAAAAACTGCAACAGTTTATCAGTTAGTTAGCCTGCTAGTTTAATGTTAATAACCGGATAGCTGGCAGTGTTGTGCTACACTTTGGTAGCTGGCTAGCTTAGCTAATGTTGCTATACTATTATCTTGTGTAAAGAAACAGTATTTTATGTGTGAAAATGTAAAATAGGGATATCATTAGCTGATTAAATGTAACCTAAGCTCCGCCCTTTTTAAGATGTAGCATTTCATCTACATTTCAGTTCTCGGCTGTATTTCAAACAACACAAATATGCAGACAGAAGTAACAAGAAGTAATTTGCACTGTGCTGAAAGTTTCTGGTTCAAAATGTACTAATGCACACAAAATAATTCCAATTACAAGATAACATATACTATGTACTCATAAGCATAATATCACTGCTTCATTCTTTATTTGATTGTCTGATGCTTTCATAACCAAGTGCTTGCTAATACAAAAGAACAATTATTTAACCTCACGTCATCCTTTTTTTTTTTCCCCCAGAGATTTAGGAAGGACTGACGATTCCTTTTAATTCAGACAAATTCTCAATACAAGTGCAAGTTTCCTTATACCACTGTTATTTAGTCAGGCTCTGGAGGAACGCATCAGCGCCATCATTTGTCTTCCGATGGTATTTTACACATCACCAGAATTTGTTTCAGGGCCTTTTGTACATCTTCATCCATCTGACCCTGAAATATACAAAAAGGCTATTGTTAAAATTGAGCTACGAGCAGGTTCATGCCTTAATTTTTTAAAGGAACAATCAGACCAACTTGAAGTATTTTGTTTTCCAGATTAGCTCAAATGCAGACAATGGTCGGTGTGCAACTTTTGCTTCTTTAGTTTTGCCCTTGAGTCATGAGACTGATGTAGCTAACAAGTAATGAAAGCTTACAGCCTACAGTTTAGCACTAAATCTGCATGTGTAAATCTGTTCAGTATCTCAAACAGACTTGCTGATGTGGTTTCTGACGCTATATGGCAGTATTCATAAACACGGATTAAAAAAAATTAGCATTGTTAATTGATTAGCATTTTTTGTAGATATATTGTAAAATAGGTCATTTTCAAAAACCATGAGGGATTCCATGTACATAGAAACTATCATCTCAAACTTTGACTAGCATCTCTAACATTGACAAGCGTCTCAAACTTTGACTAGCATCTGCAACGTTGACTAGCATTTTTTTTTCTAGATAAATTGTAAATTACAGGTAATTTCACTTTTACAGGTAATTTTCACTTTTAAAAACCATGAAGGATACAAACTTGCACTTAACTGTACAGACACTAGTATCTCGAACACTGACTAGAATCTCAAACGATGACTTACCTAGTGTGTCAAACATTAAATTTTTTTTTTAATAAACTGTAAAATACAAATAATTTTCCATTTCAAAAACCATTAAGGATGCAAACTTGCACTCAACTGTACACAGACACTAGCATCTCAAACACTGAGTAGCATGCTTAGCATTAACTACAATGTGATACGGATGATAAAATCATTCACCTTTGATCTGTATATTTTAATACCATTAAACTGGTTAAACTGTTTCTGTACAAAATAGTGCTACTGATTCAAACGATGTCTTGTGAGATACATGTGTAATATTTAAGGCTAAACTGGTAGTTATAACTATCCTTTACATGTTAGCTACCTTGTAGCTCCAGTACAACAGTAATGAAGTAAACTTCAGACATGTCTTGGCTTTGTTACTTTTGAAGTAAAGGGTAAAATTGTGTTATGTCCATTTTTGGCCTAACTGCTCCTTTAATAGAGGAGTGAAAAGAGTACAAACCTGAACAGCGTAGAGGAGGTGCATTCTGTACACGGAAACGATTTCATGGTGCCTCTTTTTAGACTCCTGTTTTAAAACAGAAATGCCAAAAAAGCAATGTAATAAAGTTGCAATTCTCATCAGCAATAAAAAAAAAAATTATATTGTTTTGCTGCTTGTTTCTATGAGCTCCAAGTGAAATATAATTAAAAATAGGCACATCACTATTGATTAGCCAGTAAGCAATATATTGATTATGAAGATACAAATAACTAATCACAATTTTAATCAATACTCATGAGGATTATTTGATTTAAATGAGGTTGGTAGAAAATTAAACATTAGGCTGTAATTTCAGTTATTACCCAGTTATTACCCAGGCCTACACAAGTTACTATAAATACAAAAAAAAAAAAAAAAAATTATAATTTGAATGTACTGTAATTAGAGGTTTGATTATTAGGAGACTTGGGGTTCTGATATTTAGTTTAATTCATACATGGCTTTTTCAGAAATTGTTACATTTTAATCATTTTGCAGATTTATTAAAAAAGGTAGTTTTTATTGAAGATTTTTAACCCATTTAATGGTAGGGCATTTTTGTACAAATATCACTTTTTGAGGCATGTTGTGATTTTTTTTTAAACTTAATTTAAATTTCCTTTATTTGTTTATATGTTAAGATATTTTTATGCAAATACATGAAGAAACTGAAAGTTATTACTTTTAAAATCCTGACCGATTGTGATGTTTGTTGATGAGGTCACTGAGTCTGAGAAGTTAGGGCATCAATTTCGACTTATAATCTACCAAAAAACTTATGAGCCGATCCCATTAAGCACTGTGATGTTCTGGCTAATACCAGAGTTTGTTTCTTGTTCCTTTATGTTTGCAGGGTTTATGATCCTGCATTTGGGGTATGATGGAGTGTTGAGCTTGTTTAGTTTAAAAAAGTGGGCAAACTTTTGACTGTTTTCGTCTGGTTGTTTTTATGGGTTTATAATTGAATAAACTGCTACATAGAAGTTAAACAATCCTGATTCTTGCCACATGTTCCTTTGTGTTTAGTTGCTCGAATGGCACAAGTTGCTAATCTCAGACAGAGAGCTGTCAATCAAGCATGCTTACTACACTATTAGGCCATGCCCAGTTCAGCTGCTGTTTAAGTTGCATTGTGTCACATTTACATATCCCTTTTTTGTTTGTAGAGTTGTATCATTCAAACATATTTATTTTATACTGAACTCTCTGGGAGTGTCAATATAAAAATAGAAGTGTAAGAGAAAGTAAGAGAAGCCTTTAACTTACAGACAGTTGGTACTGCAGCTGCTTGATCTGCTGCTGGAGAGAATCGACCTGCTGGCTCTGCTGTCTGCTTTTCGGGCTGCTTGTTGTGTATGAGAGCTGGGACAAGCTGTTCAGGGCCTCCTTCAACTTCCCCACCTCTTTTGACAGATCATCGATCTTAATGAAAGGAAATCATACACTATAAATGAGCAGGAAATAAAGTTTAGCAGCCTCTAGTGGTGTAGTCTAGTTTAGCGTTTGTCCGGTTAGTGAACGGAGGTGAACATGTGATCCAGTTCTGATCCGAGTGAGTGAAATGATACCAACATTGGGCCTCATCCATCAATCTTTTCGTAAAGTTGTGGTTAAATGTCTGTGTAAACCAAACCGAACTACAAAATTCACCGGATTTACAAAAAGTTTCGGAAATGCTGATTTACTTGTGTGTATGTTGATGAGTGCCAATCACCCTTAAATTACCAAGCTTGTGTATGGCCCAGCTGATTTGCATGTAGTGATGCAAAAGTTCAAGTGCACAGACAGCTGTGAGAACGAAACAATCAATCAGTATAAAGCCTGAAATACAAAAGGGGACGTCTTCTGACTCAAACGATCAGGGTAAAGCCTGAAAAACAGAAGGGGAATTTATTTTGACTCACTACTATGGCAATAAAATATTTAATAATATATAATATTAGTAATAATAAATGAGCACTAAATCTTCTCTCAGCTGAGGCATTTTTTTTTTTTTAACTTTATAGCTATGTGCAGACAGAGCGGCCTGTCCTCTGTTTATATGGCGCCATTTATTTTGCAATAATTGGATGATTAGTTTTATTTGTCTTGTTTATGGGTTTGTGTTGGCTCCTGTCTTTATTTTTTTATGTTCTTTAATTAATGGCAATAGTATAAGACTGGTTTTCACAAAATGTTCTCGATGGTATTCTTAGTCCCTGATCTAATGAACTAGCATGAGGGTGTGTTTTTCACAGAGACTCAAAAGCACTTCTACAAGTCGCTGTGGATTAGGGCCTCTGCTAAATGCTGTAAACATATAAAAATAAGCAATTTAACCTCAACCGTTCCAGATATAAAAGTGGAGTAATCCATGCTAATTATATGATTTGTTGTCGAACAAGTCGAGGTTTACATTAGTTAGTCTTCTTATGTGTAAATTTACACACACTCAGGAGCAGGATATGAACATTTTTCAAAATTTATGGAATTTTCATGAATACCAAATTTCTTGTGTAAACTCGTACTAATGATTTATGCATAAATCCGTTTGTATCCAGCTTGATGAATGAGGCCCATTGTCTTGAGACTGGTTTTTCATGATAAAAATACAAATGTATGAGTAGCTCCAACACTTTTGGTCTGATTCTGAAAGAAATTTACTGAGCATTTAATTTCTAAATATATTATAAACAATAAGGTTAGTACAGAAGTTTACCTGCTATTTTGTGCTTAGAGGCAGGTTCCAATAAATGACACTGGGTAATTATTTTAAAAAGCTAATGATCTTGGTTAAGGTTCGAGTCTGTGTGACCACAAAGCCTACACAGGTCTATTTTTTCCACATGACTAAAGTTAAAGTGCTGCTGAGAGAGCGATTTTGAGTTGAGAAATGACAACAATCATAAAGAATATTAATAAAGAATATTAATTCTAAAGGAAAGCCTATTCCTGCTAGAAAAAAAGTCTTTACGTATAACACCTTTACATAAAATACTCAAAGTGGATCACAAGGAAATTAAAAAGATAATAAAAGAGATAATATTAAGAATCAAGTAGGGACACGAGCAGCAATAATAAAATAATAAAATAATATAAATCATTAAGAAACAACATGAGAAAAACAAGAATTAGAGAGAAGAACATCAGAAGGCATCATAACATTTTGAAAAAGAAAAACAGTAAATAAAAACTGAAGGAATCCTAGAGTGTCTAAAATAATGTGAAATAATGAAATAATGTGTGTATTTACCTTTTTATTCTTCTCTCTTTCTGAGTTCACATGATTTTCCACCTGCTTTTTAAGCTGTGTAATGGCTTCCTGAGCCTCTCTGCACTTCCCGCTCAGCGCGTTATTCTCCTGCTCTCTCGCTACAGCGAGCTTCTGCGCTGCCTCTTTCTCATTCTTGCCATCTTTCACCTCCTGCCAGGCAGCAGTCACCTCTAATGCCATCTCATCCTGCTTCCTCAGAGCATCCTGAAGAAGCTGGGTGAGGTGATTGATCTTGCGCTCCAGGGACTCTCTCATCTGCTCATGTTCCATTTTGGAAACACAATCATTTGGAGTCGTGTCCTTCTCCACAGTAGGTCTGTTTTGTAAGGCGTCCAGCTGCGAGGTCTTCTGCGTGAGCTGTTGTTTAAGGACGTCCACCTCAGATTCTAAGCTCTTGATGGCGGTTCCTAATGAGGCCACGACCTGAGTGTGGTCTGCAATGCTCACTGAGGACTTGGCCTGAATTTCCGCATCCTGTTTGAGTTGTGAAATCTCTTTCAGCGCTGACTGATACTTGACTTCAGTGTCCTTTGACGAATTCTGCACATCCTTCATCTTAAGTGTCAGCTCTTGCAATTTTTCCTCATGCTGCTCTTTAGTCAAACATACTGCCTGTGATAGCTGCTTGGTCTCCAAGGCTTTGGCCTGGAGCTGGGTTCGGGCTTCTGCAAGTTCATTTTTTGCCTCGCTGTAGGATTTCGAGAGCTCCAACAGTCGCTTCTGGAGTCCTTCAATAACATCGCCCATCTCCGCCTTCATCTCATCAAAGTCTTTAGCGGCAGCCTCGACGGACACGGTGCCACGCAGGGCTTCCTGAAGCATCTTGATCTCATCCTGAGCCTCTTCGTACTTCTCGATCAACAGAGCCTTCTCCTGATTGATGTTCTCCACCAGGATGCTGTAGGAGTTTTTCAGTTCCTGACTCTCACTCTCGAGTCGAGCCTCCAGTTCTTTTATCAACTGAGCGTCATGCATCTTCTCTTCCTGCAACTTGTCCAGCTTTGTCTTCAGATCTTTAACCTCCTGCTCAAGACAGCCTTTCAAATACTGAAACTTTTGTAGTACTTGATCATCTTGGCTTGGAGATCCTGTAGGTGCCACTCTCTGTCTCTCCATCCGGAGGGTTTCCAGCTCTGACACCACTTCCTGGTGCTTTTTCTGCATGTCTGCCAGCTTGGCTTTGAGCTCGGCTGTGCTTTCAGACAGGCCTTGATTTCTAATTTCCCCTGTATGAGAGTTGAGCTCGAGTCTGGCTTGCAGGGAGCGGTTCTCCAGCCTTGACTCATCCAGTTCAACTTGCAGGCTCTGCAGCGCATCCCTAAGCAACGCAATTTCTTCCTCATACACTAGCTTTGTGGGCTCACTCACTTCTTCATGCTTAAAAGCTGAGACCTCAGAGAGCTCCTGCTCACTGGAGAGATCAAATTCAGCACGTGTGGAGTGGTATGATACGTTGGAGTCGATACTGTTTGGGCGCGAGTCCTCCTGACCTTCTTCACCTTGAGGAGGTGGACGCTTCTATTCAGCGAGGAGGAGAAAATTATTCAACTAATGTAAACTTACAATACATTATGCATCCTGAAAAGTTGTATAAACATCTTCATTTGTATATATCACTGCTTTGGGGCATGTCCATTTGGCAAAACAATTCATATTTATCTATAGGTCACAATATGTAAAAGCGCTCTGTAATAACTCATATTTCATGAATAATTTAAATCCTCATAGAAACAATTATGGCACATGCTTGATTCAACAATCGTTATTAATAACTGTACACGAAACAATGCAAGCTAATCTTAAAGCTAACCGAAGTGACAAAAAATTATGTACACAATGTTCCTCCATGTTGATCGGTTTGGTTGCTTCTTTAGTGTTGCATTACAGCTATGAGACTCATGTAGCCAAAAAGTAATGAAAGCTTACAGTTGCCAGATTTGCATCATGCAAACTACAAGTCTTAATCATCACACTCTTGTCTCAGATTGTTGAGTGTCTCAAACACACTTGCTGATTTGTTTTCTGATGCTGTATGAGTATGACACGCTATTATCTATAAACGTGGAGAAAAGGCCGAAGTCACAAAGGAAAAAACAGTCGTGGCGCAAAATATAGAAAGTGAATTATTTTACATTATATAACTGCATGTATAAATGATATTACCAAGTCATACAGTGACTTTAAAAGCAAGTGTGTGATATATACATGCTAAACTGGAGGCTATATGTACTTGTTAGCTACATTGTACAAGCATTGTTGTTTGAGTGCAAAACTAAGGAAGTAAATTTCAGACACTGAACCGGTTTTATCTGATTGACTACATGTGCAGTAAGAGGTACTGATGAAGCTAAATCATTACCTTGATGATCTGGGCAAGCTGCTGGTTCTCCAATGAGAGTGAGGCCACCTTGGCTTGAAGGGCTGCAAGCAATGCTGAGTTTTCACAGCGTTCAGTCTGTCTCAACAGAGGAAAGCAAACAGGCCTTACTTTCAAAGACCTTTTTATTAGGTCTGTGGTCCAAAAAAAAAAAAAAACCTCACTAAACTTCGGTAAAAGCATATGGCATGCCTGAGCACTGATTTTTTTTTTTTTTTTTTTTTTTAATCACACTGCCCAGATCTCTGGCTGAGAGAAATGGACTCAAAGATCCTCTGGCAGCAACAGCCTTATTAAAGACAGGAGGATTCCCTGAGTCGATGTTCAAAGTCATTTTAACACTCAGGGGCTTTAGAGAGAAAGAACAAATGAAAGGTCAGGACTGTCAGAATCCCAATGTTGAATAAGGCTTTTAATTAGCACCTCTATCTGTTGTGTTCATACCAATTGGTATAAATAAATTTTAAATATATAACAGCGTAGTTGAATTCTGTATTCTGATTGGTCAGAAGGTGTTGATTAATTTTCTGACAATAGTGCAGCTGCAAATCACAGGTTTATATTAATGCTCTCATTGTAATACAATATCATTTCTATAGTAACAGCTCACTCAGGGACTTCTTTAGTAACAACTCATTCGCAGTATGGCATGCGATCTGTATATATGGACTAAAACGCGTTTAATCGTTGATATGGTTAATTTTTCTGCAGTTAATTTTTTTTTTATTTAACATTTATGGAAGGAGTTTTCTGACACGGGAATGGAGGGGTTTATGCTTTGTGGTTTCTCACAAGCATGACAAGCTTATTATCTTCAAGGGAGTAAAAAGAGAGGCTGGTGAGGGAACGACTGTTAATAGCTGCTATACCATAAGTGATGACAGGAACTTTTTTTTGTGGACGTTCCACAACATTAAATGTGACTAAAAACAGATAAAAGGTATGACGAGTCATTCTTTAATTTTAAAGAGTTGTAACCGTTGGGAATATGCTGTGGTATAAGAGGAATAAAACACTTCAGGATATGGGGTTGTAGTAACAATAAATCTGCTTTATCACAACAATCCTGTACTATAACAGCATGACACTGAGTGTTTTATTTTTTCACTTAACGAAATTTGGAAAGTTGTTTAGGGGGATTCTGATGGTATTAGAACATCATTTTCCAATTAAAAATAATCAGATATTGGCTTCTACTCATCACTAATTCACTGTAGAGTCAGCTTCAGAGAATCAGTAACAGCTGGGTATCTTGGAGTTTGGATGCATAAATCATGATATACTATATGGCCAAAGGTTTGTGGACATCTGATTATGACACTCGTGCTTTTTTATATACCATTCTCAGTCCCCCATTTGCTGTTATAATAACCGCCACTGTTCTGGGAAGACTTTCCACTAGATATTAGAGTGTGGCTGTGTGGATTTGCTCATTCAGCTACAAGAGTATTAGTGAGGTCAGGCAATGATGTTGAGTGAGGAGGCCTGGTGTGCAGTCAGCGTTCCAGTTCATCCCAAAGGTGTTCAGTGGGGTCGAGGTCAGGGCTCTGTGCAGGCCACTCGAGTTCTTCTACTCCAACCTTGGCAAACCATGTCTTCGTGGACCTCGCTTTATGCACAGCAACACTGTCATGCTGGAACATGTTTGGGCCTCTCAGTTCCAGTGAAGGGAAATCGTAATGCTACAGCATACAAAGATATTCTAGACAATTGTGTGCTTCCAAATTTGTGGCAACAGTTTGGGGAAAAACCCACATATGGGTGTGATGGTCAGGTGTCCACATACTTTTGGCCATATAGTGTACTCAAGCACAATAACAAAATCTAATTACTTGTGTACTTTCTATCTCTATGAACTAAAGTAAAGTTGTGAAGTTTTGTAAAGGTCTGAAGCAGCACAGATGTGAGGCGGTCCTGCTGCCATCACATCCCCTAAAGCGAGGTCCTTTACCTGGCCGGGGTCAGCAGATGTAGCTGGTAAAATGGGTTCCAGAAAGCGTGAGTGGCTGAGGATCAAAGCGTCGGCCACATGAGAGAATATTAAAGGGCTTGTGCTGTACTCGCCTTGGGCTCAGTCTGCTCCATAATCTGCTTCAGATCTTCAATGGTCTCCAGCAGCATGCTCTTCTCTTCCTGGAGCTTCTCGATCTCCTCTCTCAACAGCGACACACTCCTCAGCTCCTCCTCCTGCAAAAACACCACAAAATAATAATAATAATGATGATAAAGCATTCACTCAGGAGTTTTTTTGTGCTCAGTCCTGCATGACAATGGATCGATATGGCTGAATTGCCTGTGATATGATGTTCTTGTACCTTGTAATTGAACCTCTTGTCACCTTTACTTGACACCGGAGTTTCATTCGGGGTCACATATGGTGGAGACATGACATCCAGCAGCTGAAAATGTGCAGAAACATGACAAGGTAATGCAATACTTCATACTCACCAGATTGCTATATGTGTTCCTGTGCAATCACTTTAAAGCCCAATCAGGATAGAAATAGATTTCTTTATATGTTCTGATCAATAAAGTTCATCTTTGATTTTACACACACCATCATCAACAGACCATTTCATTTAAACTAACACTTTGGCCAGAAATAAAATAAATGCACACCAGGTCCATTTACCCCAAATGGAGTCGATCAGTCAGGACATGTCTGATGTCTGAGGTTTGCTCTTTTAGCAGCATAATGTAGCGAACAAATAATGTAATGGAAGTCTGTCTCACCCAAAATCATCATAAACTCACTTAAAAGAATTATTATCAGTACAATTATTCAGTCTCGTTTTAAATAAATCATTTTGTAAATTAGCAATGATAAATGTGGAAATATACCACTGAATTCAGCCACAGCCAATCTGGGAATATGAGGGCAAACAATTTCTAGCCATCAAGGCTAACATATTGAATTATATAACATAATACCTAATGTTAGCTAGCTTGCTATCTACACTGGCTACTCATTTGCACATTATAATAGTTCACTTGTGCTTAATATTAGCTAGCTTGCTAGCTACTTTGGCTATTAGTTTACACAAAACAATAGTTAGCTTAATGTTAGCTCGATGCTTTGGTTGATGTTTTACAATGTCAGCTAGCTTGTTATGGAACTTGGCTTCTGTTTAACAAAGTATATAATAGGCTAACTAGCTTGCTATTGTATTGTTTGGTTTACCTCCTATAATATATATTACTGAATATTAACTAGCTGGCTAGTGAACCTGGCTAGTTACTAAAGTCAAATTGTTACTGCTGGAGATATAACGTTAGCTAAGCCAAGCCAAAACCCAATGTAGCGGCTAATTAGCTGGCTATCTTGGCTAATGTTGCTCATTAGTTATATGGCAAGTTCTTTTTTTAAACAATTCAGTAATTCTAGACATGACCGTCAAGAAGCTTGTTGTCATGTCCATGAAAGGATACCAAACTGTGCAGAGGAAAAATAAAATTATTAATAAAATAAATAAAAAAATAAACAATAAAATAGTTCTGACTGTCCAAGATGTCGATCCACATAAAGCTAGTATTCAGTCAGACATGGAGTTCAGAGAAGATTTCAGGTGACAGACTTCCATCACTTGTTTGCCTCAGACACTAGACATGCCTTGGTTGGTATTCTTAATTTCTTTTATTTTAGCTAAAATTGTCCTGACTGGGGTTTTTAAGCGCTGCACATGTATGTGGAGGAGCAGAGATGATCATATATAGTGACAGACAGGTCTTTACCTGCACAGGGCTAATAGGAGGAGGGGGTGCTTTTCGTTTTTTTGGGGTTGTGCTCCTCTCATCGTTTAGCTTAGCCGTGTGATCATGCTGAGATGATGTGAGAAAGACAAACGAGGTGTAGTGGTTAGTGAGAGGAAAAAGAATAACAAGATCAATAACTGCGACTAAAAATAAAGAATTTAACAAGGAAGAAGGTTTTTTTTTTTATCTATTGTGTGGCACTCATGCAGTGCATTACAGGCACTCTGTACTGAGCTGGAGAATGTCAGTGATGAAAAAAATTATCCTGATGTGAACCTTTACATGAATATTTTGCAAATGAAAAATGTGTCACTCATTAAAAAAAATAGAATCAAACTTAAAATAAATGAAAAGAAATTAAATGAAAAAGAGATAAACTGCATACCTGCTGGCTTCTGGGTGAATTCTTATCTGCTTTTTTAATAAGGAAAAAAGAAAAAAAAATGAAAATAATTATGGGATGGGAGAATGAAATCAAATGAAATAAAATGGCATGTCATGCTGTTTTAATTATAATTACTCGGTTTATTTATAATTATTTTTATTTAAATTATTCAGTTGACCACCACAAGATGGCACTGTTGAGCCTGCGTGGGTTCGAGGGCAAGTCCTTTGCACCTCGAAAGAAAAAGATAAGTACAACAAATAATGCAAGGGTGTTATAACACATTTATCTTCCTTCCTCTCTACTTCTGATTGTCTCAGTGGTGAAGGAACATGCTGAGAGGTTTCTTTTTATTTCCTTCTGCAGGAGCAGATCCGAGTCTCGACTCCAATAAATCAAATCACCACTTCAGCGACAAGAACGCTTTTGTAGTTTCTCACCTGCTGACCCCTTGCTCGCTGGGTTTGCTTTATGCTCGTATTCAGGCTGGGATTTTAATACTTTAGAAAAATGATTTATTTTAATATAAATTATATCAAAATAATTTATTTTAATAAATTAGAAAAAGTGTTTGTAGTGGAATAAACAAATCCTTGACAGACTTACAGCTTAAATGAGTTGCTTTATCATCAGGTAAAGCTAGAACCTACAACTAATGGCTTTACTCCTAGGCAAAATGTATTGGCACCCCTCTATCCTGTCCATCGGTGACAACACTGGCCAGATATTAGGATGCTTTCAAATTTGGAAATCAAACTGTAACCATAACACTCTTTCCAGTCCTAGCTAGCCTAGCTTGCTCTCTAGATTAGATTTTTTATCAGCAATGCAGATGAAATAAAGATTTTTCTTCTGTAGCTTTGGATGGCAATGGTGTGTCTATAAGTGAGGAAATTAACATGGCTCAGGTGTCAGGGTTATGATTCAGTTGTATAATATTGTGTATCACAGCTGTCATTCAGATCCCACCTGGTATTAGTTTTACTGTGCATTTGACTGATGGGTAATCACCTGATTCGGCTGGGTGGCGCTGCAGGGCGGCGGTGATGACGGCTCGGACCTCGGCGCTGCCCGACAGCTTGGCGTAGTGCAGCACATCGTGTCCTAGTGAGTCGAGCAGGCGTAGGTCAGCTCCCTTGTGCACGAGAAGCTCCACAGCTGCCACGCAGCTGCTCTCTCCAGCCAGCATGACAGCACTCCTGCAGTGTTCACACCAATTATTAAACAAACCTCAAAATACAACACAAATCTGATAGAATGAGCGAGCTGGACGAGCAGACCCACCTGCCATTCCTGTCACAGGCGTTGATGTTGGCTCCCCAGTCCAGCAGGATGCCACAGACCTCTGTGTGGGCATGTCTCGCTGACAACAGCAAGGGTGTGAATCCGTCCTACAGGAAGGCAAGGTGAAAGATTAGTGGTTAATTGCAGGTAGGATGATACAGTATAACAGCATGCTGGTATAAAATGATGAACCAGAAACAGTTGTACTGCTCAGTACTGCATGGTTTTTACTTTATGGTCACTTGTGTCATTTGTAGTTTGTCTCTTGTGGGCAGGTAGCGACAGCTACTGTTGTCGCTTGTGGGCAAGGCCTGTCCGTCACATTAGCAAAGCAAGTTAAAGCAAGTTTTTCTTCCATTTTTGCATGTTAAACAGTAAATTGTGAGTGAGGAACTGAAAACCAGTTCCTCAAACCACACACGCCTCAGGACTGAACATATCCTTCGAGCCAATTGGTTCCATTTGTTGCTTTACAGCATCATACCTAATTTGCATGGAACTGAGAAAATTATTCAAATGTCGCTTTGTTGTGCTGTCGCTGAAACGGTGGCTCAGTGCTGCACACACACTGTATGTAGAAAATGAAGTCGCCTGCAGCTTGCTAGTGTGAACGCAGGGTTAGAGCTAGACGATAATTGAAACGAAATGAACATTTTCAGACATGGTATTCACATTCGTCTTAGGTGATCAGTAGCATTAAGTGCAGGTGTGAATGGAGTCTGTAATTTGTCTGTAATTTCCATTTGTAATGAATGCTTGTGTGTCCCAAAGCCCCAACAACCGAGTGGAGCTGCCCAAGAACCCTTTCTCAAGTAAATATACTTGAGAAAAATAAAGTATAAGTAAAAGCAGTCATCCATGAGTAGGGTAAGAATAGCAACTCATCTGACGTGCGTGTTAGTCATTCCAAAGAGTGTCAGACTTGCTGACGTGGGTTCTGAGTATGTATGACACTTGTCTATAAACATATATATCACAGGGATAAAAACAGCTGTAGCTCAATCACTTTTTTTTCCTCAGCACAGAATTTGGTGTCACTCCACACCAGGATCAGGCCCGAGTAGGGGGTGTAGTCTAAAATTTGAAGGCAGAGCTTTATTGTAGAAATTTTGATAATAATATACAGGGTGTCCCAAAAGTCTCCATACGTAGGGGACGGTGTTTGCCAGCACCATGTCAGCTGTGCCTTCATCAGTGGATTTTCATGGACGTCCACTTCTTGGTTGGTCCGGAACTTTCGAGTCTTTCTGAATTTGTAAATAAGTTTGAAAACTGTGTCATGTGTGATGTGCCTGCCATGTTTCCTGTTAAAGTCCTTAGCAACCTTGCGACAGCTTCCTGATCCAGCCACGAGAATGATTTCAATACGTTCTTCTTTTGTCAAAGGCATTCTTAAAGGCTATCTGAAAAAATATATAAACTAAGTGTGAGAAATTTTGGAAGACATTTTGCTAAAAAGTGTTAATATCCCCTATGTATGGAGACTTTTGGGACACCCTGTAGTTCACAGTTGACTATTTTTTTTTTTTACATCACAGAAATGTTGATTCTGATTGGTTAGAAGCTGTTGATTACTTTTCTATAACAGCAGTTGTGGCAGTAGTTCTTCAAGTTTTCTTCTTGAATTAAAGTGTTTATGTACAAATTAGACTGCTGTCTTTTGAGAAGAGTGTGTGATGATTTAGGAATGCCTTTTGGAGTAACATGAAACAGGTACACTATTTCTGGCCAGTTTTTTAGACGTGAAAATGGTAGCTATGATTAAAATATAATATATACAAGTATAGTATATACAATTTCATCCCTCAATATTTCAGTTTCTGAACGCAAATAAATCACATTCTGATTTACAGTATAAATGCATAAACATTATTGACGTGTAATGTCCTGATCCTTACAGATCATTCTTTTTTCTTGTTAGTCAGGGGGATTTGATGATCTGCTACAGCTTTTTGCAGCAAATTAAAAAAATATATATGTAAGTGTTATCTTATAGACTGGACTGAAAAAGAAATAACGAAAGCAGTCAGGCAGACTGATCATCTGCCCTCCCTCTGCCCCAGAGGTCACAGTGTTCTGGGCCAATTAGTCGGGTGCAGAAAGCAGGAACACGACGTCTCATCAGAAGTGTGTTTATCGAGGCTGAGCTGGGCTTTTGGCTGCACTCAGGAACATGATGAAAGCTCGAGAGCAACCGGCACCCTAACAGATATGAAATGCATTCGGGCATGTCAGCATCTGTGATACATTATGGATGTTAAAAAAGAGGTTTGCAGTCCTGTGCATGAATCAGTCTGGCTTTCAAATCACATACGTTTTCAACTTTTTCCAGTGGGTTAATTTATTCTGAGTATGTAGCATGTACCAGATCCTGATTCTCAAACACAATGGTGTGGATTACAGCAACAAGGTGTGTAATACAGTCCTCATTTACAGGACACATGGTGTTTAGATCACACCTGCAAATGTGTCTTGGCACTTTTGCGTGAAGTTCTCCGAATTTGCTTTTATAAGCTCATTGCACCAGCATCGTTATCAGCTTCCTACAGCTTTACTGACGGGGGGTGGGGGGCGGTGTTGGCTTAATCAACTCCTCAGAGCATCCTCAATTGCTCTCTTAAAGGATTCTGCATCAATACACAAAAACATTATATATTTAGCATTAAGCTCATGCATATTTCTTTTAACTGAGAAAAAAAAACTCAGAGATTTCAGATGGGAAAATAAACACTCAATTATACAAACTACCAAATTCCGTTTAAAATATGCAGTTGAATTTTAATCACTTCAGTATTCAAGTGCATTTGAATATTAATGAGGCTGTCATTTTTATTTTAACAACAAATAAAATCATGAAACTATATTTTACTTTCATCATAAATGTTAATGTTTCTCATTTTATTTTTTCACCAACAGTAATGTTTCCTGTCACTGATATTTAACTTAATTTTACATTTATTATAGAAAAACCTGTCAAATGGTTATTTCCTATACACGCTCACTACTTAGGGTGTAACACTGTCACTGCAGACTGTACACAGTGAAATATATGCTCAGTAGAGCACCATTTATGATTCAGCCACAGAAACTGTGTGACTTTCATAAATGGGTGATAGAAAAGAACTAATTACCTGTAGCCTAATATCACTTCCAGGACACAAACTTTGTCTGGGTTTTATATTTAATTTGAAAGGTAGTCCGTATTTTTGAAAAATGATAAATGACATGTATTTATTTGTAGCCCACTTTGTGGATTAAGTCTTTTCCTTTTTCCTCCCTAACTGTAATGTGACCTTGGGTATTAGAAAGGAACTATATTTAAAAAAAAAACAAAAAAAAAAAAACAAAAGTATGTATGTATATATATATTAAAATTCAGAATTATTATTATTATTAATAATAATAATAATGCTGTTGTTGTCAAAAGGGTCATTTAGCCAGAAAAATTTGGAAACACAAGTTTTTACTATCTTACATTATGTGACTAAAAGAAGAAATCAAATCTTGAACATAGAAATATGCAAGTTTTTTTGCCTCTAAGTGAAATGTGACTTTATAGCCCTTATGAAAATACAAAGCATAATGGTTTTTCATGATGGATACAAATGCTCATGTGTTTTAAATGAAGCAATTGGTCACACCGGAAAAATTCATCATGTAGGCTACTAATCTATAATCAAAACAATGATCCATCAACACACATTAAGCACCGATTTCTATAATAGCATATTCCCACAGACTCTTGCCGCTAATTAGCCTGGGTAAATTCCGATTTTAGTTCCAAGAGTGGAATTTGTGGCGTATCAGTATAAAGAGTGTTCTATAAAGAAAGATTAGCGTGGCGTCTGTACTGGAACGAACTCCAGAGTCGGGACTAATTTAACAATCTGACATTTAAACTGTGTGTAATATTAGCACACAGGCTGGATTTGCCAGAGAAAGTCATGGCTGCAGTTTTAAACGAACACAGTGGGCAGAGCCAGGCAGTGATCTGAGCTATTTTCAGACCATTACACAGACACTGTTCTTTTTTTCTTTTTTTTAAATCCTGTGTCAGACACTCTGAGACTTCTCAGACACAGCCCCTGCAAGTTCAGCTCAATAATAATCCCTAGTTGATGCATTTTCATGCAGTGGGAATTCACATGCCACATTAGTTGAAATCTTGAGGAGAAAACAATTCAATATGGACTTGCGATTGTTAAAATTTCCTTATATTTGTATTTATATAAAACAAGAACATTTCAATAGCTCTATAGTGATGTAGTATTATGACGATAAATGATAAAAACTAACTTTCTCCTAAATATTGTTGCATTTTTTTTCTTTTCATTTTAGGGGTCCAAGCACTTAGTGCTGAAACAATATTGTAAAAGGTAGGGCTTTGGTCTTTTTATTACTCGTGGTTTTCTTCTTCTTCTTCTTCTTCTTCTTCATCAAACCAATGGTTGATGTCTTTCTTTGTCTTCATCATCTTCTACTTCACCACCTTCACTGTCACTGTTTTCTTTGTTGTTGAGATCGTTTTCTTAACCATCTTCATCTTCGCTAAAACGAACAGTGCAGACTAACAGACACGAAACTTGCTCAGTAGGTAGTATGCCCTCCTGCTACTCGTGAGCGAGATGAGCCTGATCAGCCTGAAGGGGGCACTAGAGCACAGCGTTTTACACTGTGAGGCATAGAGACAAAATGCTCCTGCAGAATCTTAGGTTCAAACTAAACAAAAAAAAGTCCTCAAGAATCCATAAGCTCCACTCACTTAGATTTTTGAGTTCATTTGCATAATATGCAATACGTCCCATCCCTAGTACTGGGATTTTTGGCCTATCTTTCAGTAGAGACAAATTTTCACTAGAGCTTGGTTTACTCAAACAGCAGCAACTCATGAACAGAACCAATGTATTTGCATGAAACTAGAAAACCATGATTGGGATGAGAGTATGAGATTGTGTGCAAATGTCGGGGTGTGGTCATCCATAGGGGGCATCATTAAGTTCAAAGAAATGTTTCGCCGGATGTGAAAATCCAACTGAGCTGAAATTTGGTGTACTGCATCTCTGTGGTGATCTGTAAATGGAATTCTGAGGATGACTGCGTAAACATGACCTTCATCAGCCAATCAGTATTCAGCAGGCATTTCAACTAACAATACAAATCTCTGTAGAACTGGGATGCTCTCCAGGACTGGAGTTTGAGCATACTGGCATTACTGCTGTACTAAGAGTGGTCTCCTTCCACTTCAGGATGGACTCTAGTCAGTAATTGTACACCTACAACATGTTATAGGTGTGCTACGTGTACATATCCATGTGCTAGCCAAGTGGATTTGGTAAACTAACAAGCTGGTGTAATAAGGTCTAAACTGAGCTTGAATCCTAACAAAATATATCTACGCACAAAATTAAATAAAGAATTCACTGCATGGGAATGGTTGTGTCATTGAGCACTATCACTTTAAACCTGTGGGTGATCGTTTATAAGTGAGTCCTGGTTTTGTTTAATCAAAACAAGGATAGCACCAGGGTTAAAGAAAGGGTTGGTTTTAGTTTCTTACCAAAAACAATTTTTAAAATAAAATCCTGGTGCTCTGTTGTAGACTTGAAGATTTAATAGTCGAAAGCATTACTCATTGGTGTTGACTTCCTGATGTTCTCCCACACATTTTTTGTGTTGCCATCTGATAATAGAAACTTCCTTCCTTATTAAAACATTCTTGTGGTGTTTGTTCAAAATAAGAGATACACAGGCATGCTAAAGATTAGCAAGCTGGCATCCGTGCTTTCACTATTCAAAAATACAGGACAATAAGTTCCAGATGCGTGCTTCATGCGCAGAATTCAGACTTTGTATCAAACAGGAATTTTAGTTGACTTGTGCAAAATGGTGAAGATGCAAAAAATGTGAGATTTGCTCAAGATGTGAGGTCACAGCACCGGGACATGATTTCAAGTGTTTGCTTTGCTTCCAGCAGAGAGAACAGGCGAGGAGAGGGCAGGTATAAAGCAAAGATTCTTGCGGAGGAAAAAAGCAACAGGACACAAATGTGCAAAAGCTCATCTTCGGAGAATGACTAGAGAGCAGGGACTCATTTAACACATCCAAGATTTTACTTAGAGCGTTGCACTGTGGCACTTCAGTCGTGACTGACGTGGAAAAAGAGAGTTAAGATCATTAACATCATAGACTCTCCTGGGGACGTGCACTCGTTTTACCACAAAGAAGGCTTTTTAATGAGAGGCAACCGCTGTGTTTTAAACATCTTAAACAAAACATCTGGTCATTTAAGGCTTCTCCCTCTGCTTTTCTTTTGTTTTAAAGCATCGCTTATCCCCCAAACCCTAGCATTAAATATGTAACGAGCACTTCAGTTACACCGGCCTTCTTCATTTCACCTCATGTAACCTCGTCTTAGCTAGTTCACAGCATTAACGTTTCTCACATATTGCATCAGGACCCACGTTTCATGCAATCACGCTAATGAGAGTTGAATTATGACTGACGCAACAAATCCCAGCTCTACTCAGCTCATTTAAGATGGAATGGAACAATGACGCAAGTATTTGCTGACTGCTTGCAGATTTATGTCAATCTGCTCAATTTACCCTGTTCTGTGTAGCACCACCTCTTTCAGCATGACGGCTGGGGAAAGACACCAGTGTTTAGCACATCATATTTTCCACGCTGTTGTGAATTCTTTATGTTTTAAGCCTCGACTTCATAATAATGTCTATGTTTTTCATGCATTACATTTCTTGTGTTCCTTAACAAACGTACTACGCTGTTTCAGAGCATGTACGGTTTTAGCATAAGTTGCATATTCTCTGTGTTATATAAGTGGAGCGGTCAGAGCTTCAGTGTTTTCATTCATGTGCAGAGTTCATATGTGCAGGATAAAGTTAGCGACAAAGTAAGTTTGAATCATGACTTTATGTTGTTAATAATACGGATTGCTTCAATATATCAATATATTATTCCTGGCATCAAGTATGCAATGTTGTTGGTGTTTAGCAATCTGTATGCGTATTATTTCATCATGTTTAATAAGCGGATTACAACCGCAAGCGCAGCTGCTCACATTGTTAACGTTTGCAATTTTTATTTTAGGTTTAATATTTCTTTGCATGATAATACACTCTGCAATTCATTATTATTGCAGTCTTGTATTAATGATACAGTACAGTGCCCATATCCTATTTATTTCCTTTGTTTCTTTGTATTTTAATTGTACTTTACAAGAGTTGCTGATATTATCGAGGCAGACAATCTGTATTTATTTTTGTTTATCTTATTTAGCTCAGAAACTATCTCAGACACATATTTGTTGTGTGTATATGGCTGAAATATGGTTGAAATATGGTTGAATCCTGCACAAATAAAAGGCCAAGACCTATCTAATTACTCCAACTCCCATACACCAGCACACACTATAGGTCACTCTGCGGTACACACACACACACACACACCCCTAATGTCAGCCACCTTGATTTTAGTAAATGTTTTTGTGCTAATTAACGAGTCGATGATAAAAAAAAAAAAAAAAAAAAAAAAAAAAAAAAAAAAAAAAAAAAAAAAAAAAAAAAGAAGAGCAATTAGAAAAAGCAAAGAGAAATAAGATGGTGTTCTAAGTGATAGCTAACTACTTAGTAGTACTAAGGTAATGCAGACAAACTAGCAATAAACCTAGATAAAAACCAGATAAAACCAGATAAACTACCAATAAATTACTTGTGTAACAAACTACCCCGATAAAGCAGACAGCCTAGTTATTTATTGGTAGGTTATCTGAAAAGCAGACACTTTCAGAGTGGTCGAACAAATAAAAATGACTTTACATTCTACTCAAATAGCTAGTTTTCTCCCATAATGTTAAACACTCGATGCTTAGTATACGTCAATGTAATGTATGTAGGTAATGTTCTAGCTAGTTCGACTGTGCTAACATTAAATTCCTGGCAATCGTTAGCAGCTAACAGCCAAAGGTAGCTGCTTAATAGGAATATAGCTATTTCAGTAGAACATACAAACTTTAGATACATGTCTCTTCACTTCTCTTCAGTGGTCTCTTCAACCACTCCGAAAGCATCTACATCAAATCTGTATTTCTGACGTTTGAATTTGTGTGTTTGTATTGAGAATTCTTTTTTTAAATCTCAAAACCATAACCTGTAATTTTGAATTAGATGTATTATAAGGCAAATGTTACCCCTAGAAAGTTCAAAAAGTTCAAAACAAAAAGGAGGAAAAAATGGCAAAAATGTACATTTATGAAATACACCACAGAAAAAAAAATATTTAATGTGATGTTTATATAGTTCAAATATACTAAGTTCATACTGAAATACTTCTGTCAGCTGCCAAGCTCCATATTAAAGTAGACGACGAGGGTGCAGATAATTACAGCAAGAATCAGCGAATGTACTGGGCAGAACCCACACAGGAAGGAGCTTACCAAGTGGCCTAATGCCAACCAGAAAAAAAAACACAGACATGGCAAACTCCTTCTCATGGAGACCTCAAGTCTGCTATTGGGAAAGTCGAATCAGCACAAACAAAACAGACCAAGCCCAAGAGACGCGAGTATTGCACATGCTTGAGGTAAACCACAGGCCATTGGATTGTACTAATAAAGTGTGGAGAAGTGAAAGGAGCTTTTCTAATGACATTTACAACTCTTTCATGAAAATTCATGGGAAAAAATATACCCCCAAAAAACAAAAAAACAGTGCCCCCAGAAAAACTAAATATGGTTTTGTACATACCATATCTTTCAAATTCACAGGACACTTGTGCTCACACAGGAGTTGAACAATCACAACGTTTCCGTTGGCAGCTGTGAGAGAAAACAGACAAAGTCAGTGTACGTGCTTTAAAAAAAAAAAAAAAAAAAAAGACATAATGCTAGCATTTAGCATATTTTGTGAACAGTGAGTCACTCTGGAGTACAAGACAAACCTCCACCTCCAGTGATTATTGCTGAAACCCTGTCATCTACTTTAGAAGTCGCTTTTGCTTGGCTGTGCTAATACTACTTTCGGCTAGTGGAGAAAATCTTTTTTTTTTTTTTAAGAGCCCTTTCCTGTCTGCAAGGTGAAATACAATTGCGATGAAAACATGGACTTCTCTTGACCAACCTTGGCCCCCTCCTGAAGAAGCAAATCTGATCTGTTGGCTAATTTCTGGGCCGGAAAAAAAAAGGGGCCTCTGCCTCCAACAAGTCTAGTCCTTCTTGTTACAAATTATTGTATCCCTCAAATATTCAATTCAATTCAATTCTATTTTATTTGTATAGCGCTTTTAACAATGAACATTGTCTCAAAGCAGCTTTACAGAACATAAGAAACAAAAAACATGCAAACAGAAACAAAAACATGCAAACAGTCCTAGATGTTAGACAAAATTATCCCTAGTGAGCAAGCCTGAGGCGAATGAGGCGACTGTGGCAAGGAAAAACTCCCTTAGATGATATGAGGAAGAAACCTTGAGAGGAACCAGACTCAAAAGGGAACCCATCTTCATTTGGGTGACACTGGAGAGTGTGATATGAACAATGTCCTTAACAGGAAGAAAGCTATTGAAGAAATCAGCTATTTAAGACATCTGACCTTGCTGCGACCTTCACCCCATTTGGATCAATTCCAAAATCTAATCAGTTCATCTGCTCATTACAATGATACTTCCATATAAATCCTATGAACATTCAACCACTTGGCCTTGAGATATCGTGCTAACGAGAATATCGGATGGATGGATAACCCAAAAAATATAATGCCTCCAGCACCTAGTGGCGAAGCCTTATCTATCAAAATCCACTGCACAGCAATGTTGCATCAGTTTTTCCAGTGCATTTTTTTTTATTTTATGATTATCACAGCTCTAGAAGCACTTTTAATCTTCACAAAGTGCATCCTTAAGAGAGTTCTTTTGTATATCGCAGGCCAATATGAGGATAACGATTGACACTAGCAAGCAACAGAGCAACAGACGAGCGTTCATTTTCTATGTAGGTGCATGACGTGATGCTGTCATTTCAGCTACAGGTGAATTGAGATCTCAACTTTATGCAAACTATGTATGAAACAGTAAAGTGACAAATCCAATCGATTACCTTGAATCATTCCTGGCACTAATACTATGGAGCCTGTGGTCTGACATTTTCTTCAGTTTCCCACTCACAACTATAATTCCTACCTGCAATTAGTTCCCATTTACTCTTTGACATGCAAAAATGAAAGAAAAGCTTATAACCGAGGTTTCATCTCATCTATCCTGGCATGTATGATCTGTCATTAAATGTGTATGTAGACATTACAAAGAAAGATAACATTTGGAAGGAAGTAGCAGTATCACTGGTGCCACTGAGTGTATGTAGCTAGTACAGTTAGCTTGCTTCGCTAATCTGCTAACAAAGCTAGTACGAAGCCTAGTATGTAACAAATCCAACAACCAATTTTCACACTGATTACTGCATTATTTAATTTCTGTTTCACTAGTTAACTTTAGAAGCTGTATATATACACACACACACACACACAGTAGCTAACATGGTTTCTCACTGGAACTGAAAATAAGCAACGGACAGTGCGCACCCACAAGACACAAACTGCAAACAGGAGTTGTTTCTCGACTGCTAGTCTGAATGTAGGGTAATGGTTGTGTAATACATTGTCCCATAATTCCATAGTTACCCAGCACTTCATAATTCCATAGTTACCCAGCACTTCATAATTCCATAATTACCCAGCACTTCATAATTCCATAATTACCCAGCACTTCATAATTCCATAATTACCCAGCACTTCATTTCATTATTGTGAACATTGTGGAAACAATGTTCAGCTGTAACATTGCAAGAGTATGAGCTTTTTTCTAAAAAAAAAACACTGCACTCTACTCTACTCTACCCTGCTCCACCCCACACTCAAGAAACATGACCAGCAGAAATTTTCCTTGTTTTAAATAAAATGGAAGTATGAAGTGGCTGATGTCTTCAACCCCTCCCGAGTAACAAGCACTAAATGATATCCTGTCAGCAGCGGCTTGGACGCTGGTAAAAAGACGCCCCATTTTGAGCAGGCCTAACGTCATTTGTGTCAGCACTGTGCTATTCTGACGCAGGAGAAGGACTGGCTGGTGAGCACTTTCTCCTCTAAAAGGGAAAAATAAATATGACCTTCATGACCTCACTGCTCTCTGACTGGTACAGGTCAGGAGTTAATAATGTTTTTTTTTTTAGAGCCAAGGACTAAGAGAAGTGCTGCTGCTGAGAGACATCAAGGCAAAAGCAACTAAACAGGACAGCAAGAACACGGACCAACCAAGCAGGAGCCACAGACGATTCCAGTCGTTTAATCAGTTCATCCTGATCTCCAATCAACTATCAAGTATGCCTCCTATTTGGCTGGAATGAAAGCTTGCAGCCACATGACCCTTTGCTGATAAGACCGAATTCCTTAAACTTTCCTTAAAACCTTGAGAGTTTCTTACCTGCGTGATGAAGAGCAGTCCTCCCACCGCTGTCCAGAGCATCTATAACACATTTACTCTGTTGGAACAAAGACAGAATTACATCAGGAACTCGACCAAAGGCTTACTGAATCCATCACCTTAGATATCTTCAAATTAAATTAAAGGAGCATTTCAGCATAAAATTAGCATTTAATATCATTTGTCTTGTTTGGTGGTATTCTCCAAGCAGGGTGATATAACAAATGTGAAATGTTTATTATGAAATATACTAATAATTTGTGATAATTAGGAAAAAAATAATGCCTCAATTTTCACTTCATTAAACTAATCACACTGGTTTCTGCCCGCAGGCTTACTCTGTTTGGCTGCTGAAGATTCTCCAAGTTTTCCAGCTACTTTACCCCCTTTCAATAAAGCCATGTACCCCTTTAATAATAGATAGAGAGAGTGAGACAATTTGTTTGCTGTCATTGCCACATATCTGTCTCAAAACCAGCTCTGTTTTTGAGTTTATGTTTTCTTTTTAGCCGACTCTGTGCTGTCATTGGTAGAAGGTGGTGAACTATTTTTTTGTTAACCACTTGTTCATTTTGCTTTAGACACAGTATGTTTTATTTGTGATTATGTTCAACCCTGCAGCAATAAAACATTTTCAACTGTAATGTTGTTCCTGTGCTCAGTAATTGCTCAATTAAGTAAACTTTGTAGTTCCTCCAAGAGCACGCGTACCCCCATTTGAGAAAGTTTGCTCTTAGCCGCTGTGAAAGGCAAGAACTTCACAGTGGCGCTTCACACAATCCAAAGCAATGCACTTCGAAGGGGAAAAAATGCCCACGGTAGCCTTTCTAAACTGAAGTGATGAAAATAATGACTTAAAAAGGCAGCTCAAAATAAGTGTTTTCAAAAAACAACACTAAGTGGACACTTTGCTCCTGAGATCCATTGTGCTGTTTTCATGCTGATGAAAAAAGTGGCAGCGCCATTAAAAAGGTCACGTTCAAGTGAGAAACTTTTCACTTAGTAATATTAAATTGCACCCGAATTGAATAAAATGGCTGAAAGCAGTGGTGCAACAAAGCTCTTTAATGTAGGTTTCATGGTTTTTAAACCACTAACTCAGGTAACTATCCAGCATTTGCGCATTCAAATTTGTCTGTAAATTTGCAACATCAGACAAAAAGCCCATTCACATTGGATGGGTTTTCATGGGCAGATGGGGTAATGTCATTATTACCGGAGTATCTCTGAGATTTTAGCTCCATCTGAATCTGTCATGTCAGTAATTTTCACAGACTGTGTACACACATGTCTGAAAAGATTACCCCATATTTTACTTTCTATAAAATAACCAGTAGAAATAACCCCAGGTAAAATACATCTTGTCCTAATTGGGACATTGAGTTCCTAACACAGTTACAGCCTTCAGACGGCCATGTGATCTACTAATGGATGGATAGATGAAGTGGATTAAAGGGATGGATGGACTGGATTGGATGATTGGCTTGGATGGATATATGGATGGTATTAGAGAGAGTGATACAGTAGATTGGACTGGATTGGCGGCATGGATGGATGGATTGAACTGAAAGGATGGATGGATAGATGGATTGAATTTGATAGATGGATTGTATTGGAAGGATGGATGTGACAGTGTTTACATGCTAACTTATTTGAAACAATTCAATTCCATCACAGATGCTGAAGGAGCTGTTAATAAATTCACCCTTAACTCAGCACTCATTTCCAGTTCACGTGTTCATGGAACCCAGACCAAAACAGACACGCAAGTTCAACACTGCTATAACAAAAAGATTGCAAGTCCTGTTCAAGTGGCCTGTTTTGTTGCCTCATTTTTTGGTCTTACAGGATATCCAGCCCAACAAAACTTTTTTGAGTTTACTCCAAAAATAATTTACTTAGTTGTGTAGGTATGGCTGAACTTGGACTTCAAATTTCATCTAAACTGAGCAATGCAACGATAAGAAAAGTATTTCATAGTACTGTACAGGTGAATATATGTAATGTCAATACAGGCTTTTATCATCTTCTTCATCTTCTAGGTTGTCAAATAAGTTCCACAAACTTCTGTGTTCATGCCAAAAATTGAACAAATACCACGATTCCAACTAGGAATGCAAATAATGCTGACAAAATGCTAGAAACGTCCATGCTGATGAAATCATGAAACAATAAAAGCACTGCTAGTTTGCTGTACAGGCCGAGGCCATGCCTGCAGATACTTACACATGCAGAACAGCGCGGTTCTGACTTGCTTCACTTTATGATTTCAGACGGAAAGAAAGAAAGACACTGGACATTCAGCTGGGGTTGTTGATGTTTAATTATAGTTTAATCACAGGCCAAATAAAATGCAGAACAGCAATTAAATCTAAATCTTTGTGGAACATTTGAGTGCTTTATTGGGCAAGCATGCTTGGAAGTTAAAGCTGTTAGGCCTACGCATAAAATACTTGTACACAGTGCTAGTGTTAACTTTAGCACATTTTTTGGTAGAAAAGAATGTAGTGTGAAGCAGCCTTATAATCTGCTCAACTTCTGTTTGGAACTGTTGTGGATGGTCCAACAGACACACCGTAAAAACTTACTTCTACCCAAGTCTCACTGTTTCTGCAGTGGATAATCACCTGGATACTAAGAACTGCTGCTGTAATCATAAAGACAGTCTTGTGCTCATCTCAGGACTCTGTGTACCGTTTGTCTTTACATCTGTATACTCTAATTATTTATGAACAAACTGTCAGGTGTCACCCAGAAGAGGATGGGTTCTCGATTGAGTCTGGTTCCTCTCAAGGTTTCTTGCTCTCCTCTCAGGGAGTTTTTCCTTCTGTTAGCTCTGGCTTACTCAATAGAGATCTAATCTACATCTGGATTTCTGTAAAGCTGCTTTGTGCTTTGTGTATTGTTAAAAGTGCTATACAAATAAAATTTGAATTGAACTGAATGAATCACTTCATAACTGCCTGAACTGAAATCGAGTTGTATTGTGAGGTCCATTATGCAATAAACACCCTGCATTTGCACCCAGTATGGTCTCACTTTATGGCTTTATCAGCAGCTGTATAATCCACATGACTCTCAGAGAATCACGTTATGAAACTCAGCGCTCATTCATGCTGTAAAACTCCATTCAGAAACAATGTCTGCATTATTTAGTTAGCAGACTGAATTTCCACAGCACACTGTGACAAAACAAGCAGGAAAAGCATGCAAGATGAGACTGGGTCAGCCATCATGCGGCAAATGATTGCTCGATAATTAGCAGCTTTTTCCATGGAACCTGGTTACTTTTGACTTTCTGTTGTGAGTCTATTTATTGTCTGTAGTTATAGTGATGGAAAACTTATCAGTGGTGGAAAGTAACACCATGTAATTACTTTCTTACTGTACTTAGTTCTGTTTTTTTTTTTTTAAGTATCTGTACATTCCATGAGCTTTTTACTTGGATTTTTTTTTTACTCATTACTACATTTTAAAAGAAAACACTCTAATTTCAACTCTTTACATTGTCAACCATTACTAAATTTCTCTATAATCAAATTTTTAAAGTCATAATGTGACTTTTTAAGCATCAGACAGCTTCAAGGAGTTGATCTAAATTTCTAACAAATCCAAACTTTAACAGATGTGACAGTGAGAATGAGGCCTAATACCATCACTAGACATACTGATATTGCCATCAGTCTAATACCATGATCATTTACTTGTACTTGCAAAAAAAAAAATGCTTTGATATTAAAATCTGATACTACACGACATAATCTAAGTCACACTAATGAACAGATAGCATGAAACGTCTTCATGACTTTCATGATGATCAAAGCTACTCAGACTACACACTGTGCTCTGCGAAAAAGAGGACTACAGCATCTTCCTACAATACAAGTAACCTGATTAAACTACTTATGGCATTTATCTTTAATACAGAGTGTCGAGGGCCACCAACCTGAGTGCACAGAGCAGTATAAGTGAGTGATAATAACTAAAAATGAGTACAAGGTGCCGTGAATTGCACACAAAAGTGTTACTGGCCAACGTGGAGGAGTGAATAGAGTGTGTAGAGAAAATCTGGGTGGTAAGAGCACTTCAGTTGTGCGAGCACTGACCACTGAGACTTTGCTTCCTTTCCCCTCACTTGCCAGGGTCTGTACTTTCATCGCAAGTCATGGTACAATTCCTGGCACCGTGGTCTGTGTGCTCAGGTTGGCCGCCCTCATGCTCTCTATTAAAAATTGTTTTAAACATTATAAAATCTTAAACAGAAAACTCGCAGCACACAGCAGCAACCAACATAACATGATGCCCCTGATTAATTAACAGTAAGTAGGTTATTAATTTCTGCATCATTAACGACGAGTACCAAAAAACTTGCTCATGCTCCGTCGAAAAAAATTGTATTGAAGCATCCCAATTCATCACTGTAATTAATCTGCTGCTATATACACAGTGTATTTATCACGGCAGTTCGTACTGTGACTGATAGCTGATATCTGACAACAAGAATATTTATGTCTCATTGTTAACCACAATTTCAAGTATGTTGGTTACTGTAGTTCAAAATATATACACTAGGGGGCAATAATTAATAGCGTAAACTGGGGCTAGTGCAAATGACCTGAACTTTTCTCACCTTTAATGTGCAATTGAAAAGTATACAAATAAAGTGGAAAACAATCAAAAACATTTATAGGGGAAAAAAGAAAAAGAAAAAACTTACAATAACCTAGTTGCATAAGTGTGCACACCCCTAAGCTAATAATTTGTTGAAGCACCTTTTGATTTTATTACACTACGCAGTCTTTATGAGTAAGAGTCTATCAGCATGGCACATCTTGACTTATCAGTATTCCCCCACTCTTTCTTCCAAAAACATTCTAGACCCATCACTTTGAGAGGGCATCTCCTCGCTGCAGGTCACCCCACAGATTTTTAGTTGGATTCAGGTCTGGGCTCTGGCTAGGCCATTCAAAATCATATATCTTCTTTTGGTTAAGCCATTCCTTTGTTGATTTGGATGTACGCTTTGAATCATTGTCATGCTGAAAGGTGAAATTCCTTTTCATCTTCAGCTTACTAACAGATGCCTGAATGTTTTGCACTAAAACTGACTGGTATTTGTAACTATTCATGACTCCCTCCACCTTGATAAAAAGCCCCAGTTCTGGCTGAAGAAAAGCAGCCGTAAAGCATGACGCTGCCACCACCATGCTTCATCCTGGGTATGGTGATGTGCTTTTTTTGTGCCAAACATATCTTTGGAATTGGTCTTATCAGACCATAACACATTTTGCCACTTGGTTTAGGGTTATTTAGTTGGGCTTGGATGTTTTTTTGCGAGAAAGGGCTTCAGTCTAGCAACCCTACCCCATAGCTCAGACATGTGAAGAATACAAGAAACTGTCATCCCATGCAGAGAGTAATCAGTACCTGTCAGCTATTCCAGCTCCTTTAATGTAAATGTAAAATTTTTTACAAAATAAATAATTTAAGACAAATTTTAAAAACCTGCCTACAGTGCGAGACTCAGAGAAGTAAAATAAGACCAAAATTAAAATGTGATGTAGGTGTTCACCTTGTGTACTGACTTCACTCTCATAAAATTACACCTTTGTGTTTTTTCCGTTCCTAACAACATTTTTCAAGCAGTAACACATTTGATTTAGTGTGGAATATTTCCTACAACATATTTTACTGTATTACACTGACTGATTCAGGGATACATATCGTCACATTCGTGTCTGCCTCTGTCTTTGATCAATAGTTATAAAGTACCACATGAATTTGGTCATATGACCGTCTTCCCAGAAGTTTTCTGCGTTTGGGTGAAACTCACAATTTGAACACAAAGTACTACACAGGGTGTATTTATTTTATTGCCTACGTGGTGCACTTATATTGGGAGTAGGATTGTAAAGTCATAGTTTCCCAATACTAAATAAAAAAACTAATACCATAAACGAATACTTGAGTATTCAAAATATTCAGGCCACTCCTAAAAAAATTAGCATGTATATTGAGACAATTTCACGTTATACACCAACTATTGCACTGTAAGTCAAAGAAAAGCAGAAATGCATGACACTACCTGTATGAGTTTTTTGGCACATTCCTGATGGTTGTTTTTGGCAGCAAGGTGTAAAGCACTAAAACCTAAAACAAATGGGAGAAGAAAAAAAAAAAAAAAACAGTGAGTTGCCACCAAAGAATTCAATTCAACACAACAGTGGAGTATGTGTGAGAAACCTGTTTTAATGATATTTTGGATTTAACCAATGATTTCTATATGAAAAGACACAAAGGTAAAAATAAGCACTTTAATTTTACAGTACAGCAAGTATCTAAAATTAAAAATTAATTAAAAAGATATGTGGTAATTAAAAGAATTGTCTGGTAAATACTTTGTATATTAGATTTGAAAATACACAGAACTTGTGTGAAACAATTCCTAAGAATGTGATAAATAATAGCATACAGTACTTAGAAGTGGAAGTTGAATATGTTTTAACTATGTGAAAATCACCAGGTAAAGTTCAAAACCTAATGTTCAGAAGTGAACACAATAAATACTGCTAAACTGTGTTGGTAATTAAGTGCTGCTGTAAAAACCCACTACGCATTTTAAAATCCAACGAGCAAGAATGTAGGCAAAAACATAGAAATTGCAGGTAATTAATATGTAGATGAAGAAAGAAGACGCCATCACTCAGCCGAACCTGCAGCATCCACTACAGACACATCAACTCCGTGGGCCAGGATGATGGCGAGACACTCGGCCTGACCCCGAGTCGCTGCAACATGCAGACTGAAGGAGAGGAGGCATACACACACGAACACACACAAACACACACATTTAAAAATTGACATGCATGAAAACATCAAGATGCAGTAACATAGTTACAGGGTTTATTAAATAACATTACTAGAATAATGCATGAGTACACTGTGATGCATGAATTAACAATAATGTGCAATTTACGGTTACTCATTTAGCTGATGCTTTTATCCAAACTCACTTCCAGTTGAGACAGGATATACCTGAACAGTTCAGGGTTAACGATTTTGCTAAATGACTCCATTCGAAATTACAACCTGACAATCATGTAAAGTGAATGGTTTTGCACTGATCCAAGAGAATCAATGCAACTCGGACTCGAGCTGTAACACAACTACATTCAAAGTCTGAAGCCATTCCAGTATTCATCTTTGTTTTTTTTTAGTTTAAATTAGGTACTAAACAACAGCTTTTAATTTTTAAAATGATCTGGTCAGTAGAGTATATGATTAGAAAATTATAAATCATGTCCTAATTATTAGTGTGTCCAGTTTTTAACAGACTAATAGTTATTAGTCTAATAAAAGTCTAATAAAATAAAATATAATAAAATAGTCTAATAAAAGTCTATTTAAAAACACATTTATGACTTTTAGCATGATATACATACAAATGTATACAAATGTGGCATTCATGAAAATCCACTGAGCTCAGAAAAATGGATTTTAGCCTGTTATACTTGCATGTAAATAAATATCAACATAAAGGAAGCATTTTATGCATGCATTCACATGTACCACATATTTAACAAATCAGTGGACATGGAGTGGTTCATCAGCTGTGGCGTTTCTCCACTTATACCACATAACTGTTGCTGATTTATTCTTGATTAAGTGCACGCCGGATGCAGTATCACTGACCTGAAGAACTTTGTCCTCTGCACAAAAGGCCAACAGCTACTTCATTTCTGAATTGCACAGGTCTTTTATTCTGGTATACATTTATTAGTGACTTAAACTCAAGACTAGATCACTTATTTCGATTACACATACCAATTTACTCAGCCAGAGCTATAGAGTTACTCAGCTATAGAGCCAGTGCATGTCTATAGTCTTTTATTAAAAATAAATAAATAAATAAATAAAAATTCATAAATGTAGTACATTTAGAAAAAGAAACTTGGACTCTTAAAGAAAAGATTAAAAAATATTAGCTGTAAGCCTTATGGAATTTAGGAAATGTGACTTTTTGTGTAGTATATATTACTATGACACCCTCTTTTTATACTTTGTGTATTTATTTAATTTTGTTTAATCTTTTATCCTTCTGGTCCTGTATGGTGGAATTAGCATGCTGTTCTAGACTGCATAATTCTTACTTCCTTAATTAAAAAATACTTGAAGATTTAACACATGATGTGCTTAGGGTGTTCTAATTCACCATTTAGTTGCCATTTTGTCATTTTCAGCTCTCTGTAAGCTTTTTGCCTTTTATGGAATTTTGTGGGTGTGGCTAAATGTAAATCAGCTGTGCTGTAAAAGCACTTGGTAATTTATTCCTGACTGGCCTTTATCAACATATGCTAAGCTTTGGTAAATCAGGGATTTTTAGTTTGGTTGGTAAATGATTGGTATTTAATTGACACTCAATAAGGCTATTAAAGGAGAACGCTCTCTGGATTCTTACAAGATGAGCAATTCACTTCCATGGAAAGGTGTAAAGTAAAGAATTAAAAGCAGGATATAATGTGTGAACCTGCCTGCCAGCAGTGCAAAAGAAATGCAACATGCAACTTGGGAGATAATTTGATCTTCACTGAGAGGTTCAGCTTTCATTTTCACTGCTAAAAAACTCACTGGATGGGATTAGGTTCCTCTTTTTTCAGTCTGGTTTCTCCTCAAGGTCTCTTCCTCATGTTCTTAGGAAATTTTTCAGCTCACTCATTATGTATCTGTACAGTGTAAATGTGCTTTATAAATAAAACGAAATTGATGTTAAACCTAAGAATCCAGGCAACTTTCTCCTTTAATAAAACGTACTGATTTGTGCTTTGCCTACACAATATCAGGACAGAAACGTCAATTAGGAACACAGTTAAAATTTGGATCAATAAGGGAAGCCTGTGGTTCTCTCTGTACTCACGCTGATTTGCCCTCGCCATCCAGTTTGGTGGCACTGGCTCCTTTCTTGGCCAGGAGCGAGGTGACCTTCTCCGTCTCTCCATGCTCCACAGCGCTCAGGAGACGCTCATCATTTTTGCTCCATTCATTGGTCTGAAAAACATACAGCAGGTGGGTTTCACTACATTCACAATAACAGAGCTGATGAATACAGGGGTTTCAGTGTTTTCTTTTTTTTGCAGGAATCCATCTATACAACCTGCCATTGCACATCTTGCACATTTTTCATATTTATTTTCAAATATTATGCACCAGTTTCTACCAAAATAGCAATAAAACGCAAGCTGTTAATTTCCATTTAGAGCTTTTTTAAAAATGTAAATCTTAAATGTAGTTCTTAGTGGACATGGAACATTCCACTCCCTTTGCAATTTTTGCACATTTCTGTATTTACTACTCGCATTTTTTGCTGCTACTATGTTTATAAAATTATTGTATATAATTTCCTGTCACTACTATACTCTCTACATGGCTGCTTCCCCAATAACTGGTATGTCCATATATGGTATATGCTTACCTGCTGAAATACTATGTCATAGTATGTTATGTTTACATTCACAGCATTTTATTATATTGTTATTCTTTTGCACTACTGTTATATCTGACACGTCCAACACTAGAACTGTGTACTGGTCGGCGCTACAGTCTCTTACTCTTACTTATTGTCCTGTTTTAGTAGCTATTGTACTGTCTTGTGCTGTTTGCACACATTTGCATGTGCACTTTACGTAGTAACGTGTAGTCTCATGTAGTTCCGTGTTGTTTTATGTAGCACCATGGTCCTGGAGGAATGTTCTTTCGTTTCACTGTGTACTGCTGTATATAGTTGAAATGACAATAAAGCCACTTGACTTGACTTGACAAGGCTAACAACTACTTCATTTCTGATTCTCACAGGATCTGTCATCAATCACCTTGCCATGTGTTGCTTCAAATCGCCGCACCTTGCAGTTTCAGCAAATCACCACCACTAGTAGTTTCATCAAATCACTATGCCTAGTGATTTCATAAAAATCACCACATGCCTAGCATTATTTGTCAAATTGCCACACCTTGTCATTTCATCAAACAGTCATGCCTCACGCTTTCAACCAAATAGTCAGTCCTCGTGTTTTCTGTGAAAACACCATGCATCACATTTTCGTCAAATGATTCGTCAAATCAGGATTGCACCAGGCAAGTTTTGGTCGCACTAAATGATGCCCAGATAATACCTTTTGGCAACTTTTGTGAGTGAATTATGAAAAATCTATAAATGCAAATGCTTTGGGTTTTGGTCAGTAATGCAAGACATTTTTTGAAATTATGCCAAATGTTGCGAAATAAAAAGAATTGAAGACAGTTTCATAATGTATGATGTATAGCACAATTTTTCAATTTTTCTAAGGAAAGAAAAAAGAAAATAAGTAAAACTGATGAAAAATGAGGATTATCACGATCAGTTTCAGTTCAGGTATTTTCAATTTTCATTGCGCACCATGATGCAATTTACTACAATATTGATAACGTATTGTCCAGTGTTCATCTCCACCCACTAATTCATATTTGGTGAGTTGTAAATGCGAGTTTATTTTAGGCTTTATGCAAGGTCACAAACCACCACACAGGAAATTATGCATCTGTTTGATTGATGATCCAAACAGGAAAAGAACATGAATCAGCATGAAAGAAGGACCACATCGGGTTATAAAGAACGCAAGCCCCCCAAAAAAAAAAGAGAGAGAGAGAGAGAGAGAGAAAGAAAAAAAAAACAGAAAGAAAGAAAGTCTGATTTAATGTCACAACAATCCACTGAACAGGAAGAAAGAAAGAAAGAACTGCAGAAGTGAAAGCAACCCAGGGTCAAAGAATTTTCCTGCACAGACACTAACAATTGATTACAGATGACCTGAACACACACAAGGCCTTAGAATGTCTTTTTTTGGACTTAGATTAAAGGACATTACACCAGATGACACAACATGCAATAAACAGGAACTGAGAGTTGGTACATGACTGGCTGACGTGGCTCTGTGTTTTATTTTGGACTGCAAGACTGTTTATAACAGCAGGAGGAGAGTAAACCGCAGGGGTCAGCCGACAAAACACGGAGGTCTCTGTTAGGGTGTCACTATTTATGGAATGCAACAGGACACGACTCACTAATGGGACACTATTTTATACACAGCTTCAAGCTGACCTGCTTTCCAGAAGCATAGATCAGCTGGTGCAGTGGAAAATCATCAGCAATAAAATCAACGCATTTCATTCTGTTGAGGCTTCAGATTACAGAGTATAACTTTCCAGATATGCCAGTTGAACCATATATGTATGTGTGTGAAAATATATATATATATATACACACACACACACATAAATAATTCTATTAGTAAACATAGTATCACTTTTACAGTTAATTCAGAAGCAGTACTAAGGAGAACGCAGACACTTTTGTTCAATGAGCCCTTTCAAAATGAGATGCTCAGAAGCGGGAAATAAACTATGCATTTTAATAAAAGATGACAAAAATAAATGTTGTCTATTATAAACCTGCCAAACAAAGAGGAATGAGTAGTCCCAAGGAAGGGGTGGGGATAAAAGCAAAATGATATAAAGGACTGATATAGTTAGCCCTTTTAAAAATCGCACACTGAATATAGTTAACTGATTATAGTTAACTATATACCTGTCTAATGTTAGCTAGGTCAAACATACACTGATAAATTACCATAACTCAAAACATTCTCCATTTACGGTGACAGAAAGTGAGAGCGCCGCATCAGCGCATCTTTCAAGCAGGAAAATTGAGTCGAGATGAAGCACCAGTAAAAAACTGGCTCATCTGCTTGTTCTTTATTGGGGAGGAAAAAAAAGAAGACTGCTCTTTTGTGAATGATAATTCATACCAGTGTTCTCTGATGTTAAAATGTTGAGCAAAATTCAAGCACCTAATATTTTTTACTTCAAAGCAATAAACATTTACGACAATGATCCTGGGGAATCATGTTTTGAGTTAACAGCTGGAGCAGCCACAAACACCAACCACTTAGAAGTGAAACATTTGCTCGTATGTGGAATGAATTTACTGGTTAAATCAATACTAAAAGACAAAGTAATTTTGCCTCTCAGTGAAGATTGATGAAATGCTGGTGGAAATATATTATATATATATATATATATATATATATATATATATATATATATATATATATATATATATATATATACACACACATACACACAGTTGAGCTCAAAAGTTTACATACCCCTTTCAGAATCTGCAAAATGTTTATTATTTTACCAAAATAAGAAGGATCATACAAAATGCATGTTATTGTTTATTTAGTGCTGACCTGAATAAGATATTTCACATAAAAGATGTTTACATATAGTCCACAAGAGAAAATAATAGTTGAATTTATAAAAATGACCCCGTTCAAAAGTTTACATCCCCTTGATTCTT
>CM040468.1:11775838-11794955 GCA_022758105.1 Pangasianodon gigas | reverse complement strand
ACACAGCTGTGGATCATTCAGGTAACAACACAGTATTAAGAATCAAGGGGATGTAAACTTTTGAACGGGGTCATTTTTATAAATTCAACTATTATTTTCTCTTGTGGACTATATGTAAACATCTTTTATGTGAAATATCTTATTCAGGTCAGCACTAAATAAACAATAACATGCATTTTGTATGATCCCTCTTATTTTGATAAAATAATAAACATTTTGCAGATTCTGAAAGGGGTATGTAAACTTTTGAGCTCAACTGTATAAATACACCAGCATTTCATCATATTTTATATATATATAAATAAATAAAATGTATGTGTGTGTGTGTATGTGAATATATGTATATATACATATATTCCTTCCTAGAGAAGTCATTAAAGTCTAAAATGTTTTTTTTTTCAAACATTGTATTTTTAAATTAACAGAGTGAATTGTCCGTTGACATGACAACTAAGTATACATTTGTTTAATCATGCATCAGTATGGAGAAAAATACATCTACTGAAGTGTACTTTCTAAACTGTATTAAAGTAAACTTTAAAATATACATTTTAAATAATATACTTAAGTTTACAAGACAATTAAATATAATTTTAAATATGCTTTAATATGTAAAAATACATTTATTCAAGTGTACTTCATTACAGCATACTGAAGAATAAGTTGCTGGTATTACTTTAAAATATACTTCTTGAAATAAAAAAGTATATTTTAGGTGCAAAACAAAAGAAGTAAACATCAGATAATGAACATGTCTTGGTTGATTGACTACATTTTAGGTAGAGAGATAATTTTACATTAGCTAAGTTTAACCCTTTCAAAGAAAGTAAATGAAACATCAACAAAAAAAAAGAAAAAGAAAGAAAGTACACTTTCAAATACTCCTACAACAGGCCATACCATTGGCCTATCAACTGATCTTTCTTAGCAAAGCTACTTCTGAAATTCTCTAATTGCGAAAAGAAAAACTCAAACATCTATGATTGACATATATTTTAGCATATATTTTTCTATAAATACATGAATTTGATTGGCACCCGACCAGTGTCAGGGCACAGATGCTGAAATAGAAGCAGAGTGAGAAATTTGAAGTTACTGACTGCTACTGTGTATATAAAGCAATGGAAATCCCAGTTGTCTATTTATATTTCCTCTCATCGCTCAGCCTTTCGCTCTGCTACATCCCGGCATGTGTGGAATAGGTGTAATATAACTTAGCCTGCACTTCTGATCTTTCTGTGTCCTCTTTCACCTCACATCTGATCTGTGAGCTTGAGAAAGACAGCAAGCTGCAGTTAAGTAATTCAGAGCGTCCACTGATTTCCAAATAAGCCCTGAGCCCTATGAGATTCAGGAGACACGCAGTCATAAAGTCATTACAGTTTACAAATCCAATCTAAATCAGGAGGCTTTTTAGCTTTCTACCTTCAATATGAAAAAACTGTAAACAAATTATAGTCTCTACATACTAAGGGCTTAGTCACAACATGACCGAAAACCAACAACTTTTGATTTTTTTTTTTTAAACACTTAGGCTGCTTTCACGCCTATTAGTCTGTTAGCAGAGTACAAACCAGAGTGAAATTGATACTTTGGGTTTGTTTGCTATTTGCTTTGGTTTCACACTTCACATAATTATACAAGGCAATAAAAACGTCTAAGGGGCATGTAGGGCTGAAAACCATCACTGAAAAACTTTCATTCATTGGTCAGAAATATGGCGACCAAAAAAGGTAAACAAAGCTTTACCAAGAGCGAATGAAAAAAAAAATCCAAATAAATTACCTGAGTAGAGAGAATGCTGAGCTGCTAAATAAATGATTAGATAATTATATAAATAACTAGTTTAAAACATTTTGTGAATCACATTCAGCTTTTATTTTCTCACATGGTACTTCTGCAGCTCTACAGCTCCCCCACTGTATTTCATGATTTCATGTTTACTTCACACAAACACAACAAAATGATGACATTAGTGTATAATAGATTTATTTACAGAAAACTATAATCACGATATTGTAGCATGTGCGAATATAAAGTGCGAGGCTTTATACCAGCTGTAGCTTCATTTTACAGGTTAATTTAGTCCTGCAGGATCGCACACTGTACTTTCTTCTTTCGTCTAATGGACTCCCAGTAAAGACACAGCACACAGCTACACCGAAATGCTTTCGGTGAGAACTGACATGATTTATTATTGAAAGACGCAAATGTTCTCCCCCGCCACAGGATTTTTCAACCCTCCTTTGTTTCAGGCCCCGAGACTACTCTTTTTCACTTTTGCCTTTTCCATAAATTCTAGTTTGGTTCGTGCAACACTGGCCCCTAGTGGATACGTTCATATGATGTACGTATGTACGTCAAGTATGAAGGCAGACACCTATGTCAGCATCGTGCACTGACGTGTTCATAGATACATGGTCGCAGAAGTATACATCGACCGTGGGACACGCCATGTGTGCAAACCAGAGGTACCCGATTTGTGCACACTGTAGTTTAATACCTCTAATAAAGCTGTACTGGACATTATTGAATCTCTTATCTGCACCACTTCACCACAAGCTTCATATCTGAACACTCTCTCACTCACAATATTTATGTTTTCAGATAAGCTGTATAAATGACAGCGTGTACTAAAAGGTGAAAAAATTCTGTGTCTAATAACTGAGAAAATATGAGTATGAAAATAGAGTGGGCAAACAATAAACATACACTCAGTGTACTATGCAACTGGTGACTTAGCTCAGGAAAAAGGAAGATGTGCAACACGACACTTTATAAACAACGTCCACTGAATTGGTGTGTAACACTGAGTGCGAGTCCCACCCTGAGTAATGTTCACCATTCACACAGGAAACCATATCCATTCCTCAATCCCACTTCTAATCTAAATATTTATCCTTACGCTTATCTTCAAATGCCCCATTTCTGGTGAGTGTTAAGCTAAAAACTAACAATATTCAAGTAAACACTCTGATTTCTGGACCCTGGTGCATTTACAGTAACTGCAAGCATCCATCTGCAACCAGCGATCAAACAGCTCTGTAACTCACACTGCACTTAGACCTCATCAGGAAGACGGCAGAAGAACTAAAACACCCATCAGGAATGAGGGAAGCATGGAACAAACCGCCTCCACCCAAAACTTAATGTAAACTTTTAACTGTTATCTGATTGAATTCTTCCTCAACACGGTAATATTTAAGGAACAGGATGAGACATATAAACCAAGAGGCCCATCTTTATAAACCCAAAAATACCTCTCCTACATACACACTTTAAAAGATTACAGAATATCACTTACGATGTTTGGACACAAAAAAAAACTAAAAAGGAAAGAATGTGTTTCCTCAAGGACATCGTCTAAAGAATAAGATGTTTCCCAAAAACAACCACATAGTCATTTACAAGCTTTAGACCTAAAGTAATTAGTATAACATCATTAAAGTAAAAAGATTGCCAAAAATGTTCGATTTACCCCAAATATAGTCAATCAGCCAAGATGTGTTTGTGTGTGAAGTGTAGCACTGCAGATACAACACTACTGTAGCTAAGTAATGGAAGCCTATAGCTACAATTTTGCATCCTATATCGTTACACAGTCCCCCGAAGACAATGTTTCTCTCAGTAACACCTTCTGGGCATTGAAGTCAATTTATATCAAATGCAAACATCATCATCCACATCACATCTAACATCTCCACCTTCAAACCACACCCCCTACCTGAGTCTGTCACTGGTGTGGAGTCTGGACACCAAACTACGACTTTACAACTTTGTCCTTTTGTCCATATTTATAGCGTTAAAAGCGTTAAAAACCATTTACGGCATCTGGCAGACACCCTTATCCAGAGCAACTTAATTTTATTGCATTTATACAACTGAGCAAATGAGGGTTACAGCCTTTCGATCAAAAGTCCAATGTCTGATCCACGGAGCTACCATTACCGCATCAGCAAGTCGCAGGGGGAGTGTCTCTATCCTTTTTTTTTTTGGAAAATGTAGTCAGTTGAATATTTTTTGTAATATTTAGTGGCAGAAACTGATACCAACTCTTTTTAAAAATATCAGTTCAGCCCTTTTAACAGTGTAGGTGGTGTCTGTAATAAAATTTCTCCTCTATGATAAATCTACTGTATGCCTGAGAATTATTAACCCAGATCATTATGTATAATCGCATTAGCGTATCATGAATTTATTTAGTACTACCTTAAGCTACACTATTAAGGCCAATATGTATGTGGACCCCCTCCTAATGATTGTTTTTTTTTTAAGTCAGTTTGTGAAATTTCTGCCATGCTAGATCTGTCCTAGTTACCTGGAAGTGCTATTATTGTGAAATGGAAGTGTCTAGGAGCAACAACAGCTCAGCCACGAAGTGCTAGACCATGCAAACTCTATACTAATGCTCATGGTTTTGTAATGGGATGTCCAACAAGCTGATATAGGTGTGATGGCCAGGTGTCCACAAACTTTTGGGCATACAGTGTATAATCATGATATGTGTATAATCACAATAATTTAATCAGGCTGTAGAATGATACTTTAGCTTTATTTTCTTTTTTCTGCAAACACCCTCCCAATGAAACATAATGTAGATGAAGTAAACCATAGTAACAAAATGTAAAAAAGAAAAAGACTTGATGTGCATTTAAACAATGCTTGAAAACGGAAGCATATCTTTGCATCATTTGAGGCATGCTCGAGACAGCTTCAGAAATGCTTTCGGTGTGAACTGATTAGGGTTTGCATAGACCAGAGAACTAATATGTTCACTAGTGACCACTGTGGGGATGTCAGCTAGTCAGGGCAGTGAAAAAATAAAATAAATCAGTGAGGCAGATTGTAAGGGCATGCAGGCAGTCAGTAATGAAAGCAGACTAAATGTACTTTGCAAGTCTGAAAATCTTTCAGACTAGATGAAGCCAATTCAACAGTTAACTGCACAAGACTATGCTGGGAAAAGTCTTTTTTTAATTTCTTTTGCTACACTTTGATATCTCTTTGCATAAAGTGGAGAAGTAATTCCACTCCCTCCCGCTCCTGAAAGAATTCCTCCTGCAGTTATTTTCATTATTCTTTAAAGCTAAACAAAACGGCGCTGTGTGAAAGGGTGTTTTCAGAGCCACGGGTTGCACATCACTATCTAATCCTGCTTAGCTAGTTTGGAGTCAAATCAGCAGCACATGCCACTTCAAAGAGCGATTTCAGCTATGTTGCCAGCTCATTCACACATACATTTTAAGAACTGCTACATCATTAAGTAGTTTAATATGATACACAGATGTATTAATTTGCACAAATAAAACAGCCAAAAATAGTGATGTCCTAAAACAGTTTTTGCTATGGAACTATGGAAAAGATGACCAGCCAACTATGTTTTTGCCCTGTTATCATACTTTTCCCCATCATTATTCAAAACATAGTTACACCCATGAGTGAATCTGAACAGCTTCAAAAAGCAGAATGATGTGATGCCATTGCGGGAGGATTTACACATGCACATTTAATGCACCATGCTAAAGTGGCAGCTATGTGCTCTCCTTACATTTGAGCAACATTAGCCTCATAGCTGCAGTGCAAAACTAAAGTGGCAAAAGCGGACATGTCTCGGCTGATCGCCTGCATTTGAAGGAAAAAGAGGGAAACTATTCCTTTAACAAAAACAGCACTTGTGCTCAAAGCTCAGGTTTCTGTGCCTGAATGAAAGCCAAGTGGATCAAGTGCTCATAAAGCAACGATACAGCGTGTGAACCAGTCGAGGGAATGCTCAGCTTTCAGACCAACAGCTTCTCATATTCCCAGGCTGAGGCAGTGCAGCTTGAAAAAGGACCGGACTTTGACCTGGTTAAGTCTGCTTCCTGGTTAAGTGCTAGTAAAAAATTCTGATATGGTAGTAAAACATTTTCATACAAACCGTTGAACTCTCCAACACCGGAAATGAAATGAAGCAGGAAAAGCTAAGCAGGAAAAATAAGATAACAATAATAATACACTACACAGACAACTATTATAGAGTGGCCCATACAACAAGCACACTGTAACAATGAAAACCTTGTTACCACGTTACTTCTTCCAGCGAGTCTGCTCACAATACATGAATATTCATAAGAAAATCCCAGTGCTCATCAGTAATCATGAGCTGACTCACAATTGCTTACAGTTGTAATTTAGCTGGCTATTTTTTTTCCCCCTGAATTTCTCCCTAATTTGGTATTGGGCAATTCCAACCCACAAGCCAGCTCTTCCCCATCATATGACAGCCTTCACTTACTTACTTGGGGAGCTATCACGTGCTTCCTCCAAGACATGTAAAACCAGCCAACTGCATCTTTTCGAAATGCTGCACACTCACTCTGAGGAAAGTGCTATCTGCCCTCTTCCACATACATGAGCTCACAGATGCCCATGATAGGCTAGTGTCACTGTCATTGACAGGGGAAAGAGAGTAAGCCATCCCTCCCATGCAGAAAGCATGGCCCATTTTGCTCTCATGGACTCCCAAGGGTGGCTGTGGCATCATCAGGATTCAAACTCGTGATCTCCGGAAGAGTTACCCGAGTGGAAAATTGCTGATTCACTATTGTTGTGAAACTGTGAGATAAATAAGCCTGTCTATTATCTCTTTTCCACCAAAACGATTTGCGTTCTGGTTCCGCACCGGGTACAAGTATGAGGAAAGAAAAGCAAGCTTTATTCAGAGATGATGGAAAGTTTTGTGCTTGGGGAACAAATAAAGGATTTACTTAATCATTTGCAGTAGAAACAGCTTATTTCTTCATATTTTTCAAATAATTAATTAGAGAGATCCTAAATCTTGTGTCAATGATCTTGAATAGCGTGGAAAGAACCACAAAGCCCAATACTGCCCCTGTAACTGCTTAGAAACACTGCAAAATGAAATCCTTAGCAAGTAAAATATCTTTGCCAAATTCATCTAATAATAAATCTTTGTTGTTATGAGATTATTACATAGCATATATCTCATTTAAAAAATTGGTAGATTATAGGTAATTATGCTTATATTTCTAGAAAGACGCTAAATTATCTGCCAATAGAGAGACAAGCATAAAAATGTGCTAATCAAGTTAGAAAAAATAGTAAAAGAGCAAAATCTATTCAATGCCTCTGAATGTATTATTAGCAAGAAAGATAACATGCCAGCAAATAAAATAAAAATGTATACAAAAATGTATGAACAAATTCTCATGTCAAAATAACTGTGAATTTTGAAAGGAGAATATTTCATTATTGCAAAACATGGCACTAATCCATGCGATATTAAACATGTGGTCATCTTCCCAGCTTTCTGCATCGTCACTATTTCCTCAGGGTGAAAGTGTGTTAAATCTCCATTAAATCTCATTAATAGAGCTATAGCCATGTGGCACGCTATTGAAAATGCAGGGAGAGGCAGAAGCCAAGCGTTCTGCATTACCTCTCAGCTCTCCAGAACCATGGAGATCTGCAGGGGAGGCCTGGAGAAAGTCTCAGTCCAGATAAACAACAGCTGTTAAAATCACTCCAGATTATCCAAAAGTCTCAGCCGTTTGTCATGAAGTTAACTGCAAAAGCAGTCAGAATCGCATGGAGAAGCCATGTGAGCCCAAAAAAAGCTCAGTGTAAAACTGCTGTGCTAAGACATACCAGACAAAATGCTGCTCAATCTCTAGCCGAGAATATTCATCATGTAACACAAATACTCACTACTGGAGCAGGAAATAAAAATGCACTCTACTTCCTGTAGTATGCAACTGGACCTTGTTTGAGGAGAGAGTGCAATGGCTGTAATCTTCTGTTACTTGTTAGCTACATTAACCATAAGCTCTGACCTGCAGATCACCAAACATGACCTGGTTGACAGACTACATGTTGTACGTACAAACACTGGGTCACATTAATCAATCAAATGACAAAATGATGAATAAATGGTGAAAGAGCGCCTCCCAAGCACGGTATGCGCCAAAGCTTCCAGTAATGCAACTCAGCCATTGCAGAACGTTGACCATAGACACACACTAACTCATCCTGGTTTTATAGGGCCCCATTACTTCTGTCCTTTGTTGGATTCGCCATGCCCAATTCAGTATCAGTCCAGGTTCAACATCACTCCAGTAAATGAACTGGTAAATTAATTAATTAATTGGTCCCCAGAATTTCAGTTAAAAAATCAGCATACATTGCACAACTAATTATTATATTCGCACACTAAAAATTGCTTAACTACCACAAGTATGAAAGTCCCTTGTTTAACTACCATGCTTACAGCCAATTTGAAGTATTTACAGTCACAAATGCCAACACTGTTATACTGTGTCACTATACAGAATCTATAAAACTCTAAAAAATACCTGTAACATGGTAGCAAAACAGCTTTACATGAACAAAATACATTTGAGTACATTGTCCAGGCAAGTTTCTAATAATTCTTGTTAAAATTCCTAATGAAGGCCATATGGATCATGTCTGAGAACAATGCAACTTTTCAGAGAAAGAACATGCAATATGGTGCCAGCTATTAGCATTAGCAGGCATAATGACTAACAAACAAATGTTAATGATTCAGGAATCCACATGCACGTGTTAGGAAGATGGATTTTCTGCACTGGACAACTTCATCCAGCATTAAATATCCATCAGCACATCCCAGCATACTGACCCCCCTAAACACAACCCAAGAACATTTTGTGCTTAAACTAGACTGTGTCTGTTCTCCCCCAAAACGCCATCCCCTAACAGCCTCCACAGACATTCTGGCTAAGCTGGAGAACTCTTGGGAGATGTTCCAGGCTGCAGATTGATGAGGATCAGTTTACAGGAGATGTGGTGCAGCTCCAGAAAGCACATGGGTCACAATCGAGCAAATCACGAGCTTATGCCTGTAAAGGCGAAAGAATGAAGTGCTAAAAATAGATGTTTTTTCCCCCCTCGGCATGCACTGGACCATGTCTCACATTCTTCTGGAGACCTGTACTGGTCCAAAGACCTCATTTTCACAGAAATAGCCTTCTCTGTTCTAATAATAGACTAGAAAAGAATTTGAAAGAGTTTGAATAGCCTAAAAATTCCACAGTAGACAAAATGTATTTATATTCTGCTTCTTTAAACATATTTTGACTGCCAGTGTGGTTTTAAATGCATTAACTAAGCAAAGATTCAAGAAACATATACATTATATGGCCAAAAGTATGTGAACACTTGAGTATTGAACATTCCATTCCAAAACCATGGGCATTATTATTGAGTTGTTCTCCGGTTGCTGCTACAACAGCCTCCACTCGTCTGAGAAGGCTTTCCAGTAGATTTTGAACTGTAGCTATTGGGATTTGTGGCCATTCAGAGTACAAGAGTTTGGGCACTGATGTCGGGTGAGAACGCCTGGCATGAGGTTAATGTTCCAATTCATCCAAAAGGTGTTCAGTGGGGTTGAGGTCAGGGCTCACTCAAGTTCTTCCACACCGACCTCGGTGATCCACGTGCTCATGGACCTCACTTTGTGCACAGACGCACTGTCATGCTGGAACATTTTTGGGTTTGGCGTCATAGTTACAGTGAAGGAAAATTTTAATGTTATAAACAGAGAAAGACATTCTAAAAACTGTATGTGTCCAACTTTTTCGCAACAATTTGAGGAAGACCTACATATGGGTGTTATGGTCAGGTGTCCGCATACCTTTGGCCATATAATGTACATAAACACTATTTATATTTGTAATTAAGGGTATATATCAGAACTGGGTGTGTCAGATTGCACAGTGATTGGCAGTGAGATCTCCCTGGCAACAAAAAACCCAATGACATTGGTGGGAAAACAGGATAGGAGCGACATGGAGGGGAGGTACAAATAACGTGCTTTTGAATGAGAACACAGTTCCTGTTCCGAGTTCCAGAACTGTGACTAATGAAATGACAATTTAGTAAAAAGCCAATTTGCAGGTTCACAGCAAGGTAGACTAATCTTAAATACATTAGCTAGCCTACTGAGCAACTAAAAGCTTCAGCGTGCTGCCCAAGTCCCATGTTTTGGTGGCCCAGAAACCCCTAAATGATTTGGCTAGAAAGTGGTAGCCAATGTTATAACCATGGCCAAACAAATGACCACATGAACTCCTAGGAAGAGGAAAACTGTGCAGCCATACTCCTTATACCCTCCTCATAGTTTTTCATTTCAAAATGTCACTAACTTTTTGGTAAACATTTCGGCTCTGAGATTTGGGCTCTGAGATTTAGTGTTCTGTCATTGCATCATGAATAAAAATATTACTTGAGTCTGGCTAGCACCTCCATGATTTCTCTCAATATATTTAACTGCAAGGTGACTGTTTTGTGCTAGCAGGACAGTTAAATGACGGCTTTGCATTGCACATTGGTTTGTTCGGATTCATCTGTGTTTTCACATACCAGCGTATTCCTGAATTGGAAAAGATCACACCTCAGCAGATGTGTGTAGTGCAGCAGGCAGCGGGACTCAGACACTACAGTTATAGCAATGAGGTGTGTGGTACTGTCATAAAGCATGCTACGTTTAAATATAGCGACCAAATGAAAACTTTTGTTTTGTGAAAGTGAATAGGAAAGAGGGTTTATTTCATTTCTCTTGGCGTTGAACCTACTTGTCTGCTGAGCCTCTATGAATAAAAAACTAGACCAGGCTGTTGCAAACATGTTGGAGACTGAGGCAAATGTCATGTCCACACTTCACTACAGAAACATAATTCGCAATGTCAAAAAGTTCTTCATCCACACTGAAATGAAGAGACAGACAGAGGGATAACTCTGACATAAAAAATAAATATAGCCACAAGCAGCAATCTGCAGGGTCCAAGCACACCTCACAAACAGCACCCCCAGTGGACAGTTCTTTCCAAGATACACAGAACCATAAAGATGCCATACATGAACATACTTATCAAGTTTTGTGATGATGCTCAATGCTAGTTGTTTAAAATGCCTGTTGAGAGCTGATTGGCTGAAACCGGTCATGTTTTTGATGTAATTCAGTGATGATTAAAAATCCAGTTACAGTTCAGCAGATTGATGCAGCACACCAAATTTCAGCTCAATTGGACTTTTCGTTCTTGAGAAACACCTGTTTGAACTTAACGCCAACCCCTATAAATATGAATAGTACCCACTAATAAGTCTCTCCCTGAAACTACCATTCAAGTTTCATGACAATAGCTCAATGGGAACCATGTCAAATGCCTGCTAAAACCTGACTGAAAAATTAAAAAAATGAAAAATCATGAAAAAATCCACATAGATGCACCCTACCAGCTTGATCTGCCTTACAGTTTTTGAGAAGTAGCTATTTGGACTTAAACTCCGCCCCTATGTATAACCACGCCCCAATCTTTGCAGACATCCTCAGATCCTTGTACTGAACATGTATTTTCAGTTTGGTTCAAATCCATATGTCCAATGATGAATTATAGCTTTTTGAATAAACCAGCTCCACCTCCTTAGAGTTGATTGATTTGTGGTGGCCATATGGTTTATAAATGTCAACATGTTTTTGATAATTATTGAGGTTTGAACTCTCCCTAGTAGTTTAATGTCAATATTGTGAAGATTGACCAAAAGTCGTAGGACTAGTTCACAACATCTGTTCACAAATTATCATAAATTTGAGTGTGGGTCCAAAAGGCAACTTGCTCTAAGCAAAAGAATCAAGCTAAAGAAGAAATTTCTTGTACGTCTTATTTTCCCAGAGATATGCTTGTTTGAATAACGCCCCCAGTGGCCAATTTGAGTGAGATTGCATCAGTTACTACTGCCTCATTAGTATTGATTGACAGATGACGGTCATATTGTTTATAAATGTCAACATGTTTTTGATCATTATTAAACTCCACACTCTGCTGAGTAGTTTAACACTGAATTTAGGAAGATAGGCCAAAAATCATAGGGCAAGTTTGCAAGAGAAGGTTTTGCATATTATGCAGATTAGCAAAAAAAAATCTAAGTGGATAGAGCCAAATAATTCTTGAGACTTTTTTGTTCAAGGAATCAGGAGCAAAAAGAATGGACCAAACAAACACTTGCGCTCTAGTGCCACCACTGGGCCTATCGAGCCCATCTCGCTTGCCTGAGTAGCGAGAGAGAGAGAGTACTACCTGTTGACCATGCCTCTAAGACTTATGGTTTTGTCTGCACTATTGTTTTCATGATGATGATTATGATGATAATGATGATGATGATGATGATGATTATGAATCATCCTAACAATTGCAATAGCATTCCAGCACCTTTGGTGCTAGGACCCGTAAATATAATACCCTTTGAAAATGGTGGGTTGTGCTTTCACCTCTGTAACAAATCTTTAATCCCCTGGTTATGCTTCACCCACCCCATTTTGAGAACCATGATTGCCCAATATTTCAGGTAGAATAATCACACATTTCACATGTTTCACAACATTTTGCTTTTAAAAAGACCAGCAGTGGCACAGGTTCACACAGGTTTCTGGCTTCTCGTTAACACAACAAGCTTTGTTTTTGTCTCATTAACATCAAGAGAGAAAAAAGTAAGGTTAGTGGGGGAACAACTGCTTATAGCTGCTATAACAAAAGTGATAACAGGAACTAACGTGTCGTGGACATTCCATACTATAAATGGATAAAAAGTATGTTTTTCTGTAATAAATAAAAAGTTGTAATTGTTGGAAAATTGCCATGGTATAAGAGGAATGAAACTCTGTGTCATGCACCGAGTCTTTTATTTCAGGCATTAGCAGGGAAACCATGACGAGGGTTTCTTCTGCTCTGTCACAGCCTCGAGCAATGTCATTTTGATATTTATGGGGGCTAGGAGTACAGTTAGGGAGTATGGCATCACATATGAGCACTCAAACGGATTTCCTAAATTGGCGTCTGGCGTCTGAATGTATGATGCGTCACTAAGAAGGCTCAGGCGAACAGGTTTAACATGTCAAAACTTCCCACAAACCCATGCTGAGGAGTTTGGAGACGGTGATTCATGCAGCAGCATTAAAACCATGAAGTGTGTCTCATCGGAAGGGTGTGTAAGTCATGGAGGAATCTGAGGACTCATGATTCCAATGCTTAATTCATTTATCTTTTATGTGTCTTTAATTTTTGTTTTAAAAGCAGCACACGGGCATACTAGAAAAAAATAATAATGTAGGCAATAAATTGCTGATCAGTCATTAAAAGAATGCATTTTGCATTAAGGCTGTCAAAATAATTGCCACTCAGTTTTTCATAAAACTGGACTGCACAATAAAATCAGTTAATTTAATCCTTGTTTGAATGTTTAAGATCTCACCGAACACAAGTCTACTGAAACTGCAAATGTCTCCTAAGCATTTTGGTGAAATTGCTCATGCTGGTTAATGCAAGAAAAGAGCTCTATATTCCCTTAATTACCCAGTGAAACATTAAAGAACCCTTTTTTCCTAAGAGTATACATATTATCTGGAGTCCAAATTATTTCATATAATACAAATATGGTCTTCTTAATACCTAGAAACTGTTAGGTGTTTAACAGTTAGCTATCTTGGTGCGCTCTTAGGACAAAAAAAAAAAAAAAGGTTCTTCATGGATTCTATAACGCTTCTTTTGGTAGTTCTTTTATTCCTCCATTTACATTAAAACCTCTCTGTATGGGAAACTTCAAGGGTTCTTCAGCGGTTCACTGAAGGTTCTTAGCTCTATATTTATTGTGGAAGTACTTATATAGACCTAATCATTCACACTGTGTTGTAGGTAGGTAAAAAATGTACAGGTTCCCAAGAGGAAGAACCAATTTTTAAGAATGTACAGTATATATACACATACTGAGCAGCCATAACATTAAAACCACCTGCCTAATATTGTGTAGGTCCCCTTGTGCCACCAAAACAGCTCTGACCAGTCGAGGCATGGACTCCACAAGACGTTTTTGCAGTGTGGCAGGGTGCGTTACTCTGCTGAAAGAGGCCACTGCCATTAGGGAATACCGTTACCATGAAGGGGTGTACTTGGTCTGCAACAATGATTAGGTAGGTGGTACGTGTCAAACTAACATCCACATGAACGTCAGGACCCAAGGTTTCCCAACAGAACATCACCCAGAGCATCCAAAAAGGGTCCCCTATTTCTAAGAGTGAACATTATATACAGTACTGACTTACAGTCATACTTATTTAATGCACCCTTTAAAAAGGAGGTTGCACAAGGGTTCTTTAAGCAAGCTTGTTGTAAGGTTCTACATAGAACCTTTAAAAGCTCCACCAGAGGGACAACTGAAGAACCCTTTAGAGTGTAGGACAAGTCGATGTGCTCATTCACGTGTCCCACGATGATTTGCAACTAATGAACAGGCCACATGCAGGAAGGATGGTACATCCATGTCTAGGGTTCACTTACACACGATTCTGTGAATGTGCGGAAGCTGCCAGGCAGCAGCATTGGGTTATGCTGCGTTTGTGGGGCTTTGTATGTGGTAATTTGCAATTTGTAATAACATCAATTCCCACTTTGGGACGTTCGACATGCGAAATGGGGGGGGGTTACATGCACGCCTCCATGAAAGCGTGTCTTTTGTTTGCTCTGTCAGAGGACATACATATTGGTACTGTTCTACTATAGCAAACGTTAAACATCATGCAACATTTCGGACTGAAATTGCAATTCAGCAACAGCAGCAGACAATAGCGAGTAGTGTTAACAACAAGCTAGCCAGCAGACAATAGCAAGTAGCTTAGCAACAAGCTAACCAGCTAACATTTGTGATAACGCTAATGTTGATTATTACCTTCTCAAAACAGCGATCAGTGTGGTCAACGTTATAGATTTAACCAAGCACTGGGTCTGTATATTAACAGATCTAAAGTCAATACTGCTATAAACTAATTTAAAAGTAAACAAGGGTGACTTCACACTGTTCACAGTGTGTGCGGTCATGCTGAACAGGGAAGGAACTGGTAGTTGAGAAGACTACCCAAGTGGACAAGTTGAAATTTCAACTTGAGGGGGCATTTTCGGTGGATTTTAAAGGTTGTAGTGGGGAATTACAAGTTGCAACCTCACCTCGATCATAGCTTTAGTACACATTCTCTCACGTCTCAGCGCGGTTCTGATCTGCTTCATTCTGATTGGTCGCCTGAGGCTTTGGCTCCAGGTTATAGGATTGATCAGCAAGGCTTGTCCAGCTGTGCAATCCTGATTGGTCCCCATGCGGGACCTTCTGCACAGGAGCTCCACCAGACGGTACATTCTAATGAGCACCACTAGAACATCTGCAGGCGTTCTTCTTGGCTTGGTAATTTGCTCTGAATTTTGAATCAAGTTTGAGAAGTTTGAGGAAAGTTCATTCAAAAAAATGAAACTTATCTACGTAATGGTTTGAGCAAACATGGTAATGTGATTGACAATGATTGCAAACAAGTAGCCACCGATTAGGATAACTTCATGTGCATAGTGCTAACTGGTGACTATTCACTTTGAGTCATTGTTAGCAGCTTTAACATTTTTGCCTGACATTTCAGGAATCTTGTTAATCGGTGGCTACTAGCTTTAATATTGTTAGTTATGAGCTAATTGGTGGCCATTTACTTTAGTTTCCGGTAGCAACATTAAGATAAGATAAGATAAGATAAACTTTATTAATCCCCGAAGGGAAATTCAGGTAGAATTAGCATTATTGAATGATAAATGCACGTTATTAAGTCTATAAAAACACTTCCTCAATTAAATAACAACTACAACAATAGTTTCCAAATGAATGGCTAAACCAAACATGCTATGTGGCTAACAACAAAAGAAAGCTTGTAAGCACCACTTAGCATGATGCACACGGAATCATGTTGATTGGTGTCTACCAGCTTCCATTCATTGGTGACCTTTCAGTTTCTATCACTTTTAATAAAATTAGCATTTCTATTTGAGTTCCATTAATAAACAATGAAAAATGACAGATTTTTTTTAAAATATATTTTTTGTTTAAACAAACATTTGAACAAATATGCTAATGCAGCTAACAAAACAATGAATGGAAACTAGACTACATGGGTAGAAAATGAGAAGGTGTGTGTGTGTGTGTGTGTGTATAAGATTTATTTTTGTTTGATTGTTAAAATCAACCACATATGCTAATATGGCTGATAATGTTTGGATGGTAGTAACCTCCGATTAGCACGACCCAGTGTGCATAATGCTAGTTCACCTTCTTCATTTAAACCAAATTAAAATAAGCTCCAGCATTCACGACTCATGAACTGTAACTCTTGATGCTATTTAAAGGAATATATTTTCAAGCTGTCAGGTGTTTATACAAATTTATTTACACCTGGTCCTGTCATTAAGAAAGTTGCTATTTTTGATGCCCACATCACCAGGGAAAGAGCACGGCAAAGCTTAGCTCTCTTTAAGGTCAGCACAGTGAAAGGCGTCAATCCAGGACAAAGGATAAAGAGGATTAGCGTCACATTGGACTGCTAAGCACAGAGCGTGAGAGGAAATGTGATTCTGCATCTTATAGCCTCTATAAACTACAGCACTGTTGAATTCTGATTAAGGTGTTGATTAATTTTCTGTAACAGCAGCTCTGACAGCAGTGCAGCTACAAATCACAGATTTATATTAATGCTCTCGTTACTGTTTCTATAGTAACAGCTCATTCACAGTATAGGGACAATCCATAGAAATGGAATAAAGAACATGTTTAAACATTGATATGGTGAAGTTTTCCATAAGGAGAGGTAAAGCTGTAAATAAGTTTTCTGACACAGGAAACTCTTCAGGAGTTTACACTTTCCAGTTTCTAGGTAACATAACAAGTGCATTTCTTTCTTATTAACTTCAAAAGAGAGAAAAAATAGAGGCTGCTGAAGGAGCGACTGTTTATATCTGCTATAATGCAAGGAACTAACTTGTTTCATGGACGTTCGACAACATAAAATGTAACCATAAATGGATAAAAAAGTATGATGTGTCATTCTATAATAAGGAATAAAACACTTCAGGACATGCTGTTATAGGAAAATAATCAACTCCAGGGTGTTAACCATAACTCCACTTCATCATCATGATATTTTTTGCCATATCAACCAACTCATATAACAATAAACATAAATCTAACCAAAGACATCAGCTAATTTTGCTTAATTTTGATTTCAGATAATCTTTGAACATTCAGTAAGAAGCTTTTTTTTATTTTTTAGTTTTTTAAACCTCATTGGTGTCTCCCTTTGAGACTATGATATTTATGCGGTAGGAAATCTGATCTTTTAAAAATTTTAGTGTATTTGCCTCATGTTTTGTCGGTTTGATGCAGACAGCGGGTCACATTTGTGATTTGCAGCAAAGAGGCCGGATTCTCGAAACATATGGAGGAACTCCACCATATTCCACTAAAGCTGTAGAAATCCATTAAAGGATGAAGTTAGGATTCATACAGAATTCCAAGATTCTGGGCATCACTGCACCAGAGGAACTGCACAGTGTCTCACATGCTTTAAAGCATGGATGCTAATTAATAGCTTTCGGCTTGACTGCATTCCAAATGAGAAGAGACGTGCACTCAGATGGGAAGCTCAAAATGATCCGACATTCCCAGGGCACAGGCCAGGAGGTTCAGGAAAGGAAAAAAAACATCCTAATTAATGTGGAAGGGTTTAATGACCCGAGATTTATATTCAGCTGTCCATCAACCATTAGGCTAAAGAGATGCAGTTAAAGGGTTCAAGCAGCATGGGTGACATTCCTAGCAAATGAAGTAGCTTTGGAAGAACAAAATATCATCATCTTGTTCACTGTGTTTTAAAGTGAAATATATGATCACACATTAATGTTGGTTAATGTTGGTCTCAGGGACAATCTGCTGTCATTATATTCTCCCATTTCTACATGCACTTCACAATTTCTCCCCTTTTGATGGAAAGTGGGAGGGGCTGAGCTTGGGTAAAGCTCCTCCCTCACCAATCACATGACTGATGTGGTTTGTCTCTTTGGTCAAAACCGTGCATTTACGATTTAAGAGTCTTTTCTATTCTGAACAAAAGAACAAACAAAAGCAAATCGAGCAAAGACTGACCTAGTGAGCGACAGCTAAGCAAAAGCTAACCTGGCGAACCAGAGATGACCTAGCGAAACAAAACTAACCTAGCAAGTGAAAGCTAACCTAGTGATCATGAGGCAAAAACTACTCTAGCAAGCATAGCTACTGTGTAACTGTATATTTGGGTGGTTGCTACATGGAGGCTGAATCCTGATTCTGTGCCTTTGTATTTAGTTGCCTGAGAGGCATCGCAGACAGACTCTTCAATTGTGAGCTGTCAATCAAAAGTGCACATTAAAATATTAGGCCACGCCCATTAGTACCATCTAAAACTTGTCTAATCAGTGAGTTTAGCTCCTGTTTGATTGTTTTATAAAATTTCTGTCTTGTTTTTTCTTCATTCAACTCATACAAACATTATAATATTTTATACTACATTCCAGTTTTAAAAAATTTACATGATGGTGTTTGGTGTGTCAGCTGCATGTAAAAATGTCCTGTGTTGGAACCAAGGTTCTCAGGCATTCTCTCAGAGACGTCAACACTCCTCACACATGCGACCCACATAGGAGGTCATGTGCTGCAAAATCAACACAGCTCATATTACAAACCAAACATACGCTCAGGATGCTACATTTCACACGGACATGAAATCCGAAAGAGGGCTCTGAGAAGGTTTGTGCACCTTTTGGAATCTGGACTTCTGTTCTTTTTTTTACTCATGGAAAATAAATAAATATGTAAATAAAAACCGAACACATACTCAGACATTATTTACAATATTTTTGACAGCTTTGTGCTAATACACAAACAAAACAGTGGACCCACATTCTGGAAAATAACTATATTCAGAGATTTATGCAAAAGTATTTCTCAAAAAAAAAAAAAAAAAGTGGTTGAGACATACAGGGTGTCTCATATGTCTCCATGCATAGGGGAAATTAGCAATTATTAGCAAAATGTCTTCCAAAATTTCTCATACTTAGTTTATATACTCTCTGCTCACATTCAGCCAAATGCTACAAAACTGATAGGACGCCTAAACATACTGCGAAAGCAACTCAAGACTTTTTGAAGGCAAAGAAATGGAATATTCTTCAATGGCCAAGTCAGTCGC
>CM040468.1:11739909-11765642 GCA_022758105.1 Pangasianodon gigas | reverse complement strand
CAATCACTGATCACCTTCGTTTGATAATGACTAATGACTGATCACCATTGGTCCCAACTACCAATCACTGAACATCATTGGTCCCAAATACCAATCACTGAGCACTATTGTTTTTCCCACCCACTCAATCCTTTGCTCTTCATTTTAAACTCTCACCATGGTGATATTTACAAGTAATGAAAGCGAGCTATTCCATCCTTTCATTCCATCATTTCTCCGACTGCTCACTACCACTGCTTTATTTTGTCTGTATTCTGGAAAGAAACTTTTAGACTTTTGTAAATACATAAATAGTCCGTGGTGCTGTGCCCAAACATCCATCCATCCATTCTCTGTACCGCTTATCCTACACAGTGTCGCGGGGAGCCTGGAGACTATCCCAGGGGACTCGGGGCACAAGGCGGAGGACACCCTGGATGGTGTGATATCAACCTACAGCACATGTCTTTGGACTGGGGGAGGAAACTGGAGTTTTCCCCCTCAAAAAAAACAACAACAATCAAACAAGACTATCATTCTATCTATCATTCTCTATTCTGATAACTCTGTTCTATTTTAAGTGTCATCAGAAAATCTTCCTCACTCATGTCACACTTTGCAAAAATAATCAGTGAATACTGCGAATCAGACGTCTGTGACGTCATCTGGCGACTTCTAGTGACTTTTTGGGCATGCATTAGCTACTTTCCCTGAAAACCAAACAAACAAAAAAGTTGGCAACACAGTTTCCCCACCATCCCGTGTCTACAATCTGAGCATGCCACTGCACAAAGTCTACAAACAAAAAAATAAACAAATAACTCTAGCTGGTCGAACACAGTGTCTGGACAATTAGTGCATGGAGACGAGTTCATAGAGAAGCATGCACATGAACACCCACACCCACACACACACACACACACACACACACACACACTGGTATTCCTAGTGCAGGAGTGGGAGAGTGAAGTTTCCTCGGTTAGCCTGCAGATAAGCAAAGCAAACAACCGTGTTTTCAGCACGAGCGCTCCTGAACAAGGCGAACACTGTGCTCCAGATGACCCCAATCCACAGCAAGTGCATTAAAACAGAAGGGTCTCCAGTGATCAGGATGTTCCATGGTGTCCAGCACTAATCAGATTTCGCGCACCACCGTGTGTTGTGTTGTTTCCAGATCCCGGACACTCACCCGCTTTACAAAAGTTGAACTTGGACGGTTTTGTTGCAAACACACCCCGATGAGACACAAAGCTTCATACAGCACTGACTACTCTACTCATGCTGTAATGCACTATTACTATTATTATGATTATAATCCTTATTGTTATCAAGAAAATGGAGACACGCCGCAGATCCTAACCCACAGCTCAGCCCATTCAAATGGCCGGAATCGGAGCACAGGCGCCTTTCATTGTTTCCCCCTTGCACAGGGAAAGCGGTCACGTCCCAAAATGGCTCCTTGATCCTTGCAAGAGTGTTCTATGTAGTGCACGAGATCATGCCTTCTGCACACAAGGGCACTTGTGTGCACGTTTGGGATTCAACCTGTGACGTCACAAGCGCCATGACCTCGCGCGCGCGTTTCCAGCCCGAATAGTTCTCTAAAAATATACCAGCAGGCAAAACATTGCATTTATTAATAACGCATACACTTTTGTTTGTTTAGTTGCAAACTAATTTCACTTATATTCCTGACTGAGTTCAGACCACTTCACCAATCCTAAAATGTTGTTAAAAAAATACCTGTAGCAACTAAAACAAACAAAAGTGTATATGCATGGAAAGGCACCTGCCTGAGTCCCTTCAAGGAGACTCCACTAATAGCTCAAAAAATTTAGGCTATTAACTGTTGTATTATTAATAGCCTACATTTTTGAGCTATTAGTAGAGTCTGTTTGAGGAGACCCAAGCAGGTGCCTTTCCTCTTTAGATAATGCTACTATGTCTGGTGCTAAGGATCATATCCTGACACAAGCTTATATATCTATGCAGCCATTCTAAAATAAAAAAAAAACCTAGTTTCCAGCCCAATTAATATTATTTTATTTCATATAAAAGCTGCAGTACTTTACTCACTCCCCGACTTTTCTTTTCCTAATATTTTGAAAGTGTTTTTTTTTTTTTTTTTTTTTTTTTTTTTTTTTTTTTTTTTTTTTTTTTTTTTTTTTTTTTTTTTTTTTTTTTTTTGTCTAGGGTACTTGCTATTAGAGTTTCTAAAATTCCCGACTTGTCTTGCCTTATCAAACTGTCCATTTATATAGGTCTACATAAAACAATACCGCAAATATGTCGTGCTGTTTTGTCTCTTTTATTACTGTGAACTTATCAGAAACCGCCTCCAGCATAAAACTACAGGCAGCATATTTGGACAGGATCAAACATGCCTCCAGCATTTATAGATAGATAGATAGATAGATAGATAGATGTGTGTGTGTATGTGTGTGTGTATATATATATATATATATATATATATATATATATATATATATATATATATATATATATATATATATATATATATGTGTGTGTGTGTGTGTGTGTGTGTGTGTGGAAAAGCAGCAGAAGCAGGAATGGACAGGCAAAAGCGAAGTGCGCATGCGCAGTGGTTGGACCTGTCAGTAGGTAGGATAGTTTGTGTGGACAGCGGCTGTGGTGCATGAACTCGACCTACTCACTGAATCTTCTGCGCTAAAACCGCAGCAGTGTGTGTTTGCGAAGTGCGCCGCAAGGTGGATATGCGAACAGAGTGTGATTGTACTTGCACACTGATTATCTAGTGCAAAGGATTCTCCACATTTCTGCAGCCCCTTTAACTGGAAAATAAACTCCACATACCCCTGTACAGATTGATGAACGTGTCATGAACATTATTTAAATATGTACATACACTCCTGGGCAAAAAAATGGCCCAAAATGGCAAAATATTAAGCTTTTAATGGTCTTAACAGCAAATCATTGGTCAGAAAATTAGCAAGAATTAAACAAATAGATAAAGGAACTTAGTATGGGATAGCTTTCCCTTTGATTTCTTTAAGTGCAATAGTATAGTAATATTTTGGGTATTTATTAAAGTCATAGAGCTTTCTCTTTCTGAACTTTCCATCCACAGAACACATTAGTGTCCTAGCTGACAATATTTATAGGTGACATGTTCTTGAGGTGTGGTGAAACATGCTAATAACTATAAATATATTAACTTTGATAAGTGTGATTTATACCCCTTCTAACTTAATTTTAAAAAATCATGAACCCCCTGCCTGTGCTTCATGGACCCCACACTGAGAACTACTATTTAACTACTATTAATTGGCCTACAACAGCATAATAATAATAATAATAATAATAATAATAATAATAATAACAATTATTATTATTATTATTATTATTATTATTATTATTATTAAATGTTACAGAAGAATGTTTGTATGAAGAACTCTGACAGATTCTCCAAGATGCTTAGAAAAACTGACCAGCTAATATTCTCATTAAACTGCACAAAGTGTACCTGAGACTACTGATGCATTTTTAAAGACACCAAATATTGATAAAGTATAGTATAGTAAAGTATAGTAAATAGAATATAATGGAATTATAATTTTACAGAACAGATTCTCTCAGAGCACTTTTCCTGATATCACTAGTGCCTTTACCACATAGTGAACACATTGAGGGCAACAATAATGAACAAAATCTCCCTTTGGACTTAATAAGAACCGTGTCTCGTTCACTGCCCTCTGTGCTGTCATGGAAATTCATCAGTCAGTATGTAAATGGATTGCAAGTTAATGGCCTTTCGATAAGAATATCAATTTACTAGTTATTTACTGGATTCAGTATAATGTAGAATTAAAAAGAAGTGTTAAAGTGAAATGAGGATTGAAACAGCTCTGTCTGATACTGGAGATGTAAATAACGTTGTGTTAAACAATTCTGTGTCCTGTATGACAAATATCAAATAGCACCATGTAATAGATAATAGCCAAATAGCACTAAACATCTCAGCCTGCCTATCCTCATGCTATGTCTAATATTTACACACTGTGTTATTCGCAAGTGTAGCTACACATAGAGATTGATCAAAGGAACTTTCATGAAAGCCATGAAAGTGAACTGTCTTGTCATATCTACTGTGACATTTCAATCATACCTTCTGGGCCATGTCTCTTCCTTCTTCTTATTGTCTCCGTCACTGTTTAATGTTTAGATAGATGGATAACCTCCTGAGGATGGCTTTTGGAAGTAATCCATCTTTATATTTCACAACTGTCAAAGGCCATGAGGATCACAGGAACTTCGGGACATCCAATACAGCTTTGTGGCAGGATCCTATAATAGAGCTTTGAGATCAGATATTTGAAACCTTTAATAGAGCTTTGGGACCTCCAACAGGGTTTAGAAAAAGGCTTTGTGACTGGGTTGTGGGTCCTCCAGAAGGATTGTGGGATCAGGCTTTGAATCCTCCAACAGGGCTTTGGGAATTGGTTTGGGGTTGGGAACAGATTTGGGTGCTCCAATAGGGCTTTGGGAACTGGCTTTTGTTTCTCCAATAGGTCTTGAAGAACAGGCTCTGGTAACTGGCTTTGCCCTCTGGCAACTGGCTTTGCCCTCTGGCAACTGGCTTTGCCCTCAACTGGCTTTGCCCTCTGATGCCCTCTAACAGGACATCAGGAATTGGGTATGGATTCTCCAGTAGGGCTTTGAGAATGGGCTTTGGGAATGCGCTTTCGGTTCCATAATAGCTCTTCAGATACTGGCTTTGGGTTCTCCAATGAGACATTTGGATTATGGATTCTCCAATAGGGGGGCACGGTGGCTTAGTGGTTAGCACGTTTGCCTCACACCTCCAGGGTTGGGGGTTCGATTCTAGCCTCTGCCCTGTGTGCTTGGAGTTGGAGTTCTCCCTGTGCTTTGGGGGTTTGCTTCGGTTTCTTCCCCCAGTCTAAAGACATGTGTTGTAGGCTGATTGGCATTTCTAAATTGTCCATAGTGAGTGAATAGGTGTGTGTGTGTGTGTGTGCAATTGTGCCCTGTCCGGGGTGTTCCCCATCTTGTGCACCAAGTCCCCCCCATGTAGGATAGGCAGTGCAGAAAGTGGATGGATGGATTCTCCAATAGAGATTTGAAACCACCAACAGGAATACTGGACTTCCACTAGGTCTTTGGAACCTCCACTGCTTTGGGAACAGGCTTTGGGTTCCCCACTTGGCAGATGGTGACATAAGAGTAATAGGCATTTGGGTCTTTCAATGAGGATCAAGGACCACCAAAAGGTCTTCTGACCTCCAATAGGACTTTGGAACTTCAAGTAGAGTTTTGGGACTTTACGTAGGACTTGACAATATAATGTCACACTGTAGTGCACTCTTCTGAGCTCTCCCTTAGCATACTGTGCAGTGTTCTCTGCCATAATAAAACCAAAGTACACTCTTCACATTATGTGTTTAAGTAAACACTGCACATAAAAAGATATCTCTAACACACAACAATGCAGATCAATCCCGCAATGCAGCATGATGTTAGGTACAGTGCCTCCAGAAAGTATTCGACCTCCCCCCATCTGATTCTTTCTCTTTTTTTCACAACATTAAATTTAAGTACTGTATTTGAATTTATCCATGGCCTCAATAATAATATTATTAATAATAAAATGTTTACAGTGTCACAGCTGTTATATTATTGTCCAAATTGCCTCATTAAAACCAGCCTTACAGTCCATTTCTGAGTGTTACCTTCTCTGAGCCTTTAACAATAGCTTTCATAACAGGCAATTTGCCATTCAGTGCAGGGACGAATTTTCTCTCTTCTGAAATGAAATTGATATAAAGCCAAGAATCCTGTTTATCAGTCTGTGATGTGGGACAGAAATATACACTGTCCTCAATATGTCAGCGTGAGGCTTAACTCTCAGTCCAATATTGATAGACAGCTATATATTACTCACAACGTCACAGTCTGTCCTATAGGATTTATGATTAGAGACATGGTTTATAATTTAGACATGAGGTTGGAATTAATCTAAGATGTCTTAAGTTTTTTTTACCTCCACTTCTTAAATATCGATAGAGCAACATTATTTTGGGATTTTGGGATCCAAAGTGTGTTGCTGTCTCTTTAGACAGATAGCTTTTAATATGATGGGCTTTTTAAATGACTCAACACCATACAGTTTCTCTATGTTGAATTAATGATTCCCCAAACAGTTATAAGACAACAGAGGCACAGAAGCTCATTGAATTATTATTATTATTATTTTTTTCTATACAAATGCAAATTGTACTTGAACAAGAGCAACATGAACCCACTCATTTTCAAACTTGAACATGGGCCATGGTTCTTGTAGCCAGATTGAGTTGTCTGAGATCACTCCTGTTTTGCCTGGAAAGGGCAGATATATAGAAACTCAAAGCCATTATCAATGAGTCAGTGCTTGGCTAATGGAAATGGAACAGAACCCTGGAGAGAACATTAAATTGTTGTTTTGGTGCACAACATAGTAAGACATGCACAATTTAGTTTACGGTGCCTATGAGAAACTGAAAAGTATTATTGTGCTGGAAAGTGAATTTTTTCTTAATCTTCTGCTGTCTAACAGAGGCCTGCAGGTTTTGTGCTTAAATATAGTTTTGGAGAATCTATTTTGGGGATCTATGATTCCCTCCATCTTGTCTAGAGCCCCAGTCCTAGCTGAAGAGAAGCAGCCCCATAGCATGATGCTGCCACCACCATGCTTCACCATGGGTATGGTGTTCTTTGGGTGATAAGCTTGATTGTTTTGTTTATACACTAAACATATCTTTTAGCCTCCCTGATAAGTTTTCTTCTTGTCTTTTGATCAATTTTGGAGAGACATCCTGATCTTGGTAATGTGGTGCCCCATTTTCTTCACTTCACAGTGTTCTATGGAATGTCTAATGTTTTGGAAATTCTTTCATAACCCTCTTCTGATTGATATCAACAATGAGATCCTGTGCATGCTTTGTAAGCTCTTTGCAGATCATGGCTTCAGCAGTCAGATGAAACCAAGAAGATGTCAAGAAGATCTTACAGAAACAGTTGATCTTTATTTGGAGTTAATCAGAACAACGTCATTGACTGCACATGTATGATGTGCCATGAACATGTGATTTGAATGTGAGGTTAATCCTGAGCACAGTCACATGCCCCTTTATAAAAGGCTGTGCACCCGTATGCAACCAGGCTATTGTAAGTTTTTTTCTTTTTTTCCCTAAAATGTTTCTACTTGTTTTTCATTCATGTTAAAAATGGAAAACGATTTGATGTGATTTATCTTGGTTTCAATTTTTTACATCACAAAAACCTGCAATTTTTACTGCGGTGCCCATACTTTTTATATCCACTGTATCTAGAGTAAGAAGTGATAGCCTGTTAATTTTTAAAAGATAATCACTGTTCACAACCAATGTAGAAATAATGTTCCTTATAATTAGACCCCATTATTATTTTACTATAACAGCACTACACACATAATAAAAATTACTTTACATAATAAAAATCCCACAGATGGTAGTATAAAAATATTTGTCACACAGTGTACAGAAACTGGTTCCCACTTTTATTACATAGCTTTGGATGAATGTAATGCTTAGCAGGAGCCAAAACAAGCTCCAGTTATTCCATAAAGCCAAATGTACGAGAATCAAAAAAAGATTGACCATATTAGCACTATTTTATACATTACATGAACTGACAGTTATATTTATTGCGAAATATGTCTATGTACATGGTCTTGGCCCACAGTATTTAGATGAACTGAGCTCTTATGATCCGTCACACCTACTTTAATCATAGGATACAGGATTTTTTAAATCACTACTTAGAATTATGAAAATTACAGGCCCAGAGCTTACTAAACTCCAGAAGGTAAGATTCTTCTCTCAACTGAAGTAAAGCTGATATACAGAGAATCCTGTTTAGCAGTCTGTGAATTGAGACAGAAATATAGACTGTCCTCAGTATATCATATCCACTGGCTGAGAGTTACTCTCAGTCCCAAACTGACAGAAATCACAATGTAATAGGCAACAGCTATATATCATTCAACCTCACAGTCCACCTCTGCTTCATGCTGTGTCTTATGTTTAGCCACATTTTAGCAGAACCATCTTAACAGTTAAGTCTTGAGATTTAGAAAAGACCACATAAAGGAACATATGATAAAAAAACAAGTTCCAGCCAAGACATGTTTGGCGTCCATTGTTAGTACGCATTTAGGCATGCAGTTTCCACAAAATTTTTTTTTTTTTGGCTAAAATGCATAAATCAATGTTAACTGGCAAAAAAAATATATTTTCACTGGTAATAAAAAATATTCAGACTATCTGCAATGCAGCTTTTACTAGTAGATACAGTAATTCTAGATATCTAGTATGAAATATCACCTAGTCATAATATCAGATCTGCATTAGAGGTGTGCACTGGGACTAAGTGCATCGGGTGTGCGGAACCCAACAAAAAAGTCACAGGAGCATGCAGTCACCCTACGTTCACCCAAGCAACCACAAAGCGACCTTTTCTTTTCTTTTTTATGTACAGTACAGGCACAACACAGAGCCACAAATTCAGCAACAGCAGCAAGCGACAATACAACTGAGGCTTTCTCAATTCTATGCAAATTAGGAATGATGGAGTCATAATTCCAAGGTGACATATCAGACTATTGACTAATACATATTGACTAGTCATAGGCTTCTTTATCATTCATTTACATGGAATCTCAGTTGACTTGTCAATTTTGACAAGTCAAACATGGAGTGATTTTGACTACTGATAATGTGTATTTAAGATATAATGAATCATAATTATATTAGGGATGTCTAGAACTTGCATTTCTACTAGTGAATTAAGCAGTAAGACACAGTGTTATAGGAAAATTGTCAATAACGTGGTGGCCAAAGTTAATTATTTTCCTATAGAAGTGTTTTATTTCTTTTTTTTATACCACAGCAATTTGCCAACAATTAATTTTTTCTTCCGTTTATTAAAGAGGGACACGTTATACATTTTGGTCCATTTATAGATACATTTAATGTTAATTGTCCATGAAACAAGATAGTTCCTGTTATCAGTTACATTATAGCAGCTATAAACGGTTGTTCCCTCACCAGCCTCTCTTTTTTCCCTAAGTTAAAAAAGTGATGCTACAAACAAACCGGAAAGCTCACAAAACGTCGCCATATTAACAATTACACATGCTTTTTGGATCTGTTTATTATTAGACTTAGTTTATGTCCACCAAACAAATTCCTGTGAATGAGTCATTTCTATAGAAACAATAATATATTAGAACAAGTGCTTTAATATAAACCTGTGACTTGTAGCTACTGTCAGAGCTGCTGTTAGAGGAAATGAATCAACACCTTCTAACCAATCAGAATTCAGAATTCAACATCTCTGTGAGATAAAATGTAATTATACGTACATGGAACTGGAATTTCAACTAGTCAAAATTAGTTTAGATACAGTATGTTGAACTGGAGTCTTTGCTAGTCAAAACTGATTTATGCTCACTTGAACTGGAAGCACTTTAGACTAAAACGGCTTGCTGTAGTCTTTATTGATTCCAGAGAAACGCCGAAGGGCATTTTGAGGGGTGTATGCTTTTTAATTGCTGGTTATCCAGCAGGGGGTGGTACAGTCCTGTCATCTCTCACATTTCAGTCATCTCTCTCTCTTGCTCTCTCTCTCTCTCTCATTTCCCTCTGAACTCTGAGATAAAGGACACCCCTTTGGAAGCCATCCATCTTATATTTCATAACTGCTAAAGGCCATAAAGCTCAAAGGAAGACAACAGTACAGGCCCGACCTTGGACCTGAAACCTCACTTAGACTGATTAAAGTCTTTTAGTGAGCAAGGAACAGTGCAGTGTAATATTGTCTATAATAAATACAGGGAAATGCACTTATAATAATATATCAGAGTAAATTCCATAGCTCCCTCAACTCTCTGGAGCTCCTAAAAACAAAAGAGCAAGAGCTTATTTTCTCACTTACTATCTTCCATTGACATTCAAAGTCATATCACTGAGACATCCAGCGTAGAATTAGTGGAGACGTTGGTGCAAACATTGGATTCAAAATCCCAGAATGCACCATATTTGTGGAATTATTCTCCCTCATATCCATCTCTATGTTCTTTTATCATGTACAAAACAAAATCTCCAATTCATTATAGATAGACAAAATATTTAAATCATTAACTCACACTCATGGCATTAAAACTAGTTAGCTGGAATGTAGGTGGCATTAACTCACCAGCAAAAACAAGTAAGTTTTCAAGTCATCTTAAAAAAACTACAGGCTGATATCTGTCTATATATTATGCATCATATAATTCTAAAAAAGAGGAGTATCAATATTAATCCACAACACTTCATTTACAGCAAAACTGTCATGATGATGCCGGAATCGGCGTCTAACTACACATCCCAGAATTCAGCACGGCCTACAAATATGGCCGCCGACGACTACAACACCCAAACATTCTCACGTTCACACTCACCTGATTACTAATCACACACCTGGACTCAATCATAGTCACAGCCACACACCCAATATTTAAGGACTTTCAGTTCACACATGCATTGTGAAGTATACACTCTGTGTCCTTTTGTGCCAGTTGTTACCAAGCCTTTTGTTACTGTTATAGTCTTTCTGGTTTGACCCGGTTTTGTTGTTCATGTTTTGCTTCTGTCTGCCCTTGTCTATGTTGTTTCTTCATCGCCTGACCCTTGCCTGTTTTTTGAGCACATTTTGGATTATGTCTTTGTCCTGTTTGCTACAGCAATAAATCATTGCACCCCTGCACTTGTCCTCAACTGCATCCTGACAAAAATAAAGAAAAATCAATCAAGAAGATGGATATATTATAATAAATGGCTGAATAAACAATACAACAATCGCTAGCATATATGGACCAAATTCAGATGATCCTTTTTTTTCTCTTCAGCAGCTCCTGCTGATCTGCCATGGTGGATCATTGATCCACATATTTGATTTGGCACAGTTTTTACACCAGATGCCCTTCCTGATGCAACCCTCCCCGGCTTGGGCCTGGCGCTGAGAGCGCACTATATTGTGCGACCCCAGTGGCTGGGAATTGGTTCCCTGGCCGGGAATCAATCCAGGGCCGAGGCGGTGAGAAAGATGAGGCCTAACCACTAGTCCTTCAGGGACCTAAATTCTGATGATTCATTATTCTTTCATAATTTTTTCACCATACTTCATTAGCAATTATAATTGGAGGAGATCTCAATACAGTTATCAACCCAAAACAAGACAGATCAACATGAACCAACTCAAGAATCACTATCACACCAGAATTTATCAAACAATACATGAATAACTTAGGACTTGGCGATAGCTGGAGATTAGAAAATCCTTCCTCAACAGAATATACATTCTTCTCATCAGTCCATCATACCTACTCCTGAATAGACTACTTTCTTTTTAGTAATTCTATAACCCCAAATACTTTGGACAATAAAATAAATCCAAATACCACAGTGCAGTAGAATGCTCGCATCTCGGACCACACACCCATTAGCTTTAAATTAAACAGTAACACTGCATCAAAAACCTCATTCAGATGGCACTTTAACATATCCTTGCTTAACAATGATAGATTTAGGTTTTGTTTCAAGACAGAGAGAAAAAGAGAACTTTCTTTATGGAAACCAATGATTCCCCAGAACTATCACCAGTATTTCTTTGGAAAATGGCTAAAGTAGTACCCCAGGATTCCACATGCAAGAAGAGAAAATCAAAACTAGAAAATAATTTGGAACAAAAACTAAAACACCCACAAAACCTGCATATTACACCCCACAGTACAGACTACAAAAGAAATCAGAGACATTAAAGTTCAACTGAACAATATCATTAGCAACAACAACATCAACAACAACAAAACTCAATTCCAGTTACATCTCTGTGTTAATCATAATGAACACAGCAATAAATCAGGAAAATACTTAACAAACCAGTGTCGCTGGAGACGACAAGTGCAGAGTATTTTATTTAACGTGAAACACACATGAACAAAGACGAGGACTATGTAACATAAACACAAGCATAAACTAGACAAGCGTGAAATACACATGGGTATGGCATGGATACAACAACCTATAACACTACTACTTGCAACAGACTCTAGACTAAGCTTGCTATACAAGCATGACTTATATACTGGTGCTACTGGTTCGTGACCATGTGACTTAGTCCATGACATGAACATGTAGTTTGCAGTGGCTGATGGGTGCTGTAGTCTGTAACCTGACAACCAGCCTAATTGCAATAAACAAAATTTTATAGTTATATCATTATAACCACTTTAAAATTTAATCACAATTAATTAATGAACCACAATTAACAATTTAACAGGGAATATTATCCATGACACAGAAGCAATAAACATTATAAAATTATAAAATAAAAAAAAATAAAAATAAATTTATTATAGAACATTATACATCTCAAAGAATACATGTAGCTAATCAGAATACCGCATGAAGAACAAAGAAAAACTTAAAAAAAAAACTCCACTAACACTTAAGGGTTATAAAAAAATACTAAAGAACCTCCCAAACAATAAATTGCCAAGCTACCCACTATCCCCTAGCGATCCCCCAGCTTAGCGAGCTCAAGTACTAAAAACAGCTAACATGACTAGCCGACTATTATAGAAACTTTGCTAGATAGCTTGATAAGTAAACTTTCCTCCTTGTGCTTTGATTGGCAAGTTTTTCACATATAGCATGATGAATTACACTCACCACCCACTTTAATAGGAACACCTGTACACCTGCTCATTTATGTGGTTATCCAATCAGCCAATCATGTGGCAGCAGCACAATGCATAAAATCATGCAGATACAGGTCAAGTGCTTCAGTTAATATTCACATCAAACATCAGAATTGGGAAAAAATGTGATCTCTGTGACTTTAACCGTGGCATGTTTATTGGTACCAGATTGGCTGGTTTGAGTATGTCATAAACTGCTGATTTCCTGGGAAAATCACACAAAGGTCTCTACAGTTTTTACAGAATGGAGTGAAAATCAAAAAACACTGAGTGAGCAACAGTTCTGTGGGTGGAAATGCCTTGTTGATGAGAGAGGTCAGAAGAAAATGGCCAGATTTGTTTGAGCTGCCAGGAAGGATATAGTAACTCAAATAATCACTCTTTACAACTGTGGTGAGCAGAAAAGCATCTCAGCATGCACAAAATATTGAACCTTGAGGTGGATGAGCTACAAAAGCAGAAGACCACATCAGGTTCCACTTCTGTCAGTCAAGAGCTAGACTCTGAGGCTCACACGGGCACAGGCTCATTGAAACTAGACAGTTATAGGTTAAAAAAAAACCCACCTTGTCTTTTTCCAGTCTTCAACTGTCCAGTTTGGGTGAGTCTGTGTCCATGATAGCCTCAGATTCCTGTTCTTGGCTGACAGGAGTGGAACCTGATGTGGTCTTCTGCAGTTGTAGCCCATCCACCTCAAGGTTTGATTTGTTGTGCGTTATGCTGCTCACCATGCTTATACCATCTGTATCTTGTCATTTGCACTACCATGGTAACTCGCCCTTACACCTCATTCAGAACTAGTCTTCTTGCACATTACTGACTAATTACTACATGCACCTTCTATATTTGCACTGAGCTGGTCTCTACTTATAGAGACCAGCTTATATATCTAGCTTATAATCTACTTATATATATATATATATATATATATATATATATATATATATATATATATATATATATATATATATATATATATATATATACACACAGTACTGTGCAAAAGTCTTAGGTACCCTTTTTTTTTTTAGTACAAACTTTGTTATAGATTTTTATTATATGACTTCTACATTATTGATTCAGTACAAAAACTTTTTAGATTTCCAAACATTAGTTTTCCAGCACAAAATTAAATGTTGCAGAAAAATGTTTGTATGTCAGTAAAGAAAGCAGAATATTACATAAGAGACCACGTTTCAGACAAAAAACATAATGAAGGCTGCTGGGGTTTGCTGCAAAAATAAGAAGCAAGTGTGACAGTCAAAGTCTCCAGAAGAACTGTGGCTGCTTCTGCAAGATGCTCAGTAACACTTACAGCTCATTTCCTTACAAAACTGCACAAATTGTACCTGAGACTAGTATTTTTTTTTTAAAGTAGGAACATTTAACATTTGATTTCATTATTTCTGAAGGCATCTTTGCTCTACAGCATTTCTTTGCATGTGCCTAAGACTTTTGCACAGTACTGTGTATATATGTGTATATATATATATATATACATACATATATATAATATATATTAATAATATATATATATATATATATTGCTATTTGCACTTCTGGTTAGATGCTAACTGCATTTCATTGGCTCTGTACCGGTACTCTGCACAATGACGATAAAGTTGATCTGATCTAATCTAAAGAGTGCTTATTTGAGTTACTATAGACTTCCTGTAAGCTCAGACCAGTCTGGTTATTCTCCTCTGATCTCTCTCATCAACAAGGTGTTTCAGTCTGCAGAGCCTCCACTCACAGGATGTTTTCTGTTTTTCACACCATTCTGTGTAAACTCTAGAGACTGTTGTGTGTGAAAATCCCATGAGATCAACAGTTTCTGAAATACTCAAAGCGGCTGGTGTGTATATTGATATACTATATTTAATATAATAATATAATAATAATATAATAATATGATATTCGCAATCATGACCAAATACATTATTTATATTGCCTAATATTCTTAAATATAGTTCAAAATTTAAATTTAGAATTATTGCATTTATTTCATGCATCAGACCATCTGCCTATGACCTATGACATTATGACCATCTGCCTAATATTGTGTTTGTCCCCCTTTTGCTGCCAACACAGCCCTGACCCATCGAGGCATGGACTCCACTAGATCCCTGAAGGTGTGCTGTGGTATCTGGCACAAAGACGTTAACAGCAGATCCTTTAAGTCCTGTAAGTTGCGAGGTGGGGCCTCCATGGATCAGACTTGAGGGCCAGCACATCCCACAGATGCCCGATCGGATTGAGATCTGGGGAATTTGGAGTCTAAGTCAATACCTTGAACTCTTTGTCATGTTCCCCGAACCATTCCTGAATAATTTTTACAGTGTGGCAGGGCGCATTATCCTGCCGAAAGAGGTCATTTCCATTAGGGAATACCGTTGCCATGAAGGGGTGTACCTGGTCTGCAACAATGTTTAGGTAGGTGGTATGTGTCAAAATAGCATCCACATGAATGCCAGGACCCAAAGTTTCCCAGCAGAACATTGCCCAGACCATCACACTGCCTCCTCCAGCTTGCGTTCTTCCCATAGTGCATGCTGGTGCCATCTCTTCCCCAGGTAAACGATGCACACACACCTGGCCGTCCACATGATGTAAAAGAAAATGTGATTTATCGGACCAGGCCACCTTCTTCCATTGCTCCATGGTCCAGTTCTGATGCTCACCTGTCCATTGTAGGCACTTTTGGCAGTGGACAGAAGTCAGCATTGCTGCCTAATATATCTCAATCCTTGACAGGTGCTATTGTAACGAGATAATCAATATTATTCACGTCACCTGTCAGTGGTCATAATGTTATGGCTGATCGGTGTATATTGTGTGCATATATTTTGAAATATATTACCTTTGCGTCCTTTTCTTCATTTGGATGAGGATCTACAGACATGATGCTCATATTCATTATGGTAAATTACCTTCACACTTCTATCCATTCATTTGACAACAGTGAGATTTCAGTAGGAAATGAGATAAGTGTACTAAACAAAAGCAGCACATTTCACAATGCCAGAAAGTTGTTATGAAATCTTTTTAAAGCAATAAGCAAATTCTCCATGTGAAGGATTTTTCCTGAGCTGTTTTTTTGCATTTTTCGCTTCGAGTCCAGTGGAACATTTCCTCAGAATTCATCACTTTTTAGGTTGTTCATGTTCTCAGCTTCTCTGTGGGTATCTGAAATTGGCCATGTGCTGTCAGCAGGAGGTTTCGGCTTGTTTGTGTTTGGACCTGAGCAGACGTTTCAGTGAAAGGAATGTCAGAATGCACCCAAGTGTAAACCCTCAACAAACAAACCTGTTACGCTCCACAAACTGCTCTAAAGTCTTTTATACACTCAGCAAAGAAAAACAGATCTTTAGACAGCGGTATAGCTGCAACTCACATATTTATTTATTTATTTATTTATTTATTGTTTCTATAGTAACAGCTCATGCACAGCGACTTGTATGGCAACGTGTGTAATCATTCATATAGTGAAGTTTTCTGCAAGGACAAACTTTTATTTTTTACAATTACACTGATTTTACACAAACTTTTACACATTTATTTAATATTTGTGGAATGAATCTCCAGTGTCAACGCTTTGTAACAGTCAAAGATAAAGCTGTAACTTTAAGTTTTCTGACATGGGAAAGTCTGCAGGACAGAGGAATTTACGCTTTGCAGTTTCTTAGCAACATGACAAGTTTCATTGTTTTTTTTTTCTTTTTTTAATTTATTTTATTAACTTCAATAGAGAGAAAAACAAGAGGCTGGTGAGAGAATGACTAACTTGTTTCACAGACATTCCACAGCATTAAATGTAACTATAAATGGATTAAAAGTACGATGTGATGTTCTTTAAGAAATAAATAATTTAGCTCATTGGCAAATTGCTGTGTTATAAGTGGACTAAAACACTTAGGGATGTGCTGTTTCTTTGATGTGGTAACAAAACCATTACAGTGATTATTTTCCTATAACAGCACCACACACAGTGTTTTATTCCTTACTTACAGTATCTTGTTTATCTGACTTTTTCCAGTATTGCTCGGAATTACCAATGAATCCCATGTTTCAGCAAAAACATGTCTAAAGTTTGCTTCTTTAGTTTTTAATGGGAATGAGGCTAATGTTGCTAGCAAGTAATAGAAATTTATGGCCACCAGTTTACCACGGTGTATTAAATGTGTGTGTGCAAATCATCCCACAGTGGTGTCTCCACAATCAGCTTTGTTGTAAAGAGTTGTAAAGAGTCTCAAGCAGACTTGCTAATGTGGTTTCTGACTCTGTAAGACACGCTAAAAAAACATGGACAAAAGGACAAAGTCACTGATAAAAACAACCATAGCTCCATATTTCTTCAAAAATAAGTTGCAGCCTTCAAGACCCCAAACATGTCTTGGCTGATCGAGTACATTTATAGTTAAGCAACCATTGCTTTTTTTTTCTTTCTTTCTTTTTTTTTTTTTGTTTTGCTGTACTGTTCATGCGTGAAGTAAAAGATAAAAGAAAGCCAAAGAGCAAGTAAATATTATATGGTGTATATGCCAATTGATACTGTATATGACACCATATATACTGCAAGCATCGATAAATGTTATGTTTCTAAACCTCTGTGCTGTTCGACTGCTTTTTAAGTATGTCGTTAATCCAGGAAACGTGGCTCTTGGAGAAAAGAGTGTAGACACCAGGTTTCTTGGGATTGCCACAGCCATTTCCTCCTGACACCACACCAACAATGCTTTTCTTACACTCCAGAGGTCCGCCAGAATCCCCCTGAAAATACAGGAAGACGCAATTCATTCCTCTGTATGCCGTACGCCATCTTATTTCTCTAAATCAGGTGTGTCAAACACAAATTCTGCCCAGGCCAGTATAATCATTATTCTCTTGAGCCTTTGAAGGCCCATGAACTAAAGCTATTAATTTTTCAATGTATTATTGTCTAGTTTTAATCTATTAACATATTATTATCTATCAGTTAACACAGGTTTATATTAACGCTCTCATTCTAATATGTTATCATTTCTATAGTAACAGCTCATACACAGCGACATCGTTGATATGGTGAAGTACGTCCTGTCATGTTTGCTTGGCCATAAGTGAATACATTGTAGTCAAGAACTAATTAATATGTCAATTATTCTTGTTTGTGCAATTTGGTTGATGGTAAATGTACCCCTAATTGTAGAATGACTCAATTTACCCAGCATGCATCTTTCTTCCCCTGCTTATCTCCTGCACACAGCATGTCATCAGTGATGACAGGGTTGTTGTTGTAGAAGCAGTTACACAGTTCCCTGTCCACCACCGTCACCTCCACCTCTTGCAGGGTGTCGCAGTATTTAGGCTGTTCTACCTGAGTGGTTCCCCACCCTCTCACTTCACATTTTGTCCCTGCTGGGACGTCTGTGGTCGGCTTGCGAATCGTCTTCACTTCCACTTTGTTTTTCCTAAGCTGGACTTTGTTTTGGAGCTGGAAAACAAGCGTAAAAATCGTAATGCACTGTGCACTGTGGAACATTTTTGACAATTTGGTCTTTGCAAGAATGTTCTTTACCTTCAGGAGCATGATGTCATGAACCTTAGTTTTATTATTGAACTTTTCAGGGATGTGAAAGCTCAGGATTTTGACTCGCTCAGCATTTTTATCCTTTGTCAGAGAGTGAGCACCTACAAGCACTGTCGTCGGTTTAGATTTGGAAACACTGAAACAAAATTCGTATTGGGATTAAATTAAGCATAATGTAAATTTTATTCACTCCCAGAAAAAAGGTGCTAAACCAGGGGTTCCCAAGCAATGGGTTTGGACCCCATGATGGGCTGCTTGATTTATGAATGGTGTCATGAGAGAAACTCACAATGTCCTCTTTTGTTTCATTCATTTCTTTTACAAATATATATTACAAATGTCGCTCCAACTATGAAGACAGATTTACTGTGCTACTATTTTGACATGTTATTGTTAGTGACATTCAAACAAACCACATTTAAATTAAGAATGTATGTGTTATTTCAGTCTTTTTTTTTTTTTTTTGCTATCATGACACTCTGCACTAGCATAGGAGTTCAGCAATAAAAATAGACAAATTTCTCTGTCCACCTATCTTGGCTAGTTTCTCTACAACATCCAGTGATTCTGACTCAGAGGAACAACACCAGTCAAGGAAACAAATACGAAAATATGCCAAAACATTAACTGAATATGGATTTAAAATTATGACATAAGCATTACATAAGTGTGTATGTTACACATTTATATTACTGACATATGATATAATGTTGCAATAGCCCTCTATATATATATATATATATATATATATATATATATATATATATATATATATATATATATATATATATATATCTGTAAAATATATAAAAAATATTTTAAAAATGAAGGGTGGTCAAAGCTTGGGGTCGCAGAAAATTCATAATATCCATTGGGGTTATTTGCCCAAATGTTCAGGAAATGTTCTGTGCTAAACTATGTCCAAGCTGGTGGTACATCTTTTATACAAGGTCATGTAGGAGGACATGTAAATTTAGCCTTTAAGGTCATTTAAAGTATATAATTCAACTTTAAAGACCAGACTTTAAATTGATGATAACTGTATGAACACTAGCAAATTTTGTTTACTTATTGAAATATCTACGAGCAATTAACAGTTAATTGCACTATCTGCTAAAATCTCATACTTAGATTGTTATCGTGGCTGTTTTCACAAAATTAAAAATAGAGTGTAAATGAGGAAAGACACACAGAAGCCTCCGATTATCAATTATACACAAAAATCAATGAGAGTAATATTAAATCTACAGTAACTGTATGATAACAATTGAACAATAACAACTGAAATCATGATTGTTTTGCTCTAAACTGAGATCAAGCCAATTTATCTTTAAATATCTTTTTAAATATCTAAAATATTGCATTTTTATTATTTTAGCATTTTCAAAAGAAAACAAGTTCACTTCATTTTGTACACTAACTAACTACACCTTACTATCAACAGAACCACAGAAGAACCCCTTTTTCAGTGTTTCAGAGTGTATCAGATCGGGATTCCAAAGAAGTGAAGAACACTTAAGTAGCGAAAGAACCCTTGAAGAGCCGTGTTTAAAAGTATATCAGTGAAGGTTCCAAGAAAGTGAAGAACACTTAATTCTGAAAAAAAAAACCACTAAACAACCTTTTTTCTAAGCAGTGAAAAACATGTAACTATCAAAGGAACTCTTGACAAACCCTTCAAAAGAACTGTTGAAGAACCATATTTTTTTCCTAAGCAGTGAAGTACACCATCAAAAGAAACAATCAAAGAAATTCTTGAAGAACACCATTTTCACAAGAGTACTGTATGTAGCCTAAATGATGACTTAGTGACTGTTTCAGATCATTAGCACAGAATAAAACATTTTTAAAAATTTGTTTGCTCACAATTTGCAGTGTGCAGCCGTCAGAACCCACTGCTGATGAATAAGAGTTCCTCCACAGACGTGATAATTCCCGACCTGGATTGAGACCATCCATGGTTTAGGTTTTTTGACCTCTCGGCCTCCTATGATGTAACTGCCTGAGCAAGCTGTAACAAGAATGAGTGGCATTACAGAGGCTAAAATGGCTCAGTGGGCAGATTTCAATGCCTTCCATAAATAATAAACAGAAGAACTTTACCTGTTGCTTGAAACAAGGTGAGAAGCAGAAGAAGAGAACATTGTAGAACATGCATGGTGGTATGCTCTGAGTGCAGAAATGTGGACTGGATAATGAGCAGTGAAAATACAGCTTTGAAGATGGGGCATAGAAGACACTGAAGGAAACTGTGCATCATTTGTGGTCAGCTTTGTGGGTGAAGACACTCTCAGGAACACAGATGTGTTCCACGTGGGCTTGTGATATGATGTGATGCATGCAGCTTGCATAATCACTCGTGGTTATGATACGTGTGACTTTCCAAACCATCAATAATGAAAAAAAAATCACATCTTAAAAATCTATTATGATTGAGCAACCTGTAGTAAACAGTTTCGATGGTAACAGAAACCATCAGTATAGTCTTAAAACAAAATACTTTTATCTAGAATCCTAAAGCGTTGTTCACAACCTTAAAGTTTATATGTAGAATCCTGCAGAAAAGTTTCCTGATCTTCCATTCACTAAAAAAACCAAAACCCTCTAGGGGAACACTTAAAGGTTCTGTGTAGAACTATTCCTGTGAGAATGAACCCTTAAAGAACTCTCTTTTCTAAGAAGAAAGAGGGTTCCAAAGAAGTGAAGAACACTTAACTATCAAAAGAATGCCTGAAAGAACCCTTAACCAAAAAATGTATCGGAGAGAGTTCCAGTGATGTGAAGAACAGTTTAACTAACAAAGTAAAACTAACTAAAAAAACCTTGAAGAACCCTTTTCTCTAAGACTGTACCAGAGAGGCTTCTAAGGAAGTGAGGAACACTTAACTATCAAAAGAATCATTGAAGAGCCCTTCTTTAAGAAGTGAAGAACACTTAACTATTGAAAAACCATTGAAGAACCCTTACTCTAAAAATGTATCAGAGAGGGTTCCAATGATGTGAAGAACAGTTTAACTAACAAAGAACCCATGAAGAACCCTTTTCTCTAAGAGTGTATCAGAGAGGGTTCTAAGGAAGTGAAGAACACTTAACTATCAAAAGAATCATTGAAGAGCCCTTCTTTAAGAAGTGAAGAACATTTAACTATTGAAAAACCATTGAAGAACCCTTACTCTAAGAATGTGAAGAACACTTAACAATCAAAAAAATCCTAAAAAAATACTTTTTTCTAAGAAGTGGAAAACACTTAACTGTCAAAACAGCCCTTGAAGAACCTCCTGTCTTCTAAGGGCATCAGAGAGGGTTCCAAGAAAGTCAACACTTAACTATCCAAAGAACCCTCGAAGAACCATTTTCCCTACAAGGAATCAAAAGAAACATCAAAAGAACCCTTGAAGAGAAAAAAAAGCATCGCGTCTAAATGTATTACTACTGAGCTGCCTGCAGTAAACAGTTTCAGTGGTAAGCAGAAATATAGATGACACTGAAATGAATTAAGTAAATGGAATGGAGTGAGTGAAGAACCCAGGCCATGTGTGACATGTGATGTGCACATCAGTTTCCTCCTCCTGATACTCTCCTCCATCAGAAGTGTCATTAAACCCTGAATGAGAGGATGTGCCATATGTCGTGGGAGGTGAAAGGTGAAACTTACAAGAAATCTCACCAGGGAGCACAAAGCCCCCTGCGCTAAGACAAATCAAAATGGAGTGGAACCCAGCAGGTGTGAACCTCTTGTCACACCTCTGAAAATGATGCGAAAGCTGCAAAGCAGAAAACACTGAAAAAAAACCGCTCTGTTGCTCAGCTCGGCTTCACGAATGTGTGAAACTCAGCAGGAAGGGGAAAAGAGGCCAAGAAACTTAATAAGGTCAACACAGAGAGCACACTGCACAATTTTCTGCCTCAGCTCTGCCCTGGTGATTTAATAGGTAAAGAATAAGTATATGTACAGTACAAGCTTGTGTATGAAACTAAGAATTTGATTAAAAAATTAATAAAACAAATATCATTTTTGGTATAAACAATAAGATTAAAAAAAAGAAGAATATGAATATTCTACATAAAGGGCCTGCAATTAAAGTAAAACAAAACTATATATATATATATATATATATATATATATATATATATATATATATATATATATATATATATATATATATATATATATATATATATATATATATATATATATATATATATATATATATATATATATATATATATATATATATATATATATATATATATATATATATATGTGTGTGTGTGTGTGTGTGTGTGTGTATGTAAATAGCTAATCATGTTTCATCTCTAACAGATGCCGTTCAGTTTATTGTTCACAGTGAAATCTGACACGAGATTTGCGAACACAAAGAGGCAGGAATGTTAACACTCTAAATCACTCAAACCAAGTTGATTTTAACAGTGCTGGAGAGTTACCTGTCCATGTTCATCTAACCTAACTTCTTGTAATGACATATTCAATAAACCTTCCTGTAACTGAGTCCTCATGTCCAGATTTTTATCAGATTGTGTGTAAATGTAGCTACCTTGTTGGTTTGATGATTAGGTTTATGTTAAATAATAAAAAAATCTCCTTACAGAAAACTTCACCATATGAATTATATGGACTTCTTTGTTAAATAAAAACAGACGTTTTTTTCCTTGCTCTTTCTCTTCTCTCCTATACACACACACACACACACACGCACACACACACAAGATGTAATAATACAGCATTGCTTGATGGATATAACACATAACGTTGCACAATGACGCACAATTCTGTAGCCTTTTATACTATTTTTTTCTCTTCTTTTTGTAACATCACTACCTCTCAGCATTGTCATGGCCTTTTTTCTACAGCTAAGTCATTCTTCTTTTTTTATTGAAAATCAATTGAAGTACCATTTTACATTTTCACCCTCATAAAAGCAAAGACACACATGCAGTTGCAGCCTGAAGAGAAAGGACTATAAATAGAAAAAATAGATGATTATTTTCAGCCTTACTTTTTCAGCTCAGATGTATATTATTATAGTAATAGCATTTTATTATGCAGTCTATGTCTCTTTCCTCACTGATTATAATCATCCCTGTACAGTCCAGAGAGCAAATGAGTGATGGTCCACAATTCCAGCTAGCATGGAATGATGGCGATTACACCAATTTCCATATATTTCTCTTGTTTCTCTCCTTAGGTTTTATCCTCCCATTGTTGCTTGACTGTGCTAAGGTTTTAAAACGTAATTGCACTTGATATCATTCTGATCGATCAATATGCCAATCTGTGTGGGATTCTGATTCTGGCTTTTCACACTTAATCACCTTTATGATCAACTGCAATTAAATTGTCCTGCTATCTTTCCTGATGATCAGAGCAATATTAGCCAATCACAGACATCTCAAATAGGGAAGCATGAGCAGAAGGTGAATTTGGGGAAGATGTATAAAGAGTGGACCAGCTGGATATTCTGGTCCGTGTCATGTCTGAGACACAATTTTATCAAGGTGAATAAGTTGATCATCATCATTCAATATAAGTTCTCGCCAAAGACAAAAATCCTCATTTGAGGAATGGTACTGTCCGGGATTCATGAGCAATATTCAGGGGACTCCAAAAAACATAGTGGTGATAGAGCATTCGTTTCAGACTTTTTCATCAGAAAGAAGAATCCTCTTCCCTCTTATTTTCTTGTTGGGTCACGCAGGGTTTGTCATATTTTTTATTATCATTCTTAGATTGTGTGGAGCGTCCACCATAAAAGTCCCTGTGTAAGTTGTTACCCCTGAAATGATAATGTATTAGACATATTTGCATCAACATAAATCTGTGATTTGCAGCTGCACTATTGTCAGATCTGGTGTTACTGAAAGTGAATCCACATCTTCTGATCAGTCAGAATCCAGAATTCAGCAGTGTTGTATTCTAACCCTAACCCTATCTGTAGTGATGTGACTTCTGTGAGCATGTACATGCATGTGTGTGAGGACATTGCAGACAGAAAGCTATTTCTAAACACTTTACGCACATAATAGCAGCTATTTTGCGAAGAGTTCTAAGTTGAGTTATGGAATCAGGCTTTTTTGTGAATGATATCAGTGTGTGCTGAATCTCCACTTGTGAAGAAGTAATCGAAGAACAGCACCACAGGAATAGATTATTTCTAAATGAGCTGCAATTACTTCCACTATAGATTAGACCCAGAAAAGCTCCGAGCTCTGAGTGGAGAGCTTGCCATGAATCTGATCTTGTGCGACAGGAAGATGAACACGCCAAAGTGGTAAACCCGACATGTAAGGATGATGATAAAACAGCAGGAGGTGACGGAGAATCTCAGCTGGAACATCCAAGATTCACAATACCCGCCTATTACAGTGCAACCCCCAGCACCCATCTTGCTTTCTCAAAGCTTAACATCATCCTGTCAGGCTCAAGGATACAGGAAATTGTTGTGAGCTTCCCGCTGCTGAAGAAACACTTTACAGCATCGGTTTGTGCACCACACAGAGTCTTTATTGTTGGTCACAATAATACAAAGAAAAGCAAAAAAGCATGGTAGACAGGTCTGAAATGGTATTTTTACTATACCATACTATATAATATTGATTTTTTGGTATTCACAACCTCAGAACCAGAATATCAAAACGTAACGGTGGTCCGCAATTACTCTAACTGACCTCATGTATCTAAACTCGACTATATTTGCCTATCTTTCATATGCAGGATGAGACAAAATTAAACACACACTTACAGGCAAGCTCTCGCTTTTTGGTCTTAACAGGATTTTATTACTTTAAGGCTCAGGTGTGGTGCTGGTTTAATATACGCCTATTCATAGTTACATATCTGCTGGGCTGTGTTTAATGCATGCAGTTACTGAGGAGGAAAGACGAGTAAAACACTGCAGGCTGTTCAGTAAATTACATTTTCAATAATTGAAGCACCGGTTATGGCAATTTTGCAGTAACTTATTTATTGCTTAGGGCTGACCATTTGTTTTCACGACTAGAGCAAAATTTTAAAAAGACTGATGCTATTAAAAGAAGAATAACAACCAGAGAAGTGCAACGATGAAGCATGTACACTAGTATGATATGAGTAGGAACATGCACCAAGGGCCATTTAATCACTGGGCAGCACAAGGGGGAAAAATGATTCCCCTATGATTAAATGGCCATTAGCTTATGTTCTTACCAAGGGGGTAGCAGTCATTTTAAAAGTGAGGGGAACACAACTGTCAGTAAATTACTCTAACCGTAACCCTAGGAAAAACCAAAGAAAATGCTCCTTCAACTTAGAGTTCCTATTGAAAAAAATTCAGTATAGTCTCCTCACCCATGAGTTCAGCAAATGACATC
>CM040468.1:11694815-11737927 GCA_022758105.1 Pangasianodon gigas | reverse complement strand
AGAGGCAGGTGTGTGATTAAAAGAAAGAAGAGAAAACTCCATCCGATGAGATCATTGTTTTAGAATTGTATAAAAGCATGGGCCACGACTATGTAAATCAGATGCTCTGCAGACCATCTCGGCTTTGTTGTTTGATTCAATAAAGTCTATAGATTTTTGGCATCCAGAACCCCTTGTCTTTGTAAGTCATTTTCTTATTCTGATTTGCAGAAGTATTTGCCATGACAATACACAGACACATTCGCTTGTTAAATCCATAACATTGACTATACAGATCACTGTTATGAGGAGGCAAATATACATCACTCATCATGGTCAGCTGAAAAGAAAAGACAAACATGGAGGTGTCCATGTTTTTTCCTCCATTTTGTAGCTTGAAAATGACATAATTCTGTGTTACGACTTCCCACTTTAGAGGTAAGTTGAATGCAGCATAATTCTCACAAGGAACTAATTCATCAACATACCAAGCTTAAGAGTCTTCAACTCTCTCTCACATGCTCCTCCTTTGTCTTCCTGTTCATGTTCTTCATCTTTTTCTTTCTACTAACTGTCCTTCTCCAATATCCTAAAAATGTCAAAGCATCCATAACTCAGTTCTTTATATGTGAGAAGATACGGGTACAAAACGAACCCTAACATTGCTTTCACTTGACAGCTCACCCATGAACACCCTGAAGTACCAATAACTTTATCTTTCTCTACTGATGCTGCCATGGTTTGCATTTCCTACACCAGAAGAACAGAGCGTAAACGCAGAAGCAAACTCATGTAGAAAAACAGATTAATGAATTTAGCTCATAACAACTAGCTTAGCCCACAAAAATACACAAGCACATAATTACTTATCAAGTGATGCAATGTTTGTGTGATATTCTAATAGAAATGCAGTAACTGCACATCCAGTGACACCTGTTTACACATTCTTAATTTATTTCTGTCCATTAAGTGACACCTGTTTATACATTCTTAATTTATTTCTGTCCATTACTACTCTTCTTGAATGTACAGTATTTCACCTATTCTACAATTTTACACTTACACTCCTGATCAGTAGATGGAGAGTGAGTGTTCTGATTAGTAATGTTATTTTTAGCAACAGATAGTTATCCCTGTGATGAATTTATTTCAAGTGTGTAGCACCAGCCTCTCAAACAGATGTGTTAGCCTAATCAATTAAATGCATTGACTAATAGGCATCCACTTACCTTGTTTGTTTGAAAGATGTAATTGTCTTTTAACAGAGGTGCATGGCTGATATCTGCCAACAAAAAAAGGATGAGTATACGTTAGTACACTTGTAGGTTCAATATTATCATATATTATTTAATAATAGTATGTTATTCACTACGCCTAGCTAATAAAGGAACTTTGTTACAATGCAGTTAAAGGTGCTATAGTCATTTTTTTTTATTTCTTACATGCACAAATAATCTGGAACATATGTAGAACATGATAAAAAAAAAATAATGGTTGAAGCCATGACCTCAGCACAAGTGTATTATGTGGCTGAGAAAACCTGTTTGGAAAACTGCCTTCTGGAACGGAAGTGTTCGGATAGGTCTTTTGTTAGTCATTTTATAGATGCTCTCCAATGCCCTTCACTCCACTCACCATCTTAGATTCTTTGGAGTGTAAAGAAACATGGCCGAAGCCTGTAAGCTCCCAGTGCAGCCAGATGATTCTTGTGTTAGCAAAATTCATGCTGTGCTTCGAAAAAAAAAAAAAAAAAAACTTAACAAGAAATGCAATAAATCCAGATTAAACACTGGCAGAGCTTTTCCAAGATGGAGTAGTTTATTAGTGGTGAAGGGGATGAGGCTGGATGTGGAGTTAGTGATGTTGCTCCTGGACAAGTCTGTAAATATATAAAGCTATATAAAGCTGTTTAAAGCTTTAAACTGCTTTAATGGCCTGCTTTAAATAATGAATTAAGTAGATGTGTTTGTATCACTCAGAGAGCCAGGAAAGGAAATGCATTGGATGAACCACCATGAAATGTATGTAATGTTAGATAACTATGTATCTATGTTAACAATGCGAATAGCAAAAGATTCAGGTAAAAAATTGTTGAGAACTTATTATAAATGAATGACAGGTCAGCATAGGCTCCCATGACCATCCTCGTAAATCAGTATGAATCAAATTTTGCTTATTTCTAGTGTTATAACTTGGTTTTCAAGCTGCCGAATGGTTGATTGGGCAAAAGCTGAATGCTGAAATGCTAACATCAGCCACCCAGCACACTGGAAACACGGAGCTCCAATTGCTTACTGTTGTTACTCAGGATAAATGAAATGTAATGGTTATTAATTGCCAAACGCAACAAATCAGTGTCTGCCGAGGAGAGATGCTTATCTAAGAGCTAGGTTTCTGAAAGCCAAGCACAGCCATCCTGTATATAAACTAGCTAATAGCCACACTAATCACTGTTGGTTAACAGCGAGTGAGATTATTGTTTTGCTATGAAAAAGGACAGCCGTGCTCCAGCACTGTCTAGCATTGAGGTGTTAAGTGGAGTAGACAAGTGAGTCAAAAACAAGCTAGTTATTTGGAGGAAGCTTTTGGCTTTATAGGTATTTCTATGTAAGAACTGTGTGATGGGTAAAATGTAAAGCACAATTAATTAAAGTTGCTTATTGTATAGAGAAAGCTCAATACATCAGGTCCTTATTATTCTACAGCGCCTTACAATTCTGTTGTGTATTATTATTATTCACATTGTGCTGTGTATTATTATTATTATGAAGAATACTGGATGTGTATCACTTTCGGCTGATACTCAAGGTTTCAGTATCCGTTCCGGTGGTTGTATAACATCAGTTTTAAATAAATATAACATTTTAATCATTGGCAAACTGCTGGGGAACATTTATACAAGCTGTATAAAATATTTAGGTACATGATGTTATAGGAAAATAATTCAGTTACAGGAAAAAACCTTCAGAGTTATAACTGTAACTTTGCTTCTTCACACCATCCTGTCACTCAGTATTTTATTATAACAGAAACACCATCAGTATTGTATTCCTTACTGAATGATTTTTAATTAATAGATTTAGTGAATGTTAGAACTTGTGTTGCTTCAAGCCAACACAAGTGTTTTTGACACATTTTTCACGGTTAACACAATTTTTCCTTTCATCTGTTGATGGCAGCAGACTGTGTTAACAAAGTTGGCTAAATTGCAAGAGGTGGCTACACCTGCAAATTAGTTTACTGAACAATATTCAGTCATGGCTATAGACAAAAAGCGCCACAGTTAGTTAACAGTGAGAGGACGCGATTTCAAAAGAGCTGGAAACAAGAATACTTTTTCATCAAGAGCCATAGCAAATGCATGTGCCTCATATATCAAGAGACAACATGTTTTAAATATAAAATTATTTTGCATAATTCATAAATAATAATTTGGGGTTTCTTGAAAAAGGTTTGGACACTCTGATGTAGGGTGTCTAGCAAACTGAGATGACTCAAACAACTTCATTTATTTGTGGAAACATATATATATATATAGGATTTCAGAAAAACCTCTCTCTTGGTGTTGGTTGTTCAGACTCTTGGACTGCGTTATTATTCCTCTGACACCATGTCTAATATACAGATATGAGAACAGATGTGTCCCTGCTGAAAATACGTAAATGTCAGCGTCAGGTCCATAGCATGCTACTCTTTATTTCCCTTCAGAGTCGCCTGTGCTGGGGACCTTCACCAAACAAATAAAGGGAAGGAAACACTGTGCAGTGTTAGTGCTACCAAACCTCTGTCGGTCTATACCGTGTGACTCATCCAGTGTCTGAACTGAAGTGCAACAAGGACATTTACAGCAAATCCATCTCTATTCACCCTCTCCAGTGTAATTAAAAAAAAGAAAACAGGCTATACATTCAGAGTGTTTTCTGTAGATTCAAAAACAGATCAGTGTTCTGCTGCATCATAATATGACGCCATATCCTGTAAGAAATTATCTCAGAATAAACTTATTCACTTAGCAGAAAGGTATAAATGCATGTATTTTTTTCCCCATTAATACTTAGTAAGGCTTAATTAAAGTTAATTTGTGTTAAATAGGGTTCATTTTTTTCTTTTTAACTTCATTTTTACTTCGTTTCTGATAAGCATTAGATTTAAAAATCAACCAAACCTTTTTGTTTTATATTATTGAGTATATACATTCAAGTAAATAATTATAGTCAATAAACAAACAAACCAAAAAGAACCACCAACAGCGCTGCTGAATTCTGGATTCTGATTGGTCGGAAGTTGTTGATTATTTTACTATAACAGCAGCTCTGACAATTGTGCAGCTGAAAATCACAGGTTTATATTAATGCACTCCTTGTAACACTTAATCATTTCTATAATAACAGCTCATTCACAGGGACTTGTATTCTGGACGCTACACATAAACAGATTAAAAACATTGTCATTTAACAAAAAAAAAGTATTTAACATTTATGGAAGGAATCTACAGTGTCAGCATTCTGTAACAGTCAAACGTAAAGCTGTAACTTTAATTTTTCCTACATAGGAAAGTCTTCAGTACAGAGGGGTTTACACATTTCTCGGTAACATGACCTGAATCTTTATTAATAAATTAATCAATCAGTTAATTTAAATGATTTACCAATTAATTCATTAATATATCTATCTATTAATAAATCTATTTATTTATTTGTTTGTTTGTTTGTTTGTTTTTGACAAAAAACTCAAAACATTTTCTGAATATACAGTAATTGGGCCCTAAAGCTATGAATAATGACGAGTTAAAGACAGCATCTGACAGAAATTCAATTCTTACCTTAGGCACAAACAGGCGCATGAGGAATTCAACTAATTTAATATGAACTAAATTCAACAACAAAGCCAAGCAATGTTCACACTCTCATGGGAAAAAGAAAGTATACCCTCCTTCAATTCTGTGTTTTTATTTATCAGGGGCTAAATAACAATTGTGTGGTCCTCAATAACTTCCATAAACAAACAAATAACCTCAAGTGACAACAACCTCACAACAAATAACAAATAACCTCATAATGACAACCAGTTGTCATCATGCCAAGAAGAAAGGACATCAGCTATGACCTCCGAAAAGCAATTGTTGCTGCTCATCAATCTGGGAAGGGTTATAAGGCCGTTTCCATACAATTTGAAATTCACCATTCAAAGGATTGTTTACAAATGGAGAGTCTTCAAGACAGCTGCCAATCTTCCCAGGAGTGGGCGTCCCAGTAAATTCAGTCCAAGGTCTGACCGTTTGTTGCTCAGAGATATAGAAAAAAAAGAAAAAACCAAGACCAACATCATGTGACTTAAAGGCTTCAATAAGCACATTACATGTTTATGTTCATGACAGCACAATCAGAAAAAAAGATCAAACAAATAATTTCCATACAATTTCCAACAAAATTTCAATTCATTTTGTTTTTCCTGGTTTAAACACGGATCAGCTGCAGATCCAGTGCTCTTTCATTTCCCAAACACCATGAAGTTAATTCTATCAGCCTTTAAGCTATTAAAGTGTGTAATTTGGTGTTTTATTAAAAAAAATAAATTGTAAAAATCATGCAAGGAGTAAAACAGTCAGTTTCTTGCTGTTATAGTAAAAATAATGATGTGGTGGTCTGATGAAAGTCGAGTTACTGTTTCCACATGAAGTTGATTATTTTCCTATAACAGTCCACAATGAAGTGTTTTATTTGTCTTATACTACCACACTTTGACAGCCATTACAATTCTTTATTTATTAAAGAACAACATATCATACTTTTTGTCCATTTATAGTTACAGTTCATAGTGTTTAATGTTGTGGAATGTCCATAAATAAAGTTCTTTCCTGTTCACTTATGTTATAGCAGCTATAAACAACTGTTCCCTCTCAGCCTCTCTTATTTCTCTCTCTTAAAGTTAATAAGGAAGGAAAACAAAAGGTAAGGAAATTAAATTAAAATTTAAAGTTACAGCTGTACCTCTTACTGTTACAAAGTGCAGACGTTGGATAACACTCCATAAATATTAAATAAATGTCTCTTTACAGAAACCTTCACTATATCAATGAATATACATGTTTTTAATACAGCCCTGTCACTTGTCTTGCAGCCGACACTACTGTAGAAAATTAATCAACACTTTCTGATCAGTTAGAATCAAGAATTCCAATAGCACTGTGGTATGAATGTAAATATGCACTATACAATACTGATGTATACAAGCAGTTCTTAAGGTCTGATTATGTACTTTAAATGAATTTTAAAAGTGCACTACATCCACTAGTCTTCTAATTAAAAGTACAAACAATATAGCCTTGAGGTTCCATCCTAGTGACAGTGTTTGCACCCTAAAAGACAGTTCATCACCTATTTTCTGAGTGTTTGAGTTAAGAGATGAGAGCAGGTAAGTATGTCAATTGATTGAGGAATTGTCATTGATTAAGAGAACAACAACAGGAAAAGTAAATGGTGTCTTATTACTGCCACCTAGTGCTGACCTTTATAATGCACCTTCCAACACGCTTCCATAAATCCACGACTATCCCAGATGATACCTGGGAACAAAGGATTCATTATTTAATAAATGAACACTAATGTAGAGAACTCATTAGATTACTGTAGATGGTACCACACAGACACCCTAAAGATGGCTGTGGATGCTCTTCCTTGGATAGCTTAAAGACTGCAATTGCTAAGAACCGTTTACACTCAAGTCTCAATCATTGACCAGTTGATAACTTCAGTATGATACGAAAGACTTAAAGTTCAAACTAAAGTCTAATGATGCCCATACACAAGTTCTTTTTAACACACATGGCACTGCTTGACTATATTATATACAGTTATAGAAGAGAAATGATTTATATCCGATGTCCCTCAGAAGAGGATGGGTTCCCTTTTGAGTCTGGTTCCACTCAAGATTTCTTCCTCTTGTCGCATCAGGGAGATTTTCCTTGCCAACGTCACTTCTGGCCTGCTCAGAGGTGGTCTACTGTTTTGTAGACCAATGTCCATTGTTAAAAGCGCTACATAAATAAAATTGAATTGAATTGAAATAGAAAACTATGATAGCTGTTTTTTTTTCTCAAAATCTGCGCCACTATCTATCCATCCATGTCATATTATCTACTACTGCATCTGACATCCTGTTAGCCCAATCTGCAGTCCTGCTCCCTGCACAACTTCCTTGCTTTTTGCTCTGGGAGCCTGACTCCCTATGATGTTTAATTATAGATAACAGGATGAGTGACACTCAGAGGGAGCATCGTTTAGCACGTGCGGCACGGAGAAATGGAACGGTCTTACAACTTCAAAAGAAAAATGTTCAAAAGTTTGGCAAGAGCTTTTGAAGTTGCTCTTGCGAGACAAGACTGTCTGGCTTTGCTTGGGAGATTGTGAGTCTGAAGCCTAATGATGGCTGCGAGTCTGAGGGAGTGTATTTGCCCCGCCGTCTGGGTTAGAAGACACTTTAAGAGGTGCACTCTTAAATCAAGACCCCTTAATAAACCTTTGTGTGTCACAGTCTCAGAAACGTTCTAATTCCTTAAATCAAAGCACTCTAAGTTCCACACTGGAATATACTAGATTAAATCGACAAAGAAACATGCTGTAATTAACACCTTGTTGACTACATAGTGCCCTATTTAATACATCACTTCTGAGCACAGTGTTAAATATCATTCTGTATGCACATGTAGGAAACCTACAGTAAATGGTTAAATCTAGATCTGTAGGCTCAGGATCCACTGCAACCCTGACCATATAAAGATAAATGAATAACAAATCTAAGACGCTACTGGGTTCATCAGTTTGATCATCTTGGAGAACGCTTAAAGGTTGCATGCAGAACATTTTTATTTTAGAGATGTTCCCAAGCAGAACCACTTTAGGAAGCTAAGAATAATTGAAGAAGCATTTTGGACACAGATGATGCTTTACCCAGCTAAGAATGAATTATTTCAAAATGTTCATTTAAAAAAATGTTTTTTTTTTAAAATCCGTTCCATAAAAAAAACACAAATCATTTAATATTAGAACATTTCTCAGACAACGGTCTCTAAAGGAAACGTTACTTTAGTGTTATTGTTCCTACAACTCAAAATGTTTTGGCAATGCTGTAGCAATGTTTCTGAACAGAACACCCTGAAAACCTGAAAGGCTAAACATTATAAGAACAGAACGTTTAATAATGTACTGCTTCCCTAAAATTGTTAGCTGAGAAGTCATGAAAAATACACTTTTAGAAAAAGGGTTTCTCGCAGGTTCTTTGTTAAGGGTTAAGGGTTCTTAGCTTCCTAAAAAAGGGTTCTACTCGGAAGTCCAGCCCGGTGTGATAGGGACATACTCAGTTATATGGTTCTATATAGAACCCTACTACAGAGTGTGTCCCTATCAGAAAGGATTCTGAGTACAAGTGAGTCCACTTTTTGAAAGCTTCAGTAAGAAGCCCGAATTATCCAATAAACCCTTAAAGAACTTTTGAAGAATGATTTTTCTAGGAGTGTTTAATAAAAGTGGTTAAATTATAGGACTGTAGTTCATTGAGAGAGAGAGAGAGAGAGAGAGAGAGAGAGAGAGAGAGAGAGAGAAAGAGTTCTTATTAGATGAAGGAAAGAGCACACTGATTTCAGCTTCCACCAAAATGAACCAGTACTTTTTCTGCCCTGGGTGCTGTGCCGTAGCTCAGTGCTGTCTAATTTTCTCCGGAAAGCGCCAGTGTAGCTGCAGGTTTTCATTACAACCAATGCAAGAGTAAAAGATCGATTAATTAAACCTGAAGACCTCTTTGGATTTAATGAAAACCTGCAGATACACAGGCACTTCATGGAGAAGACTGCTTGTAACTAGGGATGCATCAACACCTTTTTTCTTCAGACCGAGTATGAGTACATATTTTTGTTACTCACCAATACTTATACTGATACTGAAATGAGTAACCTTAGTATTAATCAGTCAACGACATCATTGACCATTTTACTCAGCTCTGTTTATGTTTGCCTGGTTTACATAGTGACCAAGAAAGTAGCACGTGTGTGTGTGTGTTCATGAACGTACACTACTAGGCTCGTTCTTTATAGCTCATTGTAAATGAAGTGCATTAGCTGTATCAGTCACCTTGGATTGAGTAGGGTTGCAGTGGAGAAGAGCAGGTTTTATTCTACTTCATAAAAGTACAGCTCTGTACAGCTCTAAGTAAAGTACACTTTCTTGTCTTCATTGCGTCAGAATCCCTCATTGTCAGTGCGAGATAGAGGCTCACCAAGAAAAACACTGATGCTAGCAATGAACTACTTGCTTGTGTTTTTTTTCCTGGACTTTTATCCTATTTTCTCACCAATTCGGTCACGCGCTAATTCCCACCCACCAGCCAGCTCTCTCTTATCATACAACAGCTATCAACTGGGGACGGTGCAGGCTAACACATGCTTCCTCTGAAACACATGAAGCCAACTGCATCTTTTCAAACTGTTGCTAATGCTGCATCACAGGGCAGCGTAACACCCTCGGAGGAAAACACTATCTGCTTTCTTCAGTATCCATGATCTCACAGATGCCCACGAATAGTTAGTGTCCCTGTGATTGACATTGTGTAGGCTAATCCCTACCACCCAGAGAGGATGATTTTGCTCCCTTGGTTCCTGGGCATGTGGCATCGCAGCCATTTTGAGATCCCCGTTTCTGTTGTGCCACTCATGACCCCATGCTTTTAAGTATAAGATTTATCAGGTTACTTTCAGTGTAAGAAGATGCTGTAGTTCCTTCTCTTGATATTTTCACAGAGCAGTTTGCAGTTTCCTTTGCGTTTTATCATTAATCATAAAATACATCCAGATCTTTGTCATTTTGCGCAACAGTGTACACTTGTATGTAGCACATACACAATGTATGTGGCTTACATCACATAGTAAAACATGGTGTTGGATGTTGGTATCAGAGCATTTTTTATGAGTATGAGTAAATGGCATTAGTGTCAATGCATCTTCAATTATAATATACAGTATGAAGGTAGGTAAGTGTTTAAATACAGGGTTTGATCATCTTCAATATACAACCCATAATTAGCCCTAACAACCCTTTACTGACTCACTGGAACACACACACATACACACACCTCAGTAACCAAAAGGAAACCTTCTGAGTCTTTTCCGTAGGTTTTTTTTTTTATTAAACCTGCAGTTCTTGTTAAAAGAAGAAGAAGAAGAAGAAGAAGAAGAAGAAGAAGAAGAAAAACAGCTAAATGTCCACACAGGGTCAAAACTGTAAGACACAGCTACCCTTGTCGGGACGTTTGATCCCCATCAAGATATAAAAACTGAAAATCAGCTTCAAAACAAAACAGATTCCCAACAGAATTCTCCTGGTAAAATAAATGTAAAATAAATTTATGCACACTGACTTTGCTGGGTGTAAAGATCTAGACTGTTTATTCATGCATGTGATATTAGTTTAAGAGAAAATATGGTAAAATATGCATTCTCAATGCCTCAGTAGTTCAGTTTTACATATTTCCAGGTCATTTAGTGGATTTTCTATTTTTTTTTTTCTGGCCTCTACATTTCCAGGATGCATGGGAACCCTGATTCAGGACATTTAGGGAATATATAGCCTAATGCACCTGGAGAATGCAGAGAAATTGTCGAAATCAGATTGTACTTACCTGCTCACCACTGGGCATAAACAGGCATGTTTTTGTCCTTTAATTTATTAAATGGTATTTGTATAATAAATAGGATCCCTTGAGAGGAAACAGACTCAACCCATCCTTTTCTGGGTGACAAGAGATTAAAAAATACATTCAAAATGGATTATAAATCATTACATATTAGTAAAATGGTAAAAGGTATGAAAGGTATGAAATGAAAGGGTTGTATAAGATTTAGGTATATACATATTGGGAACATGAGTCCTGATATAATCATGGCTTTAAACTAGAACAAAGCTGGTGAAGTGAAAATTAAACTGTCCCTACTGCGCTTGGCTAATCTCAGGGAACTGAAATTGTGCATGTCTGTTCTCAGGGAGTCCAAACCTGACATACCATTTTATGATAAACCGCTTCCATGCCTTGAGTAAACAGTCGAGCTGTTGAAAATTTCCACAGAGCGCGTTGGGCAGCGGCGCGCTGGAGCGTAAAAGCGCGCATCCAATCCACAGCTACGCGCGTCCATAAAAACGCGCCGCACGGAACAGAGCGCAAACCATAAAGCACAGCTCACACACAGAGAGGCAGAGAGACGGAGAGTGGGACAGATCTGAGCTCAGGTCTGCTTCACAAGCGCACACGATCCCCAAAACTTCAAACAGGGTTTCTTCGGAGCACCAGGAATGTTTTAACATGCTGATTTTTATCGCGTTCACTGCTGTAATCGCGGGTTTGAGGGGTGTATCAGATCCCTGGTGTGTGTGAACTGTTTACTTCAGGACAGTCTGTTCCAGGACGACACTGTGTGTGTGTGCGTGTGTGTTTCACGAGTTAACACGGAGTACGGAGCGGATACGATGAGCGTCGGCGATGCAGCACAGCTCGGGAACGCGCGACGACATCACGGAGCGCAACGCGAGTTTCATGTTTAACAGAAGCGCGAACCACTCAGGGGCTGAGTTCCCGGAGCTCGCCGAGAGGAGCGACTTGGTGAACGATGGATCAGCCGTGCTGCGCATCCTCATCTCCACTATTTACTCGGTGGTGTGCGCGCTCGGTTTGGTCGGCAACCTGCTCGTTCTGCACCTCATGAAATCGAAGCACGCGTGGAAAAAGTCGTCCATTAACCTGTTCGTGACCGGGCTAGCCGTGACCGACTTCCAGTTCGTGCTCACGCTGCCGTTCTGGGCGGTGGAGAACGCGCTGGATTTTACGTGGCCTTTCGGCAGGGCGATGTGCAAGATCGTGTCGTATGTCACAGCTACCAGTATGTACGCCAGCGTGTTCTTCCTGACCGCCATGAGTGTGGCGAGGTACCGCTCCGTGGCGTCGGCGCTGAAGTGTGGACGCAGGCGCAAGCGTCCGTCTGCGCGCTGCGTCAGCGCCGTGATCTGGGCGGCAGCAGTCGTGGCCGCGTTGCCACATGCCATTTTCTCCACCACAGCCACCGTGTCCAACGAGGACCTGTGCTTGGTCAAGTTCCCCGACCTCAACGGCGACGCGCAGTTCTGGCTCGGCCTCTATCACGCCCAGAAGGTGCTGCTCGGCTTCCTGGTGCCGTTTGGGATCATCTCAGTGTGCTACCTGCTGCTGCTGCGCTTCGTCACGCACAAGCGCGCCAACGCGTCCGGCGCCAGGAGGCGCTCCAAAGTGACCAAATCGGTGACCATCGTGGTGCTGTGCTTCTTCTTGTGCTGGCTGCCCAACCAGGCACTGACCGCTTGGGGCATCCTGATTAAGCTGAACGCCGTGCACTTCAGCTACGAGTACTACACCGCGCAGGTTTACGTGTTCCCCGTGACCGTGTGCCTGGCGCACTCCAACAGCTGCCTCAACCCGCTGCTCTACTGCCTCATGAGGAGAGAGTTCAGGAAGGCGCTGAAGGAGCTCTTCTGGCAGATCGCCTCGCCCTCCAGTACGAATACGCGACCCTTCACGGCCTGCAGCAAACCTGAGCATGAGAAGCAGGCGCGCTCTGTAGTGCCGCTCAGCACACCCGACCCTGGCCTCGTCTTCTACCCACCCGGTGTTGTGGTCTATAACGGGAGAAATGACCTTCTGCCGAACAGCACGTAGACTGGACGCAAAAAAAAAAAAAAACAACAGTAAAAATGTTCCTGGAAGAGATTTTAGGCGTTATTTTTGGTTGACTCAATTACAGAACCCTTAAAAGTGCCTCCAGGAATTATTAAGAAGTGGAGCTGTGTGTGAACAGGAACTCTCAGTGGCTGCTTGGGGAACACTTACAGCCATAAGAACCTGCATGTCAGAAGTCTGCAGATTCACACTGGCTCCCAAACACATACTGTCATATTTACAGATAAACAGCAGGAGAGACAAGTTTCTTGTATTTTATTTATTTATCTATTTATTTACTATCAGGAAAAATATTAATTAATAATTAAATACAATATTACCATTTTCTCTTAATTAATCAATTAAGAGATATTAATAATGAATCAATTAAAAGTAAATTCAATATTTTAAAAATTTTTTAACACTTTTTTCTTTTAACTGATTGTATTAACAAAAATGTAAAAAATTATTATTCCACAGAGGACACATTACGGGTGTGTACAGTGTGTTTATGTGTCAGTTCGTGGGTGTAACTCAATAATGTGTGTTCAACTCAATTATTAATCAAAACATAATCACTAAAGACCACTGAGTGTCTACAAGTAAATAAACAATGTGCTTTTAGGAGAGGAAAAAAAATAATCAAAATTACAAATATTGAAATAAAGCAATTACATATCAATGATTTTGTATTTCTTTTTTTTTTTTTTTTTTGTAGTGGTTACTGTCAAAACTCCATCTCATAGAGACACTGAAAATACAGCTGTAGTATTTAATCATAAGTAGTTCTCACACTTAGGCGTCATAAAAATTCATTGCACTTGATAAATGGATATTAAAGTATATTAACTGATTAATGAATGTGGGAATATTAAAGAAAAATCACTTTTGACTTGTGAAGAGGAACAGTCACATGCCAATGTTAAGAAAACTGACAAATACAAAGATATTTCTCTTCATTTATTGTATCACTATTAAAAAATATAAAATACTAATATATAAGTTCATATTTTCTGTATAAACAAGTGTTAATGTGTTAATGTAATCCTGAATAAACATGCACTATATACACATCTAACTGCTGCAAAATTGAACTGTTTGTGACTAAAAAAAAATTCTGTACTTCTGATATGTTTATGGCAGTAGATTGCTTTTAAAATTAATCACTAGCATGGAAAGAAGAGATTTACCATAGCACACAAGCAACACTAATTTTATTACCATTACAAAAAGCTTGAAAAAGTAAGTAAATGTGGTCAGAAAGCTAAGCTAGCTTCTAACATCTCGTTTGAACAGCTTATTGCTTTTGTATGGTTAAAAAAAAGCTAGCAAATAAGCGTACTAACTGACTGATTAGTCACTGTTTGACCAAGCTAGTTAACTAGTTAGTTAAAACTGTTTCCCCACAACTCTCAGTAACAAGAGAGTTTATTAACAAGAGATTTTAATAACAAGAATGTCTCTGTATTATATGTGCAGTATTGTCTGACTAATTAGCTAGCAATCTAGCATGGCCATTAAGAATACAAATTAAACTGCTAATTTAACATTTGCTAACACATCAGCTATGGAAACAAATGGGTTAACATAATTCTGTGTTTAAATATATATATATATATATATATATATATATATATATATATATAGGGGTGAGATAGCTTTCTTAACACAACATAATAATAACAAATAGAATGAAATCGAGTCTCCTTTCCTGTCAGCATCGTTAGCGTATTGATCTTGTATGTAACAGCCTGTTTCTAGGGTCCTTTTTGTAGTTGTCCGTCCCTTGTTGCCTCAATTCGTTATTTCATTAGCACGAGAAAGAGACTAATGTCCACACCTCCAATAAATGTTCAATAAACAATAAATATTGTATAACAATGCGTTTATGGACCTGTTGCTTCCAAAAAGATTCTTTATTCAAACACCTGAGTTGTAATGAAAACAAATTACATAAAAGACAGATTTAAGTTTTTAAATAATTTGCACAACAAAACAGATACATTTTATTCTCATACAATTAGATGTAGAAATGGTGACCTGACCTTAAATATTATAAGTTTCTAAGGTTCCACTGAGAGCCACCGAGACCCTGACCTGAATAAAGTACTTCCTGAAGAGGAATGAATGAATTGTAATGATTTTTATTTGTCTCGTTTGAGTGTGTGACCCCATGACCTCAACCATCAATGACGGTATTGAGGGAACTAAAATAAGATTCACTGTCGAATGTTCTGAGGAGTCCTTTAAGTACACATGGCAGCTGTGGAGGTCAGTTTTAAATAAAAAGATGTTTGCGAAAAGAGAACTGTGAGGCGATCAACGTGGTACACATTCCACATAAAACAGGTAAAAGGGACCATGTGGACTAAAATTGAAGGCTGAAATTAAATAAACAAGTCACAAATATGAGACCGATATGAAAGAGACTAGTAAGAGAGCCTTTGTATTTATTTCAATGTGTCCAGTTCATTGTACATGTTTAATAAAGACAGTAATAAACAGGCAGCCGAGGAGGGACATGGTTGAAGCCGACAGAACCACCACTATGACGCTACCGGCCATATTGACTAGAGTTCCAAGTCCAGCTCCCACTATGATCTGAGCTAACTGCACCATACAGGTCAGAGCTGCACAGTCCATTCCTGTCCCTCTGCTCTGCAGAGGTGCGTCCTTCCCACTCTGCTTCCTCTTCTCCTGCAGGACAAAATGTAAATCATCAGTCAACATCCATTAAATGTATTAAATGCATTAAAGCTAAAGCAAACAAAATTATGAAAAAATACATAATCCCATACATGTTTTATTGGCACCCTATAACTCAAAAAAGAAAAAAAAAAATTACATATTATTTCATAGATTATTTTAATAAAACACTTCTGTCATAAACAGAAAATATTTTTAATTTTGCATTTAATTAAAAATATTTCCTCATTTTTTAAATTTCTATTTAATTCTTTTGAAATTCTTTGAATTATCTTATTCTTTTTATTTATTTTATTTTATATGACTTTTATTTTGTTCTATAATTGTATACTTTGTATCTCATTAAGCTTGGTTTTGGACTTTTGATTTTATCCCATACATATATGTTGAGCTCTTTGCACAACAAAATATACATTTTATTATTATTATTATATCTGGGGCCATTAAATGTAAGAACCTTATAATACTGAGGTCACAAAATGGCCTTGCCCTGGAAGAAACATAATGGCTTACAACTGATAAATTTCACTCTCTGCCTAGGTTAAAGGTAAGCAAGATATTGTGCTAATGTTAGAAAAAAAAAACTACAACCAGCACTTTTTTTTTCCAGTAAACAAAAAGGCAATGTGTGAATGCTTTCATGTGTAATTAACAAGAATAACAAGAATAATGGAATAACCTATTTCCCACTCAGAGCTGAATGGGTTTTCCTAGTAAGAAGGTGGGAATTACAGTTATTCCTATTTGACTAGGAAAAATGTGCAGTTCCCAACTTGTGACTGGGAGAAATTGTAACATTCATTTTCCAACTAGGAAAAAGTATAAGCCCCACCTTCCTTCTGGGAAAGCATACTTACCACCTTCCAACTGGGAAAAAGTGTAATTCCCACCTTCCAATTGGGAAAAAGCATAATTCCCACTTTTCATATTGAAAACAATGGAATTCCCAGCTTCAGACTGGGAAAAAGCATAATCTCCACCTTCAGTTATGAAATTATCAATTATGTAAAAACATAATTGCTACCTTCCGAGTGGGAAAAAAAAATAGAATTCCCACTTTCTGACTTGGACAAAGTGTAATTCCAACCTTTTGGCTGGGAAAAACATAACTGCCACCATCTGACTGGGGGAAAAATGGAATTCCCACCATCTGCCTTGGAAAAATTCTCACCTTACCACTGGGAAAACATATTTCCCACTTTCTGACTGGAAAAAAGCACAACTCTCACCTTCTTGGGAGCTTTCTGACAGCCTTGATATCTCTGAATTTATTCCAAGGTAATTAAGACTTAAAATAGGACTTTCTGTTTATATTTCGATTTGTAATAAATTACAGCTGATGATTCACCGCCCGCTTCCATTTTTATTACAGATTAGGAAGATATCATGCTGATGATTAATATGGACACAGCTAAAGCTAACTAGATAAAAACTACATCTGCTAGTTTTCAAGGCAGAATTTTTCCTGCCATCACGAATTCTCCCACGTCTTGAATGCGGCATAAGAGCGTTGATTTATGTACAGTGCTAATGTTATATGCTAACTGCTAATTAGCCTATTAACTGGCAAGTGAACAGGTAGCTACAAAATCTATTCACAGCATCCCAACATTTTCCATAAAAAGTGTGACATGTTAGACTGAATAGTAATAAAAATGTTTTCTTTAATACATTAATGTTTGGGATTGTTTTAGTAAAGATCGGCCTTACAGGTGCCTGGGTTTCCAAGCTTCTCTTTCAGGACTAACATTAAAAGAATCCATTAATGCTTTGTTGTTTTTGTTGTTTTTAAGCAAGTCATAATTAAAAAGCTTGACTTTTTCCCCAGTGGCTTCAGTTTCTAATCAGCACCTCAAGTGTTAATCAGAGGCCGATGGATTTGCAAACTGGTTCTCCTTTTTATAGCCTTCCCAATTAATCATGTAAACATCCTACTGGTGAGAGGAAAGCATTAATTTAAGCAAAAATGAGAGGACATCTCTAGTAAATTAAATCACCAAAAGACTAAAAAAATTATTAGGGAATAATACATAACAGGATGTTAATAATTGATTTAAGCAAACGTGAGAGGACATCTCTAGTAATTAAATCACCAAAGGAATAAAAAAAAACTTATTAAGGAATAGGAAAATAATATATGATGGGATGGTGTGATGAAGCAGAGTTACAGTTACCACATCGTTCTAATACAAAACAGACAGAGAAGTTTTTAATGCTTTATGGTTTCTCACTTTTTTGTCTTATTAACTTCAAGAAAAAAAGAGAGAATGACTGTTTATAAATGTACACAGTGTAACTTATATAAGGTAACAGGAATGTTCTGTAGACCTTCTCGCAAATGTAAATGCAACTATAAACAGAAAAAGTTTCATCACACTACCTTGATGTAGATTATTTTCCTATACTAGCACAACACAGAGTTTTTTATTCCTTATACAAGGAATAAAATCATCAAAAAAAAAATTATGCATCAAAAAAAAAAAAAAAGGATTTCAACCAGACCATATAAAAAAGTGAAAATACTAAGATTTTTGATCCAGGGGTCCCTGGAGGACTAGTGGTTAGGCCACAGCGCTCTCACCACTGCTGCCTGAGTTCGATTCCCGGCCAGGGAACCAACCCTAGCCACTGGGGTTGTATGCAACAGTGCGCTCTCAGTGCCAGTCCCAAGCCGGGATAAAACTGGGGAGGGTTGCATCTGGAAGGGCATCTGACATAAAAACTGTGCCAAATCAAATACATGGACCATTGATCCACTGTGGCAACCCCTAAAGGGAGCAGCTGAAAGAGGAACAACAACTAGGATTTTTGATCCAACATGACTGCAATGAGGTTTGGAGGTGAGGAATGTGGTGTGAAGATGGTCTACGTTGTCCTTGGTTCAGCTGTCAATCATTTCAAATATGCATTTCACCCCTCTTTCTCTGAGCACAAAATGACCGAATGTGAATCCGAGCTGCTGCAGTGCACATGTAAGCATGAGATGCTCCAGTCAATGATGCATCTAGGGCCAAGGAATCCCACTGTGACAAAGCAATCTGTACTTCCACACTATATACAGTTGTATATTGTCTCAGATTGACACACAATTGCTAGCATACACTCTATCAAACATAATTGCCTCCAGTTCTGCTTTTGTTCTGGCATAAATTACCTGCCCACGTTTCCACACACATAGACACACAAACACACACACCCACCTCCTCCTCTTTGTGGTACTCTGAGATCAGGTTGAACGGGATGGTGTAAAGTGTGCTGGACATCACCCCGAACACACAGCACAGTGACAGCGTGGAGATGATATTGGGAAACAGACCAATCAGACTTGTGCCCAGTCCGAACACAAAGTAGCCCGTGAAGTAGAGACCCTTCAAGCCGATGTAGGGCAGTAGCAGCCTCTGTATGTCTGCACATGCAAAAACAAACACATCATAACCATAATTAAAGGAGGAATAGGCAAAAAGAAATATACAGAACGTCCCCTTTACCCCAAATATATCTGATCAGCCAAGTCATGCTGGAATCTCAAGTTTGCTTCATTAGTTTTGCACTGAAGCTATGAGGCTAAAGTAGCTAACAAGAAATATGTTAGCATCACGCTTCAATTTGATTTTGTATTTTTATTTCTTAACTCTTCTGTGTGTAAGATTCAAAAATCATGCCATCCGTGGTATGCTACTTACAAGCTATGTGTGAAGGAACATGCCATAACATGCTTGTGGGATAAATAATATACATTCAAGACTGTGTCCCAAATGACATTCTATGTACCATGAGCTTGCTATCACTGGCTGTTTTGTGCTTTATTATGATCTATCAAAATCTGGGGATGGGTCTTTGGCTGTACTACTGTCAGAAACGGAGAGTAGGCACAGATGCAATTGCAGTTCAAAGCTTTTAATGAAGATAATGGCGAGGTATCCAAAACATCAGGCACGATCAAAGTCAAAACACAGGCATGGGTCAGGCAATGAGCAAACAGCATGGACTAGGCAAAAACAAGCTCATGAAACGAGAAACAGGCAAAAATCCAGAAACCAGAGTAACAACAATCACAGGCAAACAGCTTGGTAAAGTCAGATGTAAAACATAAACTGAGCATTACTTTGTGGTGATCTGGTGAGTCAAAGTCTCTTTTATAGTGTGTGTGTGTGTGTGTGTGTGTGTGTGTGTGTGTGTGCAAACAGGTGTGCATGATTAGAACTTGGATGAGTGTGAATGTCCCGGCGGAGTGTGGTGCTGGGGATTGTAGTACACGGTGGCCATGTCTGTAGGCTGTGGTGTGTTCTGGGAAGTGGAGTTCATGGCATGCATGGACCTGACAACTACTTTCAAAGGTGACTGCATATCTGAGCTGCATCTGGTGCAGGAAAATTCCCATCATTTCAAACCCAACGTTTCTGACTATGAATTAATGTGAATTACTCTTACACCATGTTTTAAACAATTTGTTTTATTCATTTAAAAAAAATCCTAAGCACTGTATCTTTAAAACATAGTTTGAAACTTTTGATGTACCAATTTTGCTGCTGATCCAAAAGTTGTCTTTTGAGGTGAGTGTGTGATGATTTTAACATGTAGTAGTTTGTACAATGCTATACTGGCAGCTATAAATTTCCTTTAATTGTTAGATATATTACACCATTGTAGGATTCTGGTAAGAGGTTGGCACATTTAATGTTGTCATGAAGGTTTTTTTGCATAGTGGCTAAATCATAGTTGAATTGGATAGTGTAAGAATTGATATGTCCTTAGATAGTGGCTTTCAATTGATTTCTGGGTCTTGGGTTAGTGGCTGTTGTGTGTAAATGCATATCTGGGTCTAAGGAATAAAGGAATTGTTTTCAAAATTATTGTTTGAGGATAATACCAATATATTAAGTACGCACTAAAACACTCAGTGTGGTGCTGTTATGTAAAGAATAACACACGACAGGCCACAGTTTGGGGGATTGCAGCACTCATGAACAACATGTCATGCATTTAACAGTTTATAGATAGATTTAATGTTGAGTAGCATCCGAGAGACAAGTTAGTTCCTGTTCTCACTTACGTTATAGTTGCGATACACAGTCATTCCCTCACTAGCCTCTCTCTCTCTCTCTATCTCTCTTTAAAAATACAGCCTGTCATCTTAGTGAAAAACCAGAAAGCGTAAACTCCTCTGTCCAAAAGACTTTGTTGAGCTGGGACATTTTTACTGTTACAAAGACACCTTCCATAAATGTTAAAAAAATGTCCCCTACCAAATGTCACCACATCAATGATTATAAGATTAAACAACAGCATGTTTTAAAATCAGCTTATTATTAGTCTTAGATTATGTGGAGTATCTGCAGCACAAGTCTTTGAGTATGAGCTGTTACTATAGAAACAATAACGTAGTAGAATGAATGCATTAATATTAACCTATCGTTCATGTTACAGCCGGAACTACAGTCTGAGCCATGCTGTTATACATAAATATACATTTTCTGACCAATGAGACCAATTAGACATTTAAACATTCAACTGCACTGTTACATATATATAGGAAATGGATTATTTTCCAACATCAGTATGCCCACAAGTGTTTTATTTCCCTTATACCACAGCAATTGGCCAACAATTAAAAAAATAATTTATTAAAGAATGACACATCATACATTTTAATCATTTTATCTTAATGTAATGTTGCGGAACATCTGCAAAAACGAGTTAGCTCCTGTTATCATTGGCGTTATAGAAGTTATAAACAGTTGTTCCCTGAACAGCCTTTCTTTTTTTAGTTAATAACACAAAACTGCAAAACATATAGAAGATAACAGAAGATTAATACTAATATAAAACCATAACACCTGTAAGCTGTGATGTCCTCAGAGTGCAAACACCTTCATTAATGAGAGATTGAGTCATTCAGTGTCAGTGGTAGTCCTATGACAAGATTTAGCTTTTTGTACTGTCTAAGCCCCACTTTAACCTTGTAGCTCCAGTGCAAAAATAAAGGAGAAAACTTCAAATCCAAAACATTCCTAGGTCATTGACTCTGTTTGCGGGAATGGGGAAATTATGCAAAGGTGTTTCTTGGCAGAACTTTTGCTTTGCAAATCTGCTTTAGATATAATCACTGCTTAGAACCTCCTTTGAGGAATGACAACTGTGATTCTCTTATCTCTACATAGTGTTGCACATCCATTTCAGTGTATTCTGTGCATACATTAGGAGAGCGGTGGTGAAATATGGCAGGAAAAGTCACAGTGTGGTAAATACTCACAGGAATAGAGAGCAGAGGACACAGCGTTGATGCACAGCCCCCAGCAGCCCACCTCCACCCCCCTCTCATAGGTGGCATATGCGGTGGAGTTATGAGGAGCATACGGGTTCCCCTTATACACAATCTGTAAGAAGAAGAAGTAAATATGACCAGAAACACAATGTGACTGTGTTACCACACCACACTGTGTGATCAAAATATCTAATAACAGGGAAGGAAACAGTAACATAATTCATAAATCCCACCCAGAATTTTTATGGCTCAGAAAAAAAAGGATATCTGTGCTCTGTTCTCTGTACTTCAGTTGTAACGTGAACTGGATTGCATTGTTGATTATTTGACACAATCCTAGATTTTTGTTGTTTTGGTAACAAGACTTGTTTGTACTGCCATGACAGCACAGTTCTAAAGCTCAAAATCTGCTCAAGAGAAGGCTTATTCAATGTAAACAAGAGTAGATCAAATCAACGTGACTGTGAGATACTAAATTGAAGTCATTATATCGTAATGCATTCTACCATTTGCTTTTTTGTGATCTAAAATTGTGACCTTGTTCATTTTGGTTCATTTGTCCTCTTAAATTAATGTATAACTGAACAAAAAGGTTACAAATTACTGTTGGAGCTAATAAATTTCTGTTACAGATAGTGCATGTCAGCATGGGGACGTATTATGGAGACACACAGAGACATTGCCATGGTGTGTCATGAAATTATTGTAAGAGAACTCTATTTTGCACATTTTTATAGAACATGTAAGGTGCTAACCACTAAGCCACCGTGCTGTGCATCCCCCTCCCCCCTTAACTTTTTGATGAAAGTTTCTATGAAGGGTGTTTGATAAATCGTGGTCAAAAGCATGCAGGACAAACTTTAACCATGTCACATCGAAGACTGAGAACAAGAATCCCATAGTAAAACATGGTAGTGGTAGCATCATGTTAAGTGTCACCCTTGGCCTCTTGGTTGTGACTCTGGTCACTGACTTTTGGTGGACAGCCTCCTTTAGGCAGAGTTGAGGTTGTGCTATATTCTTTCCATTTTTTAATAATGGATTTAATGGTGCTCTGTGGGATGTTCAAAGTTTGGATTTTTTTTATAACCAAACCCTGATTGATACTTTTCCAGACTTGTTTTGATAACTCCTTGGTCTCCTATGTGCTCTTTGTTTAGGTATTTCCTCTAACAAACTCTGGGGCCTTCCAGGAATTATGTATTTATATTCAGATCACATGACAATTTAACTGCACACAGATTGACTCCATTCGATTAATTATGTGACTTCTGATGGTAACTGGCTGCCTATTGTTTTATCAGTTATGATCACTCCCATTGTTCTTGCAACTCAATTCAGCGCTGGAGAGAGGAACTCACCTTTGTCTCATGGGTGTTCTATTAAATTGTTCAGCCAACTCTTACATCTGCCTCAATTTAAGATCAATCAAGGTAGCAAAAAGCTTTTTCCTATAAGCACACCCATTTAATATGTAATAAGTTTCTCAGTACCCCTCGACAACAACGCTTCCCCTCTTCATATAAGGTACAATGTTTCATAAATTAAGATAAACCGTACATCAAATAGAATGAATGAGAATGTGTATCCATCCGTATATTATTATGGAGTTTTGCTGTTTTCAAGCTCTGTCTGTCCTGCAACATCCTTATTTGGTTGGATTTAATGGTGTAACGCAATGCCACTATCTGTATCTATAGCTGTTTAGGAAAAAAAACAGGAATGTTAGCAAAATAAGTCATTTTCATTCTCAAATGATAACAACAAATTGTAATAAGCAAATTTAATTTATGAATTTCTGGCCAGTTTGTATAGAAATAGTGTAGAAATATGAGTTTAATTTGGAGCTCAGTAAGACACTCTTTAGGTCTACTGGAGCAAAAAAACAAAAACAAAACAAAAAAAATGGTATAAAAATATATAATGTGCCTTATCTGTTCAATATGGATAATATATTCGTATACAGTTACATCCCTAGTGGGAGTTTAAATGATATGTTTCATGTTCAGCCACAAGTGAGCTCCTTCTCACCTGCCCCATAAAGTCAGTGAAGAAGAGCATGTTGCAGAGGAAAGCAGTCCAGCCCAGCAGGTGGCTGATACATAGGCAGCGATAGTGACTGGGCATGTTAATCATGGCAGACAGTAATGATTTCAGGGTCATCCTCTTCTGTACCTGTAACACACACATACACACATAATTCAAGATTTTTATTTGTCACATACACAATTATACACAGTATATAATTTGCGGTGAAATGGAAACCTGGCCTACTCCTCTTTAGACTGTGCATTGAATACTAAATTAAAGTTAAAATTTAAAAATCAGAAATGAATAAGAAATAATAATGTTTCTTACTCAAATCTGAAGCCACGGTGAGATTCTGAACATTTATATGCAGAGCGTGATAATATGAAGAGAGTGATATTTTTCATGATATCTTTGTAGACTTTTTAAAAATATGATCAGAGTATTTTACACGATTTATAATAATAATAATAATAATAATAATAATAATAATAAAAGCAGCATTTTCAGGGGCCAAGCACCCAGACTTGGTGAGCTGAACATTCACAGATTCGCTACAATTGTTGTTTAAGCAATCACAAGAAAGTAGAGCAATAGCATTTGAGTATTCAAAATTCTTTTAATAATTTTTGTGAGGCTTATTCTGAAGATGACGTGCGCCTAATTTGGTGATGATTGGACAAAATTTGTAGGAGGAGTAGCAAACAAAATCCAAAGATGGCAGAAAATCTAATTAGGCAGAAAGTGACGTCATAGGGTGCATTGAACACATCTTGGCTTTTAAATTTTGGACACATGGTTCAAAAGTTATGACCATAAACATACTTCCAAATTAGGCCCAAATTTGACCCGATGGTGGCGCTAGAGGGTTGGCAGCACTTGGCCCAAATTTGGTCAGAATGTTCCTTAGACCCTCCCCAGTCAGTGTGCCAAATTTCACAACTTTTTACCAAACGGTTCTGTGGACTCCCATAGATACCCTAGCCAGAAGAAGAAGAAGAAGAAGAAGAAGAAGAAGAAAAGGTAGAATAACCACCTTCATTGCTAGGCCCCCTAATAATAATAATAATAATAATAATAATAATAATAATAATAACTTAATGTAGCACCTTCTTAAATAATAAAAATAATGTACTATTCATACAATTAAAATCCAGCTCAAAGTGCTTTACGGTGTGAAGTAAAAAAACAGAAGGTTAAATTAAATAATTTTTTAAAAAGTGCCTAATAACTATGAAAAAAATTATAGCAGTGATAGGAAAAAATGAAATAATAATATAAATTATGCAACCGAAACTGGACGGGTGAAGATTGGAAAAATCCACCCCATCCACCTCAAGGTTTGGCTTGTTGTGCGTTTTAAGATGCTTTTCTGCTCACCACAGTTACAAAAAGTGGTTATTTGAGTTACCATAGCCTTACTTTCAGCTAGAATCAGTCTGACCATTCTCCTCTGACTGCTAACATCAACAAAGCATCTCTGCCTGCAGAACTGCTGCTCACTGGATGCTTTTTTTGTTTTTTGCACCATTATGTGTAAATTCTAGAGACTGCAGTGCAAGAAATCAGGGATCAACAGTTTCTGAAATACTCAAAACAGCAAGTCTGGCACCAACAACCATGCCATAGTCAACGTCACCGAGATCACATTTTTCCCCATTCTGATGTTGGATGTTAACATTAAATGAAGCTCTTGATCTGTATCTGTATGATTGTGCTATGATTGTGCCTTTTGCTGCTGCCAGATGATTGGCTGACTGATTAACTGCATAAATGTGCAGGTGTACAGGTGTTCCCAATAAAGTGGCTGGGGAATGTGTGTGTGTGTGTGTGTGTGTATACCTTAGCACTGTAGAATTTTACGTGACTATACCAGCAGCTCTGACAGAAGTGCAGCTGCAAATCACAGGTTTATATTAATGCACTCCTTCTAATACATTGTTGTTTCTATGGTAACACCTCATTCACATGGACTTGTGTGCTGGACACTCCACATTAATAGACTTTAAAAATCTGTGTAATCATTGACAGGAAGTTTTCTGTTAGGAGACATAATAGTCAAAGCTAAAACTCTAAGGTTTTCTGACATGGGAACGTCTTTAGGACAGTGGAGTTTACACTTTGTGTTTTCTTGGTAACATAACAATCTGTGCTTCTTTTTGTCTTATTAATTTAGGAAAGAAAGAGAGAGGCTGGTGAGGGAATGAGTGTTGTGCTCTATTGTTGTAATAACTAGCAACAGCAAATTGCAGCTTATTTATAGCAAGCTGTTACGAGCAGATAACAGTGTGAGTGATTTCAGTCAATGGAAGATATCCGGGCAGAAGTACACACTCTCCAAACACATTAAAATTACAAAAACATTAAATTTGACTTCTTTTGTTACATAAGACACTTGCCATTGCCAGTACAAGCTGACCATTTTGTTTCTTCATCTGCGATCTGGATTCTCTTCACAGAGCGTAATATATATATATAACTGCTTAATAAAATTCTGCTCATTTTGATTGACAGCAAATATGATGCAGCTCAGCTAGCATGAGTGTTTGCGTTTCAAAGAGGGCTTCCAAAACACTCTGGGGAATCAAAAATCCTTGCGCTTTTATTGTGATAAATATAGACTCAGTAAAGCTTCAGGCCATTACCAAGGATCTCCTAATCAAAAAAAAAAAGAGAAAAAAAAATCCAGTGATGCAAAAATGAGAGAAATCCATCCAAGCCCATTACATGGCCATGGGAGCAGAAAATGAGGTATAATGAAATATTTGGAATATAACGAATTACCTGATCATGAGAAGAAGAAAAATATTCTTTTTTCTTTTATTTTAAATGAGGTATTGTGGTATTGACTTACTTTGAAAGTACAATCCTGTTACACAAATTATATATTTAAAGTAAAATATTATTTTAAAAAATTTAAGTAAATAATTAGAGGGTCTATAATGTCCTTGTGTCAAGTATGTTATGCAAGTTAACCATTTTGTGTATTTCCCAATTCTGTGTTTACTCATTTAAGACCAAAATACAGCCAATCATAAAGGAAACATTGTAAAAATTGATTTTTTTTAAAAAAATTTACATTTAAAATTTTTACATTTAGTTTAGTTTAACTTTTAAGTTACAAGGCCTAATTGGCTCTGTAATCATTGAATCACCCTGATCAGAAAGCAGGATGACAAACAAAATGTACCATCATGCATCAAGGTCAGGATGTAGGTCATAAATATTCATTATCTTATCTCGTCCTTCAGGCATAATTAGGATAATAGATGCAAAGAGCGAGCTAAATGTAAAACACTTTGTCAGAGCACTGAACATGTGAGTGTTTATGCATCATCTATCTGTAGTATTTTATATTTCTCATTTGCAGGGATCAATTTTGCAGGAAAAGACTCACAGATGAACTTCATGGTTTGTCCTTTCATTTGAGCCAAAATGACCAGCTAAGGCTGTTGTATCTCAATCTCGTTAAATGACTGTAAATCAAATAATATATGAAGTGCCATATTAGATGAGATCATTTTAACTGTATCTTTACTTAATCTGAAGAAATAAAAATGCACAATTTTACACTTTATCCCAAATGTAGTCAATTAGCTGAGACCTGTTCTGAAAGTCCCATAAATATATGCCCAAATTAAGCAACACTGTTAAGCTACATAATCACTTTTCTAAATAAATGATTAATAAATAAAAAAAATAAATAAGTAAGATGGCATGAAACTGAAAACATAATGCATTTTATTTTTCATAATACAGTAATGTGTGAAAGAAAAACTTCATTTCACACATTACTGTTCTATGGTAAATAAAATGCATTATGTTTTCATAATGAAAAGTTTTCATAATGAAAGGTTTCCTGAAAAGTAAAATAGGATTACATGAAACTGAAATCATAATGCATTTTATTTACCATAATACTGTAATGTGTGAAAGCATAACTTAATTGATGCTAAAAATTATGAAAAGTCTTAAACAACCTAATCTTTTTTTTTTACATACATTTTATCTCAAATGTTTTTGTCCTTTGCATTAGTGAGTCTAGAGGAGAGGTTAGTGTAAAACAACACATGACATGGATTTTTTCTTTAAATAACAAAGTGCTAATTTAAGTACTTCATGAAGAGGTATGCCTTAAATCATCATTTTGAAGACAATGACTGAGCTGTTGGAACATCTAGGGGAAGTTCCTTTCACTACCTAGTCACCAGAACAGAGAAGGGCCGTGATGCATGCCTTCATTGTAACCTGAGAGATGGTGGGTCCAATTGAGCAGTGCTAGAGGACTAGAGGGAATGTGTTTCAGTGTGGGGTGTGATAAGAGCTTTAAGGTGGGTGGGTGCTGGCCCATTTTTGGCTTTGTAGGCAACCATCTGTGTTTTAAATCTGATGCGGGCAGCTACAGGAAGCTTGTAGGGATGGAACAGTGGAGGGAGCATAGCAATGGGGTTGTGTAGGAGAACTTAGGGAGGTTGAAAACAAGTTGTGCAGCTGCATTCTGGATCAGTTGCAGAGGTCGAATGGCATGCAGATGCATACCTGCCAGGAGTGATTTGCAGTAGCCCAGTCTTGAAATGACAAGGGACTGAATGAGCACCTGAGTGGCCTCTGTGGATAGAAATGGACAAATCTTTCTGATGCTGTAATGGTGAAACCAGCATGAGCTTGTCAGATTAGCACTGTGAGGCAAGAAGGACAATTGATTGTCCATGGTTACCCCAAGGTTGCATTCAGTGACAGATATTGAGATCTGAGAGTTGTCTAGGGAGATCACAAGATCCTGACATGGGGATGCATCTCCAGGAACAACATTTCAATTTTGCTGGAATTAGCTTTCAGCTGATGAGCTGCTATCCGTGATGGGATATCTGTTAAACATGCTGAGATCCGTGCAGAAACATGACTGTCTGAAGGAATAAAGGACAGGATAAGTTGAGTATCATCCACAAAGCAGTGGTATGAAAACCCATGTGAGGATATGACCTCACCAAGAGAGCAGGTATAGAGGGAGAACAGAAAGGGACCCAGCACCGAGCTGGAGGAGGAATGGGCTCTGTGACCCCTTTCCTTGCTATTGGGGGAAGCCAAGCTTGACACCCAGCAGCTGCTGCCACAGATGCAGCTGGAGTATTCCAGCATCAGGAGGGCAGCCCTGCAATGCATCGGCTGGACACCTGAGAAGCACCGCCGAAACTTTCAGTTGCTGCAGCTGCAGGTTGGACAAAACCATGCAGCTGGTGGAGGATCACTTGGTGGCAATCCCTGGTCCAGGCATCCCTGGTCTTTTTTGTTCTCTCTCTTTTCTCCCCTCTTATCCCCCAGCTCTGGCTCCCCAGAACCAAGGTGCCAGGGCCCAGAAACTGACACCCCAGACCTGGTTTCCACCTTGTTTTTCCTACCCTACCTCTCTAACGTCTCCCAATGCTCTGTCTCTCTATCCACAGGGGGAACATCCCATGCCCTTCAGAGCTGGGGCAAAGCCTGGACAGGTGTGCTGGCACTGTGGGGAAATCGTGCATTTCCAGGATGGGTGTTCCCGAATGGAGGTGGGAACTCTGATCCAGATCTATGATGTGCCTCAGGCCTCCCCCGCTCGAGCAGGAATGTACCTCATACCGGTGAGTATACAAGGGAGTACACATCAGGCCTTGGTGGACTCGGGGTGTAATCAGACCTCAGTCCACCAAAGCCTGATTCAATGCGAGGCTGTGGGAAGTGCACATTTGGTGAAGGTGAGGTGTGTGCATGGGGATATTCATGAATATGTGCTGGTGCCCATATTAATAAATTTCCAGGGCCAAACGCATAGCGAGGAGGTGGCAGTTAGTCCCTGCCTCACCCATCCACTTTGTTTGGGAACAAATTGACTGGGGTTTATGAAAATGCTAGAAATTATGAAAGTGGATGGCTCCTGCTGCAGTGTAGCTTGGTGTGTCCAGCTCTGGCCGGGGAGGCAGTGCCGGGGCCATCAACTTCTGTGCCTAGTCATGATGACTCGGAGGAGGGGGAGGGTTCCACCCCCCTGTCTGCTTCCATGGGGTTTTCCCTTGGGGATTTCCCCTTGGAATGGATTTGTGATGAGTCTTTTCACCACAACTTTGACCAATTGAGAGTAATCAATGGTCAAATAATCCAGCCAGAACTCGCACTCACCTACCCCTACTTTTAGATAGGTTATATCGAGTGACGCAGGAAAGTCAAACTAAGAAATGACCCAATTGTTGGTATTGAAGAGCCATTGTTCCAGACAGCTCATTACAATCCCACAGTGGGGCATCTAGGACAGATTCGAGCAGCCCAGTGGACATAATCATTTATAGTAATGCTTGGCAGCGGCATTTACAACATCTGAGGGCTGACCTGAGATCCTTGAGATGGATGGGGCTCACAGCAAACCCAAAGAATTGTGCATTTGGATGGGTGGAAGTATGGGATCTGGGCTTCCACTTGGGCCATGGGCAGGTGCATCCCCAAATTGATAAGACAGCAGAGACTGTGGCCTGCCCAAGACCCAAGACCAAAAAAGGGGGTGAGGCAGTTCCTGGAGCTGGCTGGCTATTATCAGTGGCTTGTACCTAATTTTTTTGGACATCACCAGCCTGCTGACTGACCTCGCTAAAAAAGGAGCGCCAGATCCAGTCCAGTGGACGGAGCTATGTGAGTGGTCTTTCTGCCAGGTAAAAGCAGTTTTGTGTGGGGGCCTGCTGCTGCATTGTACTGACTTTTCTCTCCCTTTCTCTGGACTGATAAGCCAGACAAAGAGATGGGGGCCGTTTTGTCCCAAGTGGTGGAGGGGGAGGAGCACCCTGTACTGCACATCAGCCGGAAGCTTTTGGTAAGGGAGACCAAGTACAGCACAATCGAGAAGGAATGTCTGGCCATCAAGTGGGCGGTCATCACCCTCCAGTACTACCTACTGGGGGGCCCCTTTACCCTCTGTTCTGATCACTCCCCGTTCCATTGGCTCCACCACATGGAGGATGCCAATGCACGGATCACTTGTTGGTATCTGGCACTTCAGCTGTTCAAATTTGAAGTGGTCCACAGGCTGGGGGCATAGATTGTGGTGGCAGATTACCTCTCCCGCCAGCTACAGCCCAGAAGACTCCCTGGCCTGAGTCAGGCAGTAAGGCTATGTGGCAGCGGGGGCATGTTTGAGTGTCAGCTGTGGAGGGAGAGGATGGGTTGAACTGGCAGGTAATGCATGATGATTCGCACCTGTGTCTTATTACTGCCAGTTTACTTATTTGTGTTGCTTTGTGGTTTTGGTGAGTCCCATAACCGGTGAGAGAGAGAGAGAGTGATATAGCTGGCAGAGCTTGTGAGACACGCATGCAGTCACAAACACACTCATAAACTTGACGAGGAGTGTGAACTTGAACTTTACAGAGCAAAAGCTGTGAGTCTGTGATGGACCCTTTTCTGTTGATTTGTCCTTTTTTTGTTGAGTTTTTGAAAGTGTGCTAAAAAGCACAGACTGAATAAACGCAAGCCTGGAGCTCTGCTAAAATTTTGCCTGCCTCCCGAGCCTTCCTCTGCACCTTCACACACCTGGTTCTACAAAAGGTATAAAAATTCAGGTTATCTTTAAGTTAAGAGTGAGAAAATGGCTGCTGACATAATATTCCAACATTCTGTGAGGTTTTATTTATATATTTAGATGAAAGGAAGTCCCACTGTGTCTAAGACCACATCAGCATGTCTGAGTGACATCACTGAAGAAATAGATGTGGTTTAAGGATGATATTTTCATGAACCTCAGCGGACCATTGTGTGCATGAAATTATTTTTCGCTGAACTGTCACTCTAATATGATACAACGGTTAAACCATTTCATGCTTATCATCCTCTGTGGCTGCTTGAACTGAGAGCCGGAGATTTATGAAGCAGAAGAAGAGCTCAGAAGAGGGACAGATGGTCTATTGTGTAAGACAAGCAGCAAGTTAATCATTGAAGAACTCTGCAGCAGAAGCTCTGAAATAACAGGGCCGCTGTTAAATGCCTGATTATTGACATGATTTGACTTTTTGTAGGAATAGAAAATATAACAGTAAACATAAATCATGCTCAACTGAAGTTACTGGTTATTTTGGACATAGGCCAAAGATTGGCAAATTTAATTAGATATTGAATATCTTCATAATGCTTGAACAAACACAAACAGCAGCAATGTACATGTGACTCACTCAGAGGACACATTCTGAGGGATGGAGGTGGTTTCATTATGAGCAAGTCCAACAATATACCAAATTCCCTGCAATTCACAGTTCATCACTATATTTACCCGAATGTGGACAATGCACAATGCACTGCATGTACCCATGTTACCTCCCTGAACAGCATTTAACATCCATGTCTAATGTAACCAAAATTAATCCATATTTAATCACGACACAATGTGGTATTTAATAAAGAAAAACATACACTCACCATCCACTTTATTAGGAACACCTGCACATTCATGCAGTTATCTAATCAGCCAATGTGGCAGGAGCACGATGCAAAAGATCATGCAGATACAGGTCAAGAGCTTCATCAAACATCGAACATCGGAATAAAGAAAAAGTGTGATACCTGTGACAATGATCGTTTGAGTATTTCAAAAACTGCTGATCTCCTGGCAATTTCTCACACAACATTCTCTACAGTTTACACAGAATGGAGCGAAAAACACAAAATATTGAATGAGCAACAGTTCTGTGGGTGGAAATGCCAAGAACAGGAATCTGAGGCTATAATGGGCATAGACCCCAAAGACAGTTGAAGATTAGAAAAAAAAATCACCTGGTCTTTTCCAGTCTTCAACTGTCCAGTTTGGGTGAGTCTGTGGCCATTATAACCTCAGATTCCTGTTCTTGGCTGACAGAAGTGGAACCTGATGTGGTCTTCTGCTGTTGTAGCCCATCCACCTCAAGATTTGATGTGTTGTGCATTCTGAGATGCTTTTCTGCCCACCATGGCTGTACAGAGTGCTTATTTGAGTTAGTATAGACTTCCCCTCAGCTCAGACCAGTCTGGTTATTCTCCTCTGATCTCTCTGATCAACAAGGTGTTTCAGCCTGCAGACCCTCCACTCACAGGATGTTTTTGTTTTTCCACACCATTCTGTGTAAACTCTACAGACTGTTGTGTGTGAAAATACCAGGAGATCAGCAGTTCCTGAAATACTCAAACTAGCCCATCTGGTACCAACAACTATGCCATGATTAAAGTCACTGAGATCATATATTTTTTCCCATTCTGATGTTTGATGTGAACATTAACTGGAGCTCTTGACCTGTATCTGCATGATTGTATGCACTACGCTGCTGCCACATGATAGAGATAACTGCATGAATGTGCAGGTGTACAGGTGTTCCTAATAAAGTGGATGGTGATTGTATAATCATTGATATAGTGAAGTTGAAGTATATAAGGATATGTGTATTTAAATTTCATGGAAGGAGTCTTCAATGTCAGTGCTTTGTAAAGTTTTCTTTGTGAAGTTTATGTTTTGCTGTTCCTCAATAATATGACAAGCTGCACTTTTTGTCTTATAAACTTCAGGAGAGAGAAAAAAATGAGGCTGGTGAGGAAACGATTGTTCGTAGCTGCGATAACATATTTGATAACAGGAACTGACTAGTATTAAAAGTATGATGTGTCGTTCATTAACAATTAAACAACTGCAATCGCTGGCAAATTGCTGTTATATAAGAGGAATAAAACACTTGTATTCCTCAGGACTTTCTGTTATAGGAAAATAATCTGGTGTGGTAACAGTAACTCTGCTTCATCACACCACCCCATTGTTTATGACTTTCCTATAACAGCACCACACCAAGTGTTTTATTTCTTACTTTATAAATTTTATTCCTTACAAAAAGATCAATAAATTCAAACAAAAAGAAGGAGTATCAGAATTTCACAACATGATTGAACAGATGTCTCACCTCACTGCTCGGCTGCTTGGAGCTGGATGTGATGGAGTTGGCCTCGCTTAGAGCTGAGAATGAGCGAGGTCGCAGCTCAGGCTCTTTAGTCACAGAACCGTATGTGGAACCATTCATTACTGATGGCTGCAGCAAGGGGGCACCGGGGACCAAGGGCTCAGTAGGATGCTGCTTTCCCAGAGGCTTCTCGGGAATGCTGAAGAGGTGCACAGTGAGGAAGAATCCCCAGGTGATCGCTGCAAAGAAATAAATGACCTGGTACTCTGAGCCCAGCAGGGCTCCCAGTGCAGAATGACCCCAGTCCATCGCACCAGTCAGGTACCCACATGCTCCACCCAGACCTGTGGAGGAACATCACACAGGATGTCATGCACAATGAGAAAAATTGCCTTAAAGAGACAGAAGCCCTTTTTAATTATACCACAGCTCTGTTGAATTCTGATTCTGATTGGCCAGAAGGTGTTATATCAGTAAGTACAGTGGATATAAAAGGTATACATACACACTATTAAAAATGCAGGTTTTTGTGAAGAAAAAATGAAACCAAGATAAATAATGTCAGATCTTTTTCCACCTTTATAGCAACCAACAAAATTCAAGTGAAAACATACAGAAACATTTTAGGAAAGGGGAAGAAAAGGGGGAAAAACTTGCAATAACCTGATTGCGTAAATGCACACATTCCTTAACTAATACTTTGTTAAAGCACCTTTTGCTTGTAATACATCACTCAGTCTTTTGGGTAAGAGTTTACCAACTTAGCAGATTTTGATTTGGCAATTTTATTCCACTCTTCCTTGCACACATTCAGATCCAGATCTAACAAATTGCAATTCAGCATTCTTCAAATCATTCCACAGGTTTTCGATAGAATTTTGCTCTGGGTTCTGACTAGGCCATTTTCAAAAACGCTGATCTTCTTCTGAAGCCATTCCTTAGCTGACTTGGATTTGTGGCTTGGGTCTTTATCATGCTGTAAGGTGAAATTTTTTTTCATCTTCAGCTGTCTAACAGATGCCCGAAGGTTTTGTGCCTAAATAGACTGGTATTTGGAGCTATCCATGGTTCCCTCTATCTTGACTAGAGCCCCAGTCCTAGCTGAAGAGAAGCAGCCCCACAGCATGATGCTGCCAGCACCATGCTTCACCATGGGCATGGTGTCCTTTGGGCCATAAGCTGTCTTGTTTTTGCACCAAACACATCTTTTAGAAATAGGAACAAAATGTTTTAAATTATTATTTTTTTTGCCATATAGTTTGGGGTGATTGTACAGTATGTACTGTATGTTGTGTCAAAATTTAGGCAGGCTTGGATGGGGGTTTTTTTTGGCTTCTGTCTAGCCACCCTACCCCATAGCCTAGACATGCGAAGAATATGAGACATTGTTATCACATGCAGGGAGTGACCAGGACTTGCCAGACATTCCTTCTGCTCCTTTAATGTTGCTGTAGGTCTCTTGACAGCCTCCCTGATAAGTTTTTGTCTGTCCTTTCATCAATTTTGGAGTGACGTCCCATTCTTGGTAATGTTACTGTGGTGCCTCATTTTCTCCACTTGTTGATGATGGCTTTCACAGTGTACTGTAGTACATCTAATATTTTGGAAATTATTCTGTACCCCTCTTTTGATCGATACCTTTTGACAATGAGATCTGTGCTTTATAAGCTCTTTGTGGACCATGGCTTCAGCAATCAGATGAAACCAGATGTCAAGAAAAACCTACAGCTGATCTTTATTTGGGGTTAATCAGAATCACTTCACTGATGACAGGTGTATAAAAATTACTTATAAAGTTTTTTTTTCCTAAAATGTTTCTTTTTTCCTAAAATTTGCTTATCACTTGAATTTTGTTGGTTGCTCTATCACGATAATAGTGGGAAAATATCTGACATGATTTGTATTGATTTCATCATAAAAACATGCAATTTTAAACAGGGGTGTGTAGACTTTTTATATTAACTGTAACTGCAGCTGTACTTCAGTAATGATAGTGAATGTAGTAAATTCTTCCATCAGCTGTGCAAGCAAAGTGTTTTTAAATGTGCATGCAGATAGGCCACTGTTATTTTCACCTATCACTCCCAGTGCATCACTGCTGGTTTATTGTTTATTGTCTTTCCTATAAGACATGTAATTAGCTGTACATCAGGGAAACCAAGAGGAGACTGCCTGAATGTTTTGTTGAGCACCTTCATACCATCAGAATGATTTCTCCTTTCCAATGGTGAGACACTTCAGCATCGATTGACATAACATTAATGACTTCTCTTTTGGCATTGCTAGTTGTTGTTGCAGGAGCAATGAAGTGAGGAAATGAAAGGGAAAGCTCATTTACACTCTTGGAACTCTGGAACCCCATGGAATTAATGTCATGTTTTGACATGTTTTGGTTATTACAGCCTCAGAAGCATTTCGCTTGCACTGCTAATGGAGTACTTGTCTAAAACTCCCTGCTCCTCTGAAATTTTTTTGTACAACTCTTTAATTTTTTTACTGTTTCTTTTTGTTACTGTTTGTACTTATCAGCTGTGCAAGCAGAGTGTTTCTGAGGCTGTAGGTGGTGAAACTTCCAGTTAATATTGAATGTTTACATTGAAAGGTCTTCAATATATACATTGTCGATTCTTTTTCCAATCTTCAGTTGTCCAGTATCGGTGAGCCCACTGTGGCCTCAGATTCCTGTTTTGGCTGACAGGAGTGGAATCTAATGTGGTCTTCTGCTGTCGTAGCCCATCTGCCTCATTGGTTTGACATGCTGTGCATTCTTAGATGCTTTTCTGCTCACTACTGTTGTAAAGAGTGGTTGTTTAAGTTATCGTAGATATCCTGAACCAGTCTGCTTGATAGCCATCCCAAACCAGTCTGGCCATTCTCCTCTCTCACCAACAAGACACTTCTACCTTCAGAAGTTTTGCACCATTCTATGTAAACTCTAGAGATGCTTGGGCGTGAAAATCCAATGAGAACAGCAGGTTCCGAAATGCTCTAACCAGCCTGTCTGGCACCAACAACCATGCCACAGTCAAAGTCACTTAAATTACATATATATACACTTTCCTCTTGAACTTTCCTCTTGAACACTTACAGTATTTCATTTCTGCTCCATTACCTTAACAGTGCCACAAAGTAACAAAAAAGATGCTCTGCCTGCATGCACTTCGCTCAGTTTGAATTAAAGAAAAATATTTTAAAAATTAGATGACCTTTTTAAATGATTTTTTTTTTAGGAAAGAACCAGTTCTCAGAAGTAAACCTCATCCATCTTTTCCCCAGGGTGAGGTTTCATTCATGTTTTACCAGCGACAGATTAATTATGCAAGCATAAACTGCACGTGTGAAGCATCATGTGTTAATGTGCATGCACGTGGACCTCATGCTCAAAGCTCACATGGGCTGCATAATATGAACAAAACAGCATTATTTTAAAACCCATGTGACACCTTTAAAAATCACCCTGCATGATTTGGACCAACATTTATAAACATATGCTGTTGTCTGTACAGAATGTGTAAGCACATTTTTATAGCCAGTATTAGATTATAAACTGATTTGATTAGGCTTATATCCGTTTCACTATGCCATCTAACTACCCAAAAATCTTAGTACAAGTGAGGTTTAAGACATGTTTAGGTAGACTTGAATGTTTTTACTGCTGCATTTTTTTAAACTGCTAACAAACATGATTGTTTCTATATTTAATTTTTAATAAATTGTTTGTGACGGGCTTTATACAGGAATCAGGCACGTGTGGTGTGAGCTCACTCAGTGAGCTCAGGTCAAGTCCCGCCTCAAGCACTTAATTTTACAAATCTTCTGCAAAACCTGCAAGCACAATGTCTGGCTCACATTTAGAGAAGGATAATCAATAAACCTGTAAATGTTACTGTATGTTACATCAGGTCCCCTGTATAAAATGTATAAAAGTTTTGTAAATTCTGTGAGTAAAGTGAAAAAAGGAGAGATAACGTAAAGGTAGGATTCAGATGAAATATATACATGGTAAGTCAGTGACTTCAGTGAATTTCAGAGGTTACGTCAATATTTGCACTAGGAAAGTTAAATATATTTAGATCTAGGTTTATGCAGGTACTTAAGTAAATTTTTTGGGTGGACAATTCATTGAATTAATTTTTTTCTAATTTTTTTTCTAATATAGTCTTTGCCAAGTCCCACCCACCAATTTGCTCTCCCCATCATATGACAGCTACTAACCAGGGAGGGCAAAGACTATCACGTGCTTCCTCCGAGACACTTGAAGCCAGCAAACTACATCTTTTTGAACTGCTGCTCAAGCTGCATCATAGGGCAGTATAACACACTTGAAGAAAAGTGTGCATGGGCTCACAGACAATAGGGATCAATAGGAGAGAGAGAGTATGCCACCTTTCCACCCAGAGAGCATGGCCAATTCTGCCCTCTCGGACTTCCCGTCGAGGATGGCTGTGGCATTGTTGGGATTCAAACTCGCATTCTCCAGATAATAGGGTGAATGCTTTTCTGCTGCACCACTCAGGAGCCCAACCATTTTTTTATGTACATGCAGGAAATAGCCACAACTTCAGTGAGGAACTGACAGTGTGATAAGCGACATTTGAATAGAGATTTTCACAATTTTATGAAAATGAGGTATTACGCGGTAAAGGAACAAAACGATTGGCTCAAATAATTCCTCTAACCTGTCATATATGATCACTCATAAAAATACCACTTAGCAGAAATGAAACAGAGTGAACAGATTGTGTGTGACAGGGTTTGTACGGAATCAGACGCATGGTGTTGTGAGAGTGCTCAGGTCCAGTCCTGCCTAGTCATGTGCTGGGATCATGGGTTGAAGCTGGGAGCAACAGGAGTAGCACATGACCAGAGCGCCTTACTGCAGCTCAGCGGTGTGTGTGTGTACGTGTGTATATACACGTGTTTACTGTTGTGTAAATGTTTCATATCTATTTTTTTTCTACTGATCGATTATCTATAACCTCATGCACAGGATGAGATTGTAAAGGTCAGAATTTATTAAAAAACATTGCGGATACCGATGTGCAGCCTGGTAGAAACCTTTAGTTGCTCCAATAGAGAAACTGCACACAGACAAATGAAAATATAAGGTGTCATCTTTAAATATCATCAAAGACTCTTTTTTTTTTTTAGAAAGCCTTAATTAAGACACACATTAATTGGAGTGCTCAAAAAAAGGATGACGCTAAATCTCACCACAGATGCACAGTTATGTTAGAGTATATTTTTCTTCAAATTCAAATTTTTTTTAAATGATATCAGTAAAAATCATCAGCAGGTATTCCCACAATTCCAATAATGAAGAACACAACGCCCAGAAACAGCCGGAAATATATATCTCACCTAAATATCGAGGATGAATCACTTGGTGACACAATAATGAGAAAAAAGCAAAAGGGTACTTTCAGAGGAACAAACTAGAGAACCTTTCAGGATTCTCATTTATTTTTCTTTTTACATTTGATATAAAATTGAAACTACACATTTTATTTAAAGAAAGATACACTCTTGAGGAAAAAAGTTTCAATCTAGAACTCTGAGCTAACCCTTAATAGTTCTGTCTAATCATTTTCTGTAAGAAAATGAGTGGAGTTTTTTTCAGAAAATTGAAGGTAATGAAGGTAAGAATGCTTAACTATCCAAAAAAAAAAATTCATATTTGCCTTTATTTGTTTCTCATTTTATTCCTCTGACTTCATAACCATTTGCTAAAGTTTTATGTTTCTGCATCTCTATGTTAAATATGCCGATTATATCGTATTTCTCATTCCCCGTGTCTCAGTATTATCTCAGAACACACTGTCACTGTCATCACCCGTCAGTAGTGATGCGCTGTCTGCCTCAGTCTGCTTCTCTCTTATCTGAAACCTTTCTAAAATTATGCTTCCATAGAGAAAAGCTGATCTAAAGACTTTAACCAGGCAAATTCAAGAGTCTGAAGATCAACACCAGTTTCCTGTTTACTGTTTACTGTCTCATCTTTGCCAAATATCTAACACCTTTCTAAAATTGCATGATACGAATATGAGATTTCACACATGCACACATGCATTCTCACTAATAAGGATATGTTAATAAGTCATTATTTTCTTTCATTTTCACTCTTTATGAGCTCATTTTCGAGACACGTATGTGTTTAGGTGTAAATTTATGTGTTCAGTTAGTGCAGGTGTGTGTCCCTGAGAAACCCGAGCTGAAGCCTCGAGCATGAACTCCCACTCATAAACGATGCCGCAGGTTCAGGGTTTCAGAGAAGCACATGGATTTTATTTAATCTCTTGGCTGATGACTTCCTAATGCCTCAATATCAGACTGGAGGCTTTACGCTGTCGTTCAGACAGCACTCCGGCAGAAAGTTTGTGTCAGCAAGATAGCCACAGGCAGTTTGTTTACTGAGTGAAAAACACGGAAGAGGCTGCTGTAGCAGCGTTCAACAATTTCACACAAATCAGCACCGAATGGCACAAAAATGCTGTAAAACTGGCAAGTGCAACGTCTGGCTCATATTTATAGAAAAAGCAATAACCTTGTGCATGTTACTATATGTTGCATCATGTCTACTTTATAAAATGTTTGCAAATTTTGTAAAAATAATGTGGAAATAATATAATTAAATGACTTAACATTATTAACATTAACATTGTAATTAAATTACTTATTAACATGATAATAATTACAATTTGTCTGCAACTTAAGTTCAAAATTTATGTCAGTTTATGTAAGGAAAGTTCTTTGTATTCAGAGTTGGGTTGCACAGCTGCTTAATTTATTTTCAGACTTTCAGATTAAAGTCACCTGTGTGTAGTTCACACCTTCAAGATTGTGAGATTTTTCATGAATAGAAACACCTGAGACAGGGTGTTTTATTCGCACCTAGACCACTGCCTTTAAATACAAGCTGGACTAAATAACTGGACTGAAGGAACAGATGTTTTTTTTTTTTCATTTTAAAATTAAAAAGTAGAACTTCATGCCAATGGCATCAATGGGAATCAAGTCCTTCTTGTTACAAATTTGTCTCAAATACCCTTAAAATATACTTCAAACAGGGCAGAAGTTATTGTAGAAAAATTATTTTTGTGAACTTGTCCCTGTTTGGATCAATTCCCAAATCTAATCAGTTCATTTTCTGGTTACAATGATAATTCTGTATAAATCCTACAAACATTCACAAACGTGTTCTTGACATATCGTGCTAATCAGAATCTAGAACCGAGGGACAGACCATGAACATGTAGGTAACATCTCTGTATGACAAACAGGGAGGAAGCTTTTGAAGAAAAACTTTTTCAGACATGTGACCTTCTTGTGGCCTTGACACTGTTTTGATCAATTCCAAAATCTAATCAGTTCATCTGCTGGGTACAATGATTATTCCACATAAATCATACAAACAATCAAGCACTCATTCTTGAGATATCACAATCTCAGTGGAATGGACAATGAAAACCTACCTAAGCATAAAAAATAAAAACATATACAAATAAAAAAAAATGGGCTGAGAGGCACAACAGAAAAGTGTTCACCCTATCGTCCAGAGATCAAATCCTGAGGATGCCACAGCCATCATTAGCAGGAAGTCCAAGAGAGAACAATTGACCAAGACTAAATTAGGGTGAAAATCGGGGGAAAAAAGTAAAGACTAATACAATGGGATATAAAATGAGGAAAATGGCAAGTGTTCAAAAAACTTTTCATTTGTTATGCTTACAGCTCACTTTCTGAAATACGTGCAGTATTAAAATGGGTGCCTTCAAACATAACCACTTACCAGTAAGCAGGGCGTGGTAATGCAGGCCTCTCTCCTTGTCCTGGTAAGAGCACACGTCAAACAGGTAGGCTTTCACCGGCCCATCTATAAAATCCGCTGAAAAGTCAAACATGACCACTCCAAACATGACCACCACTATGGACCAGGTTCTCTTCCAACCTACGTGCCTCACCAGCGCTGAAACATGAAACAGAGAAAACATGGCTTCACTTTCAACAGATCTGATACATGTCTAACAAAAAGTATTATTATTATTATTATTATTATTATTATTATTATTATCATTATTGTTATTATTATTATTATTATTATTATTATTATTATTATTAATAATAATAATAATAATAATAATACATGCATCCTGATCTAGGACTCAATGTCCTTCCAAACTACACTCTAAAAACTGCAACTGGATCAACTTTAGGTCACACTTTGCATGGATCTTTTATGGCAATCCAGTAGCTAGCATGCTAGCTAAGAAGCCAGCTTATTTGTGGCTTAGAGGTTGCATATTTGTTAGCTTGTTAATTTTATTTGTTAATATGTAACAAGCTGCTACACAGTTAGGTCTGGAAGTATTTGGAGAATGACAGAGTTTTTGTGATTGTGCCTTTATACACCACCACAATGGATTTGAAATAAAACAATCAAGATGTGATCGAAGTGTAGACTTTCAGCTTTATTTTAAGAGGTTCCACAAAAATATGGCATTTACCATTTAGGAATTAGAGCCATTTTAAGCAAAGTACTTCCATTTTCAAGGGCTCAAAGCTATTTGGACAATTTACTGACAAGAAGTTAATTGACCAGGTGCGGTCCATTCCCTTGTTACTTCAAGACAAATAAAGCAGTTGGCATTTGGCAGCTGTTCGACTGGAGCTACCAATATGAAGTCCAAGGAGATCTCAATGCAAGTGAAGGAGGCCATCATTAGGCTGAAAAAACAACATAAATCTATGAGAGATAGCAAAAACCTTAAGTGTGGCCAAATCACAGTTGGGTACATTCTTAAAAAGAAAGAAAGCACTGGTAAGCTCAACAACATCAAAAGGCCTGGAAGACCACGGAAGACAGCTAAAGTGGTGGATCGCAGAATCCTTTCCTTGGTGAAGAAAAACCCCTTCACAACATCAACAGAAGTCAAGAATACTCTGGAGAAGGTAGGCGTATCATTGTCAAAATCTACAATCAAGAGACGCCTTCATGAATGTAAATACAGAGGGTTTACAACAAGGTGCAAACCAATGGTAACATTCAAGAACAGGAAAGCCAGATTAGACTTTGCCAGAAAACATCTAAAAAAGCCTTCCATGTTCTGAAATAAGATTCTTTGGACTGATGAAACCAAGATTATCTTGTACCAGAATGATGGGAAGAGAAAAGTATGGCGAAAGAAAGGAACAGCTCATGATCCAAAGTACACTACATCGTGTCAAACATGGTGGAGGCAGTGTTATGGCGTGGGCATGTATGGCTGCCAATGGAACGGGCTCACTGGTGATTATTGATGATGTGACTGCTGACAGAAGTAGCAAGATGAATTCTGAGGTGTATAGGGCTATACTCTCTGCTCACATTCAGCCAAATGCTACAAAACTGATAGGACGCCGCTTCACAGTGCAGGTGGATAATGACCCTAAACATACTGCGAAAGCAACTCAAGACTTTTTGAAGGCAAAGAAATGGA
>CM040468.1:11585964-11688754 GCA_022758105.1 Pangasianodon gigas | reverse complement strand
GATGTGACTGCTGACAGAAGTAGCAAGATGAATTCTGAGGTGTATAGGGCTATACTCTCTGCTCACATTCAGCCAAATGCTACAAAACTGATAGGACGCCGCTTCACAGTGCAGGTGGATAATGACCCTAAACATACTGCGAAAGCAACTCAAGACTTTTTGAAGGCAAAGAAATGGAATATTCTTCAATGGCCAAGTCGGTCGCCTGATCTCAACCCAATAGAGCATGCTTTTCATTTACAGAAGACAAGACTGAAGGCAGAAAGACCCACAAACAAGCAGCAACTGAAGGTGGCTGCAGTGAAGGTCTGGCAAAGCATCTCCAGGGAGGAAACTCAGAATTTGAGTTTTGAGAACATGGGCTCCAGACTTCAGGCAGTCATTGACTGCAAAGGATTTTCATCCAAGTATTAAAATTATGGTTATATTTACAATTATGTCACTTTGTCATTGCATAATGATGTAATGTTGTTGGTTCTCATAAGATATACATAATTTAGACTAAATATAGAGCATTTCTTTCAATAGACAAAATAATTATGTAAATATTTTTTTGACAACTTAAGTAACTGTAGATGTTTCCATTAAATATACACCCATACATGGGCCTTCCCCAAAATGTTGCCACAAAGTTGAAAGCATACAATTATATAGGATGTCTTTCTGCTGTAGCTTTAAGATTTCCCTTCACTGGAACTAAGAGGCCCAAACCTGTTCTAGCATGACAATGCTACTGTGCACAAAGCGAGGTCCATGACAACATGATTTGCCAAAGATGATGTGGAAGAACTCAAGTGGCCTGCACAGAGCCCTGACCTTAACTCCCTGAACACCTTCAGGATGAATTATACTTTTGGCCATATAGTGTAGCACTAAGGATTGTATATGATGCTCCTTTCCCCAAACACTCTTGGCATCACTATGGAGAAATTTTAACTGAGAAAAAAAAAACAATTAAGGGATTTTCTGATTACTTTCAAGCTCATACGTAGAATTATGTAACTGCTAATTACATCCACACACACACACACACACACAGACACAGAAGGGGATTTCACATTCCAGAGCAGGTTTGGCAAAAGTGCAAGAAAGCATTACAGCTAAAACAGATACGAGCCAATTTCTTTCACTTTTTAATTATTGTCAGGCTTACTACAAAGCAAAACCAATCCCCAGTTTGATACCAATTATAAAATGTGAAAGTACAAACAAGCTACAGCCTCTAAGGTAATTACATTTATCAACCAGTGGCTGAACTCAACTTTAATTGCTAAACTTCAATAATTGAAAGTCTCACCTGATACCAGAGCATCTCCATTGAGAAACAGGGTGATGCCGATAAGCATCATAACCCCCAGCGTAAGGATGTAGGGTCTCCTGCGTCCCCATGGCGAGCGACAGTAGTCACTGGCTGAGCCGATCACTGGCTGGAGAATGAAGCCCAGGACAGGGCTGATGAGCCATACCAGGCTGTAAAGGCTTCGTGGGAGTCCCACACTTAGCAAGACGGGCGTGACGAATGCAGCCTCCACAGCATAGCAGAATTCCCTCCCGAACATCACCATGGCGTGCATGATGAGGCGTCCACGCGACCTCCTCAGAGGCTCCACAGCCCTAAACACGGCCCCCTCCATGGCATCCACATAGTCACCGTTAGGGCTGCAGTCCATGGAGTGGCGCTTCATGGTGGTAGTGGTGTAGCTTCCCATCTCCTGCGGGAACTTGTAGGGCTTCTCCTCTGTTAGTAGAGTCATGGTTTAGGCTTTCACAGAGGCTCACACTGCTAAACAACTTCCCAAAATCCCAAAATGTAGACCTACTGGTATCTACTGCATAACTGAGTGAGTGGTGTGTAAGAGTAGTAATCGAGATGTGATCAGGACTGAGCAGGAAATAAAAAGCTGCCTGGTTTGGATGAATGGAAGTCTGTTTTGTCTCGTGTTGCCAAAAGCCTCCAGTCAGTTGTAAGCACGTGACAGATTATGAGCTTAAAAGACTCTCTCTCTCTCTCTCTCTCTCTCTCTCTCTCTCTCTCTCTCTCTCTCTGCTGTGCTCTGCTTGGAACCTTTAGACTCTAAAAGTTCAGATTTGATGATCATTGTGAGTTGACATACTCAGTTAGACATCACTTTGCCAGTAGACTGAGTTAAATCAGTTTGATTCAAGTTTTTCCCTCATAGACTCCTCATAATTTTTTGCTCACATCAAGTTTATCAAATGATGTGACGTGATCTCCAGAGGGATCAAATGTGTTTTTTGATGTGTTTTTTAGGGAATGTTTAAGCAGACTTTTTCAAGACACCATGACTTCTGCTCGAAAATTTGTCCCTTCAGTTTAGAATAAATTCTGAGTTTAGTTGTGGATTTAGACGTGTCCTAATAAGCATCATGAGACCCCGTGTCTGTGGAGAGATCATGTGAGATGCAGCACTCTGCCTTCTCGTGGTTCATTGCCTCTTAAAGTTCAGGTTCAAACTGGAGAGGTTAGGGCATGGAGAGCAGGACAGATGGAGTCATTTGGATTAAAATGTCACATTCCTTGCATAGCACTACACACTGAGTCGATACATGGGTTATTTAATTAACATTCATTGATAGTTTGCTAAAAACATTAAACTATCCATTAAACAAAAGTAATATGGTGAAAAACAATTCCAAATTCAATCGAACTGAGTGCCATTTTACATATTACTTTGGAATACTCAAATGGAGTGTAAATGCTCGTATCAACACCTAAAGCTTGGTTACTAAATATAAAAATAATGTCCTCAACAGAATGTTGGACATTTTTGGAAATGTTGAAAATGCATAGAATCCATTCTAACAAGATTTCTTGCTAGTGGTACATTTCTTTTTATAGCACAGTACCTTTTTAATGCACTTTATAGTAACTAACATTTATAGTAACAGTTATAGTAACAGCTCAGGGACTTGTTCCACATAATGTAAGACTAATAAAAACAGATTAAATTTGTGCTGTTATTTAACAAATAAAAACATATAATTGTTGATATGTTGAAGTTGTCTGTAAGGAGCCATTTATTTTACATTTAAGGAAGGAGTCTCCAGTGTGAGCGCTTTGTAACAGCCAGAGATAAAGCTGTCAGTTTTCCGACATGGGAAAGTCTTCAGGACAGACGAGTTTACTCTGTTCAAATTGAGTGTTTTTGGGTTTTTTTGTCTTACAGAAGAGTTTAAAAAGAGAGTCTGGTGAGGGGACGACTGTTTATAACCTCAACAATGTTTGTGATAATATCATGAGAGTGAAGGTTGAGACGGATGCAGTTGCAGTTTAGCATTTTTAATGAAAGGCAGGCAGGGAAATCCAAAAACATTAGGCAAGATCAAAATAAAAAACAGGCTTAGGTCAGGCGATCAGCAAACAGAGCAAACAGGGCTAAGGCAAAACACAAAAACCAGGAAGCTTGTGAAAGTCAAAAAAACCAGAACAGTGATCATAGAAATAGAAGGCTTGGTAAAGTCAGATGCACTAAACAAACTGAGTATTTACTTTTGCAGTGAGTGTGTGTGAGAGAGAGTCCAATATATAATACTGGTGGTGATTAGTGACAGGTGTACATGATTAGAAGTCTGAACATGACAAGGTGCGTGTATTATGGGAAGTGTAGTCCGAATTTGGTGAACTGCTGTGGTAGAAGAGGAATATGAGGAATGGGGACATGCTTTTGTAGGAAAATAATCGACTTTGAGATGATAATAGTAACTCTGCTTTCTCACACCACCCCATCACTCAGTATTTTACTATAACAGAATGACCGACACTGTTATATTCCTTACATGTATTCCTTACGCTATGTATTCCTTACATAAGTCTTCAAACATTACAAAAGTAATGAGTGTACATTACTTTTAATACTGAAAAATCAATGGCTCATAAATGTAACCTTCATCCTTTCCTGTAGACTTAATAGAGTTGGTTTAGCATTTATGTGGAATTGTAAAGTGTCTTCAATATTGCATAGCTATGCTGCTGAATCTGGTCTAATTAATAAGTAAAGTTACGTGTCATCAGTGTAGAAGTCTTCCAAGATAGCCAAGCACGGCAAAATCTGCATTTAGAACATACAACAAAATTACACAATGTTTTGGTCAGTTAGACTATCATCTGTGGTCTAGTTATCAGTGTGAAAGTCAACATTATGTTTAAGAATTACATGTGCAAAGGGATGAATGTAAGTGAGAACTTCGTGGAACACCGTACTGAATTTTTAAGGCTCTGAAGTATGTCAGTTAGAGCTAACAAACAGCTGGCGGTCTGTCAAGTAAGAAACAGCTTTTCTATTAAAAGAAAACAGATCTCAAGCATTTACATAAAAATATCCTGCTCCAACAGAACCAAAAGAAAACACAATTCAAAATTCAAGGCAAAGAGAAGGTCATTAATCACTTCAGCTATTGTCAAATTTAATTTATAAAGCCCATTTAAAGACAACAGCAGCTGATCCAAAGTGCTGTAATAATTCTGCACTATTATGCTTCTGACTGAATGCATGTTATTCCTACTAATAAAAGAACAGAAATCACTGATGCCCCTTTGAAGCTTTCTATCAAATCTACTTTGTCTCAATCCTTTATCTTTAGGTGCTTTTGTCTACACCCCCTTTTTTACTATTCGACTGCTGGAGAAACAGAAAACTTAAATGTAACCTGTCTCATTTTTATCTCCTGTGTACCCTAACCATGTTTTTAAACCATCTAAACTAAATGACATTTTGGTAACACTTTCTGTGATGGTCAGTTATAATAAACAATATCATGGTATAATGCATTCATAAGGCATTCTAGACATGGGTTAATTTATTTATGAAAATGCATTCCATGATATAGCTATCTTTATTATGAATTGTTACCATTATATTAGTAGTATTCATAATACATTATGACACCAATACCAAGCACTTTTGTATAGTGCAACACAAGACCTGTCTTGATTTATTTCTTCATGAAAAACTGTTTTGCATAATTATAACAATGTATATAATGCCTACTGAATGCATTATAACATGTTATGATACATATGGCCTTCATATATTCACTCTGTATATAAAGGAGAACAATAGGGGACCTAAAATGGAACCTTCTGGAACATCATACTGCACTTTTCTAGGCTCAATATATATTGAGGCTGTCCTGAGCTCAAAGGGGGACCTGATAAAGTGACCAGGGCCTCTTGGATATGGTATAATATTAAGGTATCTGTTATTTATAATAATCCTGGAACTATTAAACCTCACTGGGAAGACAATATGTGTGTGTCAGCATTTCTGATTAGATCAAACATAGGGTTAAACCTACAGTACAGTATATTCCAGTTTTGTAGAAATTCAAGCCACTTATTAGTTTTCTGTTTTATAACCATCTCTGGCTTTCTGGTTCAGTCAATTTCCCATCCACGTGACTTCTGTTGTTCCTTTGTTATACTATGCCTGACCCTTGTTAGCGTTATTTACTGCCAGCTCCTACTCCGTTTATTAACACACATAGATATATGATGTACCTTTTCCCCTCCTATTTTTTCTCATGTTTTTTCAGAACACTGCTTTCACTGTGTATGTCAATTGTTTTTGTATGAAATAAAATATATAGTTCACTGTAACATGTAACAGGAGGCTATATAAGGAATAAAATGCTCTTATAGGAAAATTATCTTTTCAATAATGACAAGTTAGTTCTGGGTGTCATCTATGTCATATCAGCTATAAACAGACATTCCCTCATCAGCCTCTCTTTTTTCATTCTCTTGAACTTTTCTGTGGCAGAAACCTGACAGCTTTACTGACTGATATAGTGTGGAGACTCCTTTCATAAATGTTAAATAAATGTACAGAAATCTTACCAGTGATTACACACATTCTCTTAATGTGAATTCCATTTACGTGCAGCGTCCACCATTACAAGTCCCTGTGTGTTGGTACTATAGAAACAATAAAGTGTTTATTCAAACACATTGATATAAACAGCTTCTGACCAATCAGATTCGAGAATTTTGCACCACTGTGGTATAATTGTGTTTAGCGTCCCAGTGTTCTGCCAGGCTTATAAGAACTAGCTAGCTACAGTACAAGTTTCTCAAACACCAACATTTGGGATACGATCAGTTTAATGAAAGGTTAGCATAGGAATAATAAATCTTTAGCCAAGTCTTGAGGATTAGTCTCATATCCATGTTTCACTGAAAAAACTATGCACTACGTATTAACATGAATAAGAACACTGAACCACAATGTAGTCTGTAATATTAAATGTAATGTTTTATATTTTATATTTAATATTTTAAGAATCAGTATATAAATCATTGTGCACTTTCAGTCATTACAGATATATTAGACAATATAAATATTAATGTCACTCATTCTATATGTCAACTCCAATGAAAATAAAGTTGTTAACACGACAATAAACATAAATCATTTTAAAACTGCCCACTTAAGTATATTTAACTCTTATGATTTTTTTTTTATTATGAGGAAATTTTTATCACTCATTTATCAGACATTATAAATAAATGCAGCACATTTAATAACTAATCTAGCAAGTACTGCAATTTCAATATTGGGGGAAAAAAACTATTTATGCAGTGGCTCTGTCACAATCATTATTTCCATCTTAAGCTGATCATTTCCTAAAACAGAAAATTAGCAAGCAAAAAAATTGCAACTTACGGATATAGAGTATTGTGAATCAGTGAATAATTGAATATTGAAGAAGTGACAACAGGACAGTATTCACTTAGTTCACCGTGTTTTACATGATCCTTAATAGTGCCCTCCACAATTATTGGCACCCTTTATGAAAAGTCATTGTATAAACAAACATTATACACAATAATGTGACATTTCCAATCAAACAGCATGAGGAACTTTTTACCTGTGCTTTTTTTTTTTTTTTTAAATAACTTTATTTTTTATTATTATAATTTTCAAAAACTTAAACTAAACTAAAATTTTCAAAAAAAACTATGTGGCAAAATGACTGTCATGGCAAAGGAAAAGTTAAAATAAATGCAAACAAACTGTCATCCTTGGAAAAAAACATTATTATAAATTTGCTCTTAAGTCTCCAGGAACTTTATTGTGGCTTTGATCATGTCCTGTTTCCTAGGGTTATAAATATGAGGTTACACACATGAAAAAAATCGCTTTTGTCATCCATCACCATTCATAAAATCAAAAAGACTTCATCAAAAGAGACTGACAGCTGTTGACCTTCAAGTCAGATAATGGATATAAAAATATATTTTTACTCACACTACATAAAAAATGCTCCAACATCCACAAAGCTTTCACTGAAGAGGTTTGTTCTTTTGCCAGTTTAGTAAGCCTACTTGTGGCCTTCTCAGCACATAGTAGTGGTATAACAAATGCCAGTTATTTACTGCATACACACACACACACACACACACATGTTGCCACAGTAGATAAAACCACACATCTATAGGCTTAACACAACAAAAGGGCTGTCACAGGCCTCTCAATTTAAACGTAACATTTTCTATAGGCTATGATAACTTATTACATTACACAGATTCACTCAGAAATCACACAGATTGTTGTAGCTAAGATTGCTTTTAAATCTATTAGGAGAACCATTACAGCGGTCTGTCGGATTAGGTTGCGATGACATTTAAGATAATTTTATTCAAGTAAGGATTGAACGGAAGAAATAGCCAGAATGCCTCACTGCCTCATCAGATTTTTATGCATCCGCCACTAAGTGGTGGAGGCATTCTGTTTTTGGGTTATTCATCTGTCTGTCTGAGATTCTTGTAAATGCGATATCTCAGCAACAAGGGGTTGAATGTTTGTATGATTTATATATGGAATTATCATTGTAACCAGCAGATGAACTGATTGGAATTGATCCAAACAGGGTCAAGGTCACATGAAAGTCAAATGTTTGAAATAGATTTTTTCTTCGATAGCTTCCTTCTTGTTCATTATACAGAGATTTTACTTCATGTTCAGGAATTCAAGGCCCATTTTCTGGCTATTTACAATTTTTGCCATTAGTCTGTCTGTCTGTGCATACATTTACAGTATATGGAAGATGCCTTTATCCAGAACGAATTACATTTATGTCATTTTTATACAACTGAGCAGTTGAGGGTTAAGGGCCTTGCTCAAGGGCCCAGCAGTGGCAGGTTTACCACTGAGCTACCACTACATTCGTCTGTCCATGGATCAGTCCGTCAGTGCACCTGTCTAAGATTCTCATTAGCATGATATTTCAAGAATGAGTTATTTTATGTTTGTAGGATTTATATGGAATTATCATTGTAACCAGCAGATGAACTTATTAGATTTTGGAACTGATCCAAACAGGGTCAGTGAAAGACTGGCAGGGGGAAAAGGCACGATGTGGCATCCGTTTCAGAGAAGGTAAACTCTTTAATGAAGTAGCCTGCTGCACGGCTACACATCATGCAGAAAAATTTACACCGGTTGCTGAATAACGTCACTCAAAGCAGCTTCTAAAAGGGGCAGCTCCTAGCGAGCGAGAACTGATTTTTGTAAATAATGTTAAGACCACAATGGAGCCCCTAGTTTTTTGGGTTTCCCAACTGATCAGTATTGGTATCATTTTCAATGATTACCAAAAAAAATGTACTCATACTTGTACTGTTGTCTGGAAAAAAAAGGTATTATTGCATCTCTAAAAAGACTTTAAACAAAAAGACACAGATGGTTGCTGATCTTCACATATACGATGAAAAATACCATTAGGCACAAAGAAGACCCTTTAAAGGTAGGCACAGCAATTGAACGTCATTTTTACTAAGGGTGCCATTAATTCTGGAGGGCATTGTACTGGTTTGATTAAAAGTCTTAGAGTGATATTTAACCTATGCTGTGGATGGAGACAGTATAAAGAAACATCCTGGAGCAAATTTCTCAGGTGTAAACTAAAGGCTTCATAATGATGATCACAGAGACTTCAGATTTCAGGCAAGCGTCTTAAATTCAGCTCTGTGATGGAGGCTAATCGCAGTAAAGAGCTTCTGTATTTAAAAGATGTAGCATTTCACCACAGAACAAAACTCAGCTCTAAATCAGCACACTCAGATAAAAGCCTGTGCATCAACAGATGGTTATTGTGAGCTTAATCGCTCTTCACACATCAGTTCTCTGCTGAGGGCAGTAAGTATAAGAGGTGACAGGTTTTTTTGTGTGTGTGTGTGTGTGTGTGTGTGTGTGTGGTGAATGATTCACCAGTGATGCTGCTGCTTCATCGTCTTACAGACGTGCTTTGGCTTTGTTGCACTCCACCACGCCAGCTGACAGCAGCTGTTCGATATGAGCTGGATCAAAGCCGTATTCCTCCAGCACGGAGCGAGTGTGTTCACCCACGACAGGGTCACGAGACAGACACGGCCGAGCCGGGGTGCGAGACAGGACAGGTGCAGGGCGAGGACTGACCTCATCCTGAGCGTCCATCAGAAATGAGCCCCTCTCTCGGTTATGGGGATGTGACCTGGCTTCATCCAGAGGTAGCACCGGGGTCACGCAGGCGTCCGTCCCGTCGAAGATCCTGCTCCATTCTGCCTGTGTCTTCTCTGCAAACACCCGGGCGAATGTCCGCCTAAGCTCCGGCCAATCAGAGAAGCTCATCTGCGGTGGGAGGGAGGCAGCATCCAATCCAAGGCCTGGGTCAAGAACAAAGAGTTGACGATAAGAATAAAATTTTAAAAATGAAGTAGATTATAATGTAGGATTTTAAGGATAAATAAATGAAACAACATAAGCATAAATAAAATAAAATAAGGAGAAAGGAAAAGAAAAAAGAAATTAAACTATTAATAACAATCAGCTTAAATAATTGTGAGTAAGTGATTTAAGTGTTTATGTAATAATTATGGCAGGCGAACATGGCACATGCTCATTTTAGAAATGTTAGAAGGAAAAACCCACCTCCCATCAACCTGCATCTAATCACTTCTTTCATACAGCTGGCCTTCAGACTTTAGGCCACACCTCCTACCTGAGTCTAACCTGAGTTTGGAGTGACACCAAACTCTGTGCTAAGGAAGAAAGTGATGGAGCTCAGACTGTTTTCCTCTCTGTGACTGTCCTTTTATGCATGTTTATAGATAAAAGTGGGTCATACAGAATCAGAAACAGTCACATTAACAAGTCTGTTTGAGGCACTGAACAACTCCACAAAGCCGAGTGAGCCAACAATGCTAAACTGGAGGCTATTAGCTTCCCTTTATTTGTTTCCCTTTATTTATTTATTAGCTGCATTAAACTTATAGCTCCAGTGCAACATTAGAGAAGGTGAACTTCAGACTGGCTGCACTTAGGATAATGGGGAAATTGTGCACATTTCACTTCTGGCACTTTTTCAGTTAAGGAGAGCAATTTTAAAGGAACTTGGGTTCAGTCCCAAGATTTGGCATTAATTTGATTTATGTTTTCGGGATGAAAGTGAACAGTAAAAGTGTCATTGCGGCTTACAGAAGAGGATTAGGAGGGCCGAACACGAACATGACGTGGACTCAGATCACTTAGAAGATAGGACAGAAGTCCAAAAGCAACTTGTGTCTTTGCAAACAGGGATGGAAAACACAGAGTGACCCTGAGAACCTCAAACGCACTGCAAGTTTGTTTTTTTTTTAATTTAATATTGCCACATGAAAATGGTATCGCCCTACATTCACACTAGCATGCACTTGTAACTCGTGTCACTTGTAGTATCTCTCTAATGGGCATGTAGTGGCCACTAATGTTGTCACTTGTGGGTATGGCTTGTCCAGTGTTTTTTATTGCTGATGAGAAACAGTTGTTGCAATATATACAGTCAACTCCATAAATATTTGAACATTCACAATGTTATTGTTATTTAAGCTGTCCAGCACAGTATAGTGGACTTGAAATTTAATAATGAATTTGACCTCAGACTTTCAGCTTTAATTTGAGGGTGTTTACATCTAAATCAGGCGAACAGTGTCGGAATTAAAGTGATTTTTATATGTGATTCTCCCCATTTTTAAGGGACCAAAAGTAATTGTACAAACTAACAATCATAAATTAAACTGTCATTTTTAATACTTGGTTGCAAATCCTTTGCAGTCAATGACTGCCTGAAGTCCGGAATTCATAGGCATCACCAGAAGCTGGTTTTGTTTCCTTTACTGAGAGGCCTTTACTGCAGCTGTCTTCAGTTCCTGCTTATTCTTGGGACATTTTGCCTTCAGTTTTGCCTTCAGCAAGTGAAATGCATGCTCAGTTGGATTCAGGTCAAGTGACTGACTTGGCCATTACAGGCCATTTCACTTATTTGCCTTAAAAAAAAGTCTTGGGTTGTTTTCGAAATATGCTTCAGGTCATTGTCGATCTGAACTGTGATGCGCCATCCAATCAGTTTTGAAGCAATTGGCTGAATCTTTGCAGATAATATAGCCCTATACACTTCAGAATTCATCCTGCTGCTTTTGTCAGCAGTCATATCATCAACAAATACAAGGGAATGAGTTCCATTAGCAGACATACATGCCCACACCATTAGATAAGGTGGTATGCTTCGGATCATGAGCAGTTTCTTCCCTTCTCCAAATTCTTCTCTTCTCATCATTCTGGTACAAGTTGATCTTTGTCTAATCAGTCCATAGGATGTTGTTCCAGAACCTTACGGGTTTTTTTCAGATGTTTTCGCCTAACTCTAATCTGGTCTTCCTGTTTTTGAGGCTTACCAGTGGTTTACATCTTGTGGAAAACTCTCTGTATTTAGTTTTCTCTTGATTGTTGGCTTTGACACAGACACGCCTTCCTCCTGGAGGATGTTCTTGATCTGACCAACTGTTGTGAAGGGGTTTTTCTTCACCAGGGAAAGAATTCGTCTGTCATCCACCACGGTTGTTTCCTGTGGTCTTCTGGGCCTTTTGATGTTCCTGAGCTCACCTTGTGCATTCTTTCATTCTTTCATTGTCATTTCAATAAACATGCAGCTCTGAACTGAGCATAATGGCTTTTGTATAGATTCTGAAGGTTATGAGACAGTCTTTATATTACACAAATGTGTTATTGTGTTATAGCACATTAAAAATCAGTCCACTTATTCTTAATTCTTGCGTGTGGTCTTGCAGGAGCAGGTGCACAAAGGTTGGTTTATAGTGCATACATCAAAATTGCATGCATGAACAGCCTTGCATTCTTATTGCTGAAAAAAAGTCCAGGAGGAGAAAAAGATGTCTGCACTCACCTTGGATCAGTTGATCATAGAATTGAGGTTCGATGGCCCCCACAGCCATGTGCTTCCCATCAGAGGTCTGATACGTGTCGTAGAACGGAGCGCCACTGTCCAGCATGTTCTCCCCACGAGGCCGGTTCCACAGACCAAGACTGCGAGACTTCCACATGAAGGAACCCACATACGCCGCTCCCTCCACCTGCACACACACACATAAACATAAATAAATACAAAGAAATACACTAAGAAATGGTTTTCTTAAAGATGTGGACACGCATTGCCATAATTACTGCACTATCTAATGGATCGTTTTGTGAAATTATGTCTTTGTATTATTGTAATTTATGGATTATACATCAAGTATTAAAACATTTGAAAAAAAATTCACAAATGCATTGATTTACATTTCCAATAACCCTTAGATAAAGCCAACACCACCTTCATTAATTCAGTGGGTAAAATGTATGACTTCATTTTTGCACTTGGAAAAACCTACAACAGGATGTGAAAATAGTGTAAAGACTGCTCACCCTGAAAGGCCAAGAAAGTTTTTTCCACTCTTTTTGCTAAGGATCAGATCTTAGATATCTCAAATACTCTTTAATAAATGGGATGTAAATAATGTCTCCTTAATTTGGTTAAGATAAATCAAACACACTAACTGATATTTTACCTCTATATTTTAAATAAAGCTGAAACCCCTTTTTATTTTTACATGATTATCAAAAAAAAAAAAAAAAAAAAACATAAAATTGCTAAATGTTATCCCAAAACTCCTGTCCAGGTTTTACTTAATGAACATGCAGCTGTGAGTTACTGGTGAACTTCGTTGAAAATCTATATGCATTAAATCATGATTTCCTTAGACAAGGAAAAAATAATAAATCAGGAGCATGAACATAGTAACTCTTGAGCATGCGTTACAGTTTTGTGACCTTCAGTTTGTATCATTTCTGTTTGTACATTTAAATATAACTGTGCACAAGACTTTTGTGTTCTCTCCAAGCCTCTGTACCATCCTCATTAGTCAACTACTTAACAATTAAGTTTTGGGCTTAGTGTATATCTTTCAATTAGTGCACAAGCTCACAGTTATCTAAGATTATCTCAGTCAGTTAGTTAGATTAATTCAGTAATACCTAATATCTCAGATTATCTCACTGATCTCAGATCATCTCAGTTATTCCATATTATCCCATTCTCAGTTACCCCAAATTATCTGAGTTATCCCATATCACCTCAGTTCTATCAGTTATCTCAGATTATCTCAATTATGTCAGATTATCTCAGATTATCTAATTTCTCTCATCATATCAGATTACCTCAGGTATCCCACATTATCTCAATCATCTCAGATTATCTCAATTATCCCAGATTCTCTAGATTCTCAGATTATCTCCATTAGATTATCTCTCAGATTATCTCAGTTATCCAATATTATCTCAGATGTCTCAGATGACCTGTTATCTCAGATTACTTCCATTAGATTATCTCTCAGATTATCTCAGTTATCCAATATTATCTCAGATGTCTCAGATGACCTGTTATCTCAGATTACTTCCATTAGATTATCTCTCAGATTATACCACTTATCTCAGATTTTCTCAAACTCTAATCCAGCTTGTCTATAAAGAATGGAACCCAGTAGAGGGTGCTAAACTGAATATTAAGTTTTAAATAAAAATAGCTGAAACATTAATAAAACTTTTCTCCATAAGCAGACGGAATGAGGCTGGGATTTGTCCTAAACGCTACAGCAACACTTCAGTGAAAATTTCCACACTAATGTGAGTGGACAAAGATAATCAAATCTTAATTAGGCACAGTGTGATTTGGCTGTCAGACTGTTTTAACTTGAATAACGGTGATGAGGATACATGTGTTAGCCACTGCCAAACCATTGTTTAATCTCACAGGTGCAGGGAAGCTGTTAAGGGAATTATATGACACATATCATTACTGCTTGTCAGCGAAGGAGCTAATTATCATGACAGAAGCCATGCCGCACTAAAGATTTTCACTGTGTGTAATTACGTAATTATGTTTCATACACACTGCATAGCTACATTCATGGTTCAGATGTGGTCAGTGGAGAATGGTTTTCATCTACAATTCAAATATCATGCGTTGTTGACATGCAGACACGCAATTACTTCTTGACTATAATTATCTGCCTATGAATGTCAAATATACAGAATAGCACAAAAATGACACATGAATAGACAAACCGCATGTATCCAATAAAAAAACAAATATGACTTTAAAAGATGTGATTGTTTACACAGTTTCAGCCCTGTTTTGATGTTATATGTGCACTGAGGTTCTGTGTTTTTCATGTTACTGTTTCTATATCTGTGTGTATAATTTACAGTATGGACAAGAATTCACATAATTCCCTGCATTTGGGGGGAAAAACAAAGAAAATGTTTATCAAAACTCACTTATAATATGTATAATGCAGGTCTAAGCACAGATGTTGAACTTGGAAGATGGTAATAGACACAGATATGGTATTTATGTGGTATTTTGTGCAATAATACAACCATGATGAGTGTAAGTCCCCTGTTCAACTGTTCATACTCAACGACTGACTAAGGTTAAAAGCCAGTGACATCCCTCGTCACCTTAATCTGGAAAGGAGGGCTTCATTCTCATCTCTTTAATTGCACCAGCTTGTTTCCTTCCCTCACTTCTTGTTTCCTCCTCCTTCCTCTGAAGATGTGAGGAAAGGAAGCAAGGACAAATGTAATGAGACATCCTCACTCACTGAAGTGCAGACTGTAACAAATCTGCATTTACACACAGCGGCGTATGATTACACCCTTAATGAAAACATTATAGCACATGTACACACATCACACGTGTAATGCTGATGTTTTAATTGCCAGGCACATTTTATCCGATGCACTTTTATCCAAGGTTTTAATTTGTACCAACTGTTTCTTATTTAAATAACATAATGTTTCACATCAAGGTTCCCTTCACTGACATTATGTAACAAATCTGACACAAACACACCACCAACGTCAGCACAAATATACCATAAATAACAGTAACTAAATAACTAACATGCTATTAATTGATGGATTCTTTTGTCAATTATACCACAATGCTGTTGAACTCTGGATTCTGAATGGTCTGATTGGTGCTGATACATTTTCTAGAACAGCAGTTCTGTCAGTAGTTCAGCTGTAAATCACAGGTTTATATTAATGAGCTCTATTACATTATCATTTCTATAGTAATAGCTCATTCACAGGGACCTTTATGGCAAACGCGCCACATAACCTATGCTTAATGATACATGGGTTTTAAAAAGCATGTTATTTAACAAAGAAAATCATATAATTATTGATATGATTAAGTTTTCTGTAAGAAAACATTTAATATTTATGGAAAGAGTTGCCAGTGCCAGAACATTGTAACAGTAAGAGGTACGGTTGGGAGACATGGGAAAGTTTTCAGGACAAAGGAGTTTAAGCTTTGTCGTTTATTGGTAACATGACAAGCTGAATTGTTTTTTTTGTCTTATTACCTACTAAAGAGAGAAAAAAAGAGATGTTGGTGAGGGAACCACTGTAAGTGACGACAATCACCACATTTCTTGTGGACGTTCCACAATATTAAATGTAACTATAAATGGATGAAAATTACAAAGTGTCATTCATTAATAAATTAAAAATTGTAATCAAACTGCTGTGGTATAAGAGGAATAAAACACTTACAGATGTGCTGTTGTACGAAAATAATCACACTTGGGGTGGTAAAAGTAACTTCACTTCATCACACACACATAATATACCAAATAAAAAAATATTAATATTAAACACATGCATTACCCAATGCTCATCCGTGAGTAGAATTAAGCCCACAGTGAGCAATATGAACATCTTAATTAACTCGTTTGCTAACTGGCAAAATTCAGACCTGAGGATGAAGCAAGTTCCAAACCAGAGTTCAAGAATTTATCAAAATTTATTAACATGCTGTAATTTAAAGCAGAAAACTTGCTTTAGTGGAAAAATAACAGATAGAGGAAATGGAGCTGAAACCCAGTCACTGACACACACGCACACACACACACAATACATTCCAAACATACGGAAGCAATCAGTTTTCAAATATCGAAAAATACTTTACAGTTAAGTCGATTTCTTGACATACACTGGGACTCAGTTCTTAATAACAAATCGTTCACTCACACAAGAAATGTGGTATTCATGAAAATCCAGTTTGGGAAAACATCTATATCCTATGTTTCACTTCTGATTTTGTGTAAATTTACATATAAGGAGACTCTAATGTGAACCATAATTGATTGCCTTCAAATCATATTATTGGTGTTTTGAATTGTTATTATTATGATGATTTTATATATGGATTATTAAGTTTAAATCACTTATTTATTTCAAATACACAAATGCATTTAATGCACATTTTGTGAAACTCAGCCATTTAATATAAAGTGACTTGAAAGAAAACAAATCCACAAATTGACAATCAAAACTAGCTAATTTAATAAGTCATCCTTTAAAAGGAAAAAGAGTTATCGTGTGTCTGTGCAATGGCTAGTCTATGTGCTGCAGAGCTGCATGAGTCGTTGCTGTAGGTTTATGACCCTCACTTTTTCCAGATGTCATCGCCTGATGTTTTAAATCACTTTACTGCAACAAATATTAATATGCTATAGTATAAACCACAGTAAACATGGCAGAAATGCAGCTGTGTGACACGAGTGTGTATGTGTGCGTGTGTGCGTGTGTGTGCGTGTGTGTGCGTGTGTGTTCGTGTTCAGAAGCAGAGTGGATTAAAACTCATCTGTCAGCAGGCATGAATATTTCATGCTTCAATTTCCAGTGCAAAATCTGTTTATCTCTCCATCCTCTGGTTCCTCCAACATTAAAGCCACACACTGCAGCCCTTCTTTCAGACATTTATCCCCATGAATATTTAAAATATAAATAAATACCTATATAAATATATATATAAATAAATATATAAAAACCTTGAGGTGGATGGGCTACAACAGTAGAAGACCACACTGGGTTCCACTCCAGTCAGCCAAGAACAGGAATCTGAGGCTATCATGGGCACACGTTCATCAAAACTGGACAGTTAAAGACTGAAAAAAGACCTGGTGCTCTTTTTTTCTAATCTGATGTGGTCTTCTGCTGTTGTAGCCCATCCACTTCAAGGCTTGATGAGTTGTGCATGCTGAGATGTTTTTCTGCTCACCATGGTTGTAAAGAGTGCTTATTTGAGTTACTATAGACTTTCTGTCAGCTCAGACCAGTCTGCTCACTCTCCTCTGATCTCTCTCATAAACAATGTGTTTCAGCGTGCAGACCCTCCACTCACAGGACGTTTTTTTGCTTTTCACACCATTCTGTGTAAACTCTAGAAACTGTTGTGGGTGCAAATCTCAGGAGATCAGCAGTTTTTGAGATACTCAAATCAGCCCATCTGGTACCAACAACCATGCCATGCTTAAAGTCACTGAGATCACATTTTCCCCATTCTGATGTTTGATGTGAACATTAACTGAAGTTCTTTACCTGTATCTGCATGATTTTTTGCATTGTGCTGCTGCCACATGATTGGCTGATTACAACTGCATGAATGTGCAGCTGTACAGGTGTTCCTAATAAAGTGGACAGTGAGTGTATATACACATGGTAAAACACAAACAAACAAACACACACACACACCAGCCACTATCACACTTGTACAGCCACCTGTGCACCTGCCCTTTCATGCAGTAATCCAGTCAGCCAATCATGTGGCAGCAGTGAAATGTATACAGATTCCAGTGACTTTCGTTTCTCTGATTGAATGTTGACTGGTACAAAAGTGGCAGTGTGTGTGAAAGAACGCACCATGCTAGCATCGATGATTTGGCCCTGGCCTGACTTGCTCCTCTCCAGCAAAGCCAGAACGATCCCTAAAGCACACATCAGGCCTCCTCCTGCAAAGTCAGCCACCAAGTTCAGCGGGGCATAGGGCTTCTCTGAGCTGCGGCCCAACATGGACAGCAGTCCTGTTCCAGACAGATACAAGAGTGGAAATTCAAAAATCCATGAAGTACAAATATAAAGCACACAACTGACACTGACTCTCAAACAGATAAGCTGAAACAAGCACTTGTAATCTCTTCTGTCCTGAATATTTCCTGTGTTGGAAAACTTACAGTTGCAGTTTTAACACTGACTGTTACAAAGCCCTGACACTGGAGACTCCGATTTTTAAAAAAAGATTTGTTTAAGTGTTGTTCCATCTATACAAGTCCATGTGAATGAGCTGTTGCTATAGAAACAATAATGCATTAGAAAGAATGCATTAATATAAAACGGCAATTTGCAACTGAACTATCATCAGAGCTGTTGTTATAGAAAATTAATCAACATCTTATGACTAATAAGAATCCAAAATGTATTAGGCAAGATTAGTCTTTTTTTTTTTTTTTTTAAGATTAGGTCTCAGAATGTGTAGGTGGGTTTTTTGACATTCGAATGATTACTGCACATGTTCATGAAACTCCGCCCCCAAAATATATGGGACCCGTGTCTATAAAATTAATGACAGGAGGTGCATTCAAAAGGGTTTCTCAGCAACTTAATACACTTTTACTAAAGCCACGGCCTAACCCATTGTTTTTTAATCATGTTCTACATACCTTCAAGGTTATTGGCAAAAGGAATAAAAATTGACTATTGCACCTTTAAGTTCACGAGGTTTTGGATGAAGCTGTGAACATATGGAGCATGAAAATGGAAAGTAGACACATTTCATGTTGGTCTTTATTACAGCTTTATTAGAAGTGCCATAAGTGAGTTCCCACTAAATAACTGATGCGAGACAAACAGTGTGTGGCAAAAAGCAAAGCCTGAAGCTGGATTGTTCTTTGTTCCGCTTTACTGCATGAATATGATTTTTACATTAATGTCACTTTTTAAAGCAATCACAAACTAAGAGCACAATTTCACGCTTTGAGACGATTTTATGCTGACTGGCATGCCAGTAGAAACGAGCACATACACACACACACACACACACACACACACATAGGAATAAACCAATTGCATTCTAAAATCTGATTGGTCAGAAGGCGTTGATTAATTTTCTATAACAGCAGCTCTGACAGCTCCATTGTGTTTGTTCATTCACAGGAAATGTAAGTGAAAACAGGAGCCGACTTGTTTCATGGACATTCCTCAACATTAAATGTAACTATAAACAGGATCAAATTTATAACGTTGTTTCTTAATAAATTAAAATTTTAATAGCGAATGTGCTGATATTGGAAAATAACAGCTCCGGTGCTGTTTATTATCCTATTACAGCATGTTCCATCTCATCCCTTACTTTTTCTAAGGGTAATCATCTATTCATGAAAGAAGGTTCTATTGTGCTCTGGTAGTCTTTAACAATATTTACTACAGAAACAATAACATATTAGAATCAAGTGCATTAATATAAACCTGTGAATTGCATCTGCACTACTGTAGAAAATTAATCAAAACTTTCTGAACAATCAGAATCCAGACTTCAACACAGTGGTATAAAGAGAAAATACAAGCTGGGATGGTAGAGGTGAGGTAGATACCTGACATGGCCAGGTAGTTAATGTCGTGTCCTGCAGTTTTGGCGTAGGAGCCGCTCTGGCCATATCCTGTGAGTCGAGCATAAATAAGGCGAGGATTTTCCTTCAGCAGCTCTTCAGGACCCAAACCCAACTTCTCCATCACCCCTTTAACACAGCACAGAGATAAAAACACAGCACAGGTAAGAAAGTGACCAGAAGGTTATGAGGTTAAATCCCAGCACCAAAATAAATAAATATAAATATTTAAATATACACTTTGACTTAATTAAGACTTATTTTTATTGATTTTTTTAATTTTATTACTCTTAATCATGATTAGCATGTCTGATACACATTTTATTTAATTAATATTAATTAATTTTAATATTCTATTGTGAAGTGCTTCAGATAGCTGGTAGGTGTTAGAAAATTGTCTTATAATTAAACAAAAATACTCATTTACACTTTGTATTTCAAATGACAAGGTACAGTGTACATGTCTTTTTTTTATTATTATTTATTATAATTATTAAGATTACATCTATATATAAGACTGTATCATTAGTTTGAATCTGAAGCTCATTTATATTATATAAAAACTAATAAAACATGCTGTTATAGGAAAATAATATAATAGCTCATTAATATTAAAGCTGTGATTTGCAGCTGCACTAATATCAGAACACCTTCTGACCAATCAGCATCCAGAATTCAACAGTGCTGTGGCAGAAACTGTTTTTTTCTAAAGTTTCAACAGTATTTAACAGAGAGTTAATCAACACTTTGTATATTTACTGACCTCTGTTTTAACTATAGAAGGTTTTCCAGAATGTTCCATTTCACTGTGCACACTATTTTAATGTCCACTACTTGTGCGAAAAAAGCACCTTTACTTCCAGAAAAAATTTTAAGCTTCATGTTTATTTTTAACATGTTAGTGTGGCGTTAAAAATCAAACACGTCTCAGTTGATCTTCTATGTCTGGGAACATTGCATACATTTTATTTCGACTGACCTTTCCGGTAAGGTTCAAGAACTATGTCTGACTGAATGCACAGTTTTTTCAGCACGGCCACGCCCTGTGGACTCTTCAGGTTCAAGGCCACGGACTGTTTGCCTCTTGCTAGTGAGTCCATCGCCATGGTGACCTTTGTCCGATCTACACGGATCACTCGGGCCCCGAAATCAGACAGGATCATTCCACAGAAGGGTGCTGGGGCGAGTCCGGCTAACTCAATCACACGCACTCCAGCTAGCGCCATCTCCCTCTCTCTCTCTCTCACACACACACACACACACACTGAGCAAAACAATACACACTTTTACAGAGTATAAGTCAGGATAGCTGACCCACAGATGAAGAAATTTTTTTTTTTTAGTTCAGTTCAGTTTTTGGATAAATGGCATCTATAACATTTCATCATGTCTTCTCTTACACTGTAGAAATAAATATATTATATTAAATATAAACATATTAAAACTCATGAGAAAAATCTTTTGCGCAATGCACAACCAGCACAACTTTTAAGATGTGTTTTATCTCTAAAATGTTGTTTCTTGATATATGCAATTTTATGTGTCATGATGATATAATTTACATCTTAATTTGCTCATCTATCTATCTATCTATCTATCTATCTATCTAGACCTTATAAACCACACCAACTAGAATGAAACCCCATTAAGAACATTAAAACACATTATATATAGTTTATTATATATGCAAAATAAACAATTTATTTCTAACACCATCCAAAGACTAGATTTTTGGCTTTATTTGGTTGAATATACAGTCAGGTCCATAAGTATTTGGACAGTGATGCAATTTTCATAATTTTGCCTCTGTACACCACCACAATGGATTTGAAATGAAGCAATCAAGATGTGATTGAAGTGTAGACTTTCAGCTTTAACTCAAGGAGTTTAACAGAAATATTGTATTAATCATGTAGGAATTACAACCAATTTTTACATAGTGCAATAAAACTCATCTGTCCCTAAATCATGAATGATTGTGAAACATACAATCATGATCAAGTCAATATTAAGTAAAATAATAAGGACTACTACTTCAGCCTATCATAAAATTTAGTTTTGAGTAAATTTCTATCAAATTAAACTAGCAATAGAATAAAATTTATATCATCTCTTAAAAAAAAATACAGGAAAAGAGCAAACTCAGGATTAACGTGACTTCAGACGAATGCAACCTTTAAATGTGTGCACATAAATAATGTCACTTAATAGATGTGATCTCTTTTCTTGTCCTGAGAAAACATTAAGTGGAATAAAATGCACAATGTGAGGAAGACTGTGATTACTGACTGATAGCAAACTATCCTAACTTACTCAGGTCATAGTTCATTAAGCCATGTTTGGAAATTTAAACAACGACCAAAAAAACTATATAAACACATTTTCAGCTCCTGCACAAACACTGCAGAGACCACTTAATAAAAATACATTAACTAAATCCTGGAAAAGAAAACACACGCTTTAAACGTACCTTTCAAAAAAATAGACTCCAGACCAGGGCAAGGGTAACTTTGTTTGTCGCTCTGAGATGACGTCATGTAGAGCGTCGAATTATGTGTTTTGTAGTTCACCGTCTTCGCTTAATTTCATCACTGGGTTTTCGCCTGATATTTTCAGTTCTTGGGATGTTTTCATGAACTGATAAAATAATCGATCGTTTAATCGATCCATATTGCAAACAAACCGCTTTATTAAGATCAGTGACGTCATGATGTGATGTTTCTGCTACAGTGAATGTTCAGCTTTGTCATAAAAACTAACATTAATTATGTTAGAAGGTCTGAGATATTAATATGCTGAGAAGATATTCAAAATATTAGGATTGTGAATTTTTGCAAAAAAAAGTTGCAATTTACTGACAAAGAAGAGATTAATATCTTACATAATAATAACAATACATATAACCATTCAAAAAATGTTATCCTATCTCAGGCATTTTCTTTGCTACAGATTTCCTTTGGTGCATTTTTCAAGGGGTTGAAAGTAAAGTTATAATTATAAAATATAAGTTACAGTAACAAAACAGTGACAGTAGTACAGCAGCAAATGGCAGGTTTATAATATATTAATGCACTCATTCTATTACATGATCGTTTCTATAGAAACAGCTCATTCACAGGGACTCCTACAGTGAACGCACCACAGAACCAGATTAAAAAAGTGTGTTGATATGGTGGCGTTTTCTGTAAGGAGACGATTATTTAATATTTATGGAATGAGATGCCAGTGTCCAATATTACAAGCTGCATTTGTTGTTGTTGTTGTTGTTTGGTTTTATTTGTCTTATTATCTTCAAGAGAGAAAAAAGAGGCTGTTGAGGGAATGACTGTAGATAGCTGCAGTAATGTAAATGATAACAGGAACTAACTCGTTTCACAGATACAAAAAATGTAGCTATAAAACAATAAAAAGTATGACATTCTTTAATAAATAAAAAATTGTCATCGTTGACAAATTGCTGTGTTGTAAGTTAAATAACACACTTGAGGACATGCTGTTATAGGTAAATAATCAACCTTGGGTGGTAACAGTAACTGTCTTTGATTATTTTTCTATAACAGCACCACACACAGGGTTTTATTACCTACATAAAAATACCACCTTACAACTTTAATTAATTTATATGACAGCTACCAACCCAGGGTGAAGGCTAACACATGCTTCCTCAGAGACACGTGAAGTCAGCCAAGCGCGTTTTCTTGAACTGCTGCTCATGCTGCATCACAGGGCAGTGTAACACACGCGAAAGAAAGTGCTATCTGCTCTCTTCTGCATACATGAACTCACTCACTCACACACACACACACACATACATGCAAGATTTGCTAATTGCACTGTGAGTGACAGGGAAGAGAGAGAGAGAGAGAAAGAGAGAGAACGCCATCCCTCCCACCCAGAGAGCCAGCTTTGCTCACTTGACTCCTGGCCATGAATGGCTGTGATCTTTGGGATTCGCATTTACAATCTCTGGACAATCAGACGAACGCTCTTCTGTTTCGCCACCATTGCCACAGTTAAAGTTCACCCTTATCGCAGATGTAGTCGATTAAATCGAGGCATGTTTGATAACTTTCTTTAGTTTTTGCAAGTAATGGAAGCTTATAGACTCCAGTTTAACATCATACACTAATTCAGCATGTGTAAATCATTCTACAGTGGCATCTCCTCAGTTGGCTATATGGAGCTGTTCAGTGTCTCAAATAGACTTGCTGATGTGGTTTCTGACATTGTACAGTACAACACACTGTTATCTATAAGCATGGACAAAAGTACAAAGTCACAGAAAGGAAAAACAGACATAGATTAAAATTATCTTTCTTAATAGTCTCCAACTATATCCTTGAATGTTTGATTTGTATATTTAATTTTAATACAGACTCATCCTACAACAAAGTGAGTTACTGAGTTACATTTGCCTCATAGATATCCAGTATTTCTTTTCTGTGTGGCATTCATTCGGACAGACTGTTGCTTGGCCAAGCTATTTAACCTCACAGGTGACATTACGGGCCTTTCACATGCCATTAGTTTGATCCTCCATCACTTCCACATATCCCTGTTTCACATTTTCACAATCACAACTCTTTTATCCCTTGATAAATCAGAATGGCTGCAAAAACATAATTAGCACATTCTTCCTCACATCCATCAAATCTTCATATTCCAATGTACTATTTATTGTGTTTATGAGATGTTTGTATGATTTCCAGCCATGTCAGAGCAAAAAAAAAATCAACTTTTACTTTTTTACTTTTTGCCTTATCACTGCAGAAGAGACACGACTGCTCCAGAGATTTAAGGGGAACCAGCATGTCCTTTCTCTAAAACAACAGGGACAATAATCTTACATAAATCAAGATTGAGTAGATAATCAGTGATGGCCTCTGGTTCACTACAAAATATGTTTTTTTCATATTTGTAAAAAAAAAAAAAAAAAAAGCTGACATTCCTGTACTGGTTAAATAAGCCTGAAAAAAAGATTCACTTGAAAGAAGTTATACAAGTTTTTGATGCTCTGTTGCTAGAAAGATTCACCTAAGGTTTTTCACCAACAAAAAAATCTACAGGGATATGTGCTGTGGGATCAGCCAAAGTATTTAAATTCCCAAGGATTTTGGTGTAAAAAAAATTAAACATGTTTATATAATACAAACCTGAGTTTTCTATTAACCATCCAGTATGACTGAAATGTGATTTAAAAAAAAAAGGAAAAAAAAAAAAGAAGCTCAAACAGCGGCGGCACTTGGATGAATGGCCGTGGCCTAATATTCAAATTAGTATGCTTGATTGACAGCCCTCTGTCTGACCCAACCTCTTATTAAATATGTATAGAAACATTACAAAGAAAGAAAAAGCTTGGAAGGAATTAGCAGAGATCATTGGTGCCTCTGGTGAGTTTACATTCAGTGAAGTGAACTAAGTATTAATGTATAAGTAGTAATGTTCCTGAGACATTTAGGAAGCTCCTTCACTATGATTGCTACTTGTTGTGTGAAATTTTCCCAACCAATGGCAACGTCTTTTATAATGACACCTGGTGCAATTTGCCCAAGTACAATAAATTAAATTTATTGTAAATATGATGTGGATATATGCACTGGAAGTATATTAAAGAACAAAAACAAAAGTGTGAGAACTTATTTCCCCTCACTGTAAACAATAATGTATTAGAACAAGCACATTAATATAAATTTATTGTGGCCGGAACTATTGTCAGAGCTGCTCTTATAGAAAATTAATCAATAACTTCAGTTTTGAGAATTCAACAACACTGCGTGATAACAGACATTAAAATATTTCAAGAAAAACAAGTGCAAATCTGTTCCTAATGCCCCTAGAATGGGTCACCGTTGTCACAGTTGTGAATAGCAAGAAACAAGAATGGCCACATTAGCCTTTCAGCTCCAAAAAAAAGGATTGCCTGTTTTCTTCTACAGAAGATCTTGAAGGCCGACCCAAAAAATTTTATAAGTTGCTACAGCTGAGAGAAAGAAAAACATTTGAAGAAAAATTTCTGTCCTTCGGTGGCGACTAACAGTTTCAAAATAATCCATCTGGATGTCTGGTGCACTGCATACCCTCCATCTCTATTACATGATGTCTGACATTTATATCAATTCATTTATTTGGTCTGCAGAATAAATATTCTAAAACAATGAAACCAAATACATCTACAACTCTATGACACCTGCATTGTATTCACTCCACTTGAAATTCTCCACATTCTGTGGTATTACATCCTGGAACTGAAGTGGAATGAATTTCATTTCAGGAATTTAGACAAAATAGGCCATAATAGTTGCAAATTTACTTACATATTTAAAAAAAAAAAGAAAAGTTGTGATTGCATAAGTATTCACCCCGTTACTGTGAAACTCCTAAATTAGTTCTGGTGCAACCAATTGGCATCAGAAGTCACATAATTAGTCGAATGGAGTCAACCTGTATGCAAGTAAAATATGATGTGATCTCAATATACAGTTAATATGCCTGTTCCTGGAAGGCCCCAGAGTTTGTTAGAGAACATACCTAAACAAACAGCATCATTAAGATGTCCGGGACAAAGTTCTGGAAAAGCATCAATCAGGGTTTGGTTTTAAAAAATATCCCAAACTCAGAATATCCTGCTGACCACCATTTGAATCCATCATTAAAAATGGAATTTATATACTGTATATTATATATAATTTATAACAGGATTTTATATAGACTTCACGCTTGCATAAAGACCAGCTTTGTGCAGTGAACAGCTTCTTGCATCTAAGCTATCTCTGCCTAGGTTGTGCCATATTTTTTCATATCTGTCTTTATCACAATCTGCTGTGAAGATATTTAAATATTAATAAACACACAGATAATTCAGTACTATATCTAGCTAATGTTCAGGAACTTCCAAATGTTTATGATGATGGATAACTCGCCACCACATGAATTACTGGCTGGAAACTTCTTAGAACCTGACATCATACCTGACGTCATTGGTAGTATTCCAAATTGTATGGAAGGATAGCCTTAGCTATACACAGGCTCTTAGTGCTGCTAGATCAGCATATTTCTCCACCTTAAGTGAAAATAACAAAAAATAATCCTAGATTCTTATATAACACAGTAGCATAGTTAACTAAGAACAAGACCACCACAGAAGCACAAAAACAGTATGTAACCACAATGATTTTATGGATTTTTTCAATGATAAAATTGAAAATATTAGGCAAAAAAAATTCAGAGGCAATTTGATAACTTACTATGTAGACAACAATATAACCATGTCAGTTCAACGATTAGAATCCTTTACTCCCCTCCAATAGACTGAACTAATTTCACTAATCTCCTCTTCAAAAACTTGTGTACTAGGTTCCTTACCTAAACATTTCCTCAAACAGATACTACCAGAATCAACTGAACCTCTATTAAAAATAATAAATTCCTCCATAGCACTGGCTATGTACCTAAATCCTTTAAACCTGCAGTTATCAAACCCCTGATTAAAGAACGCAACCTTGAATCTTGTCAGATGTCTAACTACAGGTCAATATCAAACCTCCCCTTTGTCTCCAAGATCCTAGAAAATGTTGCAGCACATTAGTTAGGCTCATACTTGCATAGGAATAATGTTCATGAAATGTATCAGTCAGGATTTAGGCCTCATCATAGCACAGAGACAGCGCTGGTTAAAGTGGTAAATTACCTACTACTGGCCTCTGATCAGGGCTGTGACTCCTTGCTTGTGTTACTTGACCTTACTGCAGCTTTTGATACCATAGATTCTTCTAGATAGACTAGAAAATGTTGTTGGAGTCAAGGGAACGGCTCTGTCCTGGCTCTGGTCTTATTTAATTGACAGCTATCAGTTTGTAGGTGTAAATGGTGACTTTACCTTATGCATACTAAGGTAAAGTCTGGTGTTCCAAAAGGTTCCATTTTAAGCTCATTGCTCTTTTCTCTATATGTGCTACCTCTGGGTACAATTATTTGTAAAAATGGTATTAACTTCCACTGCTATGCTGATGACACCCAGCTATATGTTCAAGCAAAGCCAGATTAACAGACAGCAGTTTAATAAAGTTGAGGAATGTGTAAAGTACATTAGACACTGGATGCTGAGTAACTTCCTTCTACTTCATTATGACAAGACAGAAGTACTTCTACTAGAAGCACAGGCAGCTAGAAGTAAGCTTTCTGATTACATAGTAACTCTGAATGGCCTTTCAGTTACATCATGTGCAGAAGTAAAAGACCTTGGTGAGATTATTGACTCCAGTCTCTTATTTGAAGCTTATGTAGATAATATTACCAGGATAGCCTATTTTAATCTCAGAAATATTGCTAAGATAAGAAATAGAGTATAATGTCACTACATGATGCAGAAAAAAATAGTTCATGCTTTTGTCACCTCTAGGTTAGACTACTGTAATGCCTTGCTGCCTGGATGTTCCAGTAGGTGCATAAAAAAGCTCCACTTAGGTCAGAATGCAGCAGCCAGAGTCCTTACTAAAACAAAAAAAAGATCTTATCCACAATGTACTGGCTCCCAGAAAAATACTGCGTTGATTTTAAAATACTACTAACGAACTATAAAGCACTGAATGGTCTTGCATCACAGTACCTGAGGGACCTTTTGGTCTTTTATGATCTGCCATGCCTGCTTTGATCAAAAGGTCCAGGCTCTTTCTAGAATAATGATGATTACAGCAGGGCGCAGAGCTTTTTCTTATAAAGCCCCACAACTTTGAAACAGGCTTCCAATTAGTGTTCAGGACTAAGACACAGTCTCAATCTTTAAGTCTAGGCTGAAAACCTATTTGTTTGGTCAAGCCTTTTGTTAATAGGTTTTCTCTTAGGTAAAGGCACAGATCTAGAGGATTTAAGGGCATAGAGAGTTCTGGTAACTTGGAAGTTTGGATGCTGAACAGTGGATAACTTCACTTTGATACTATAGACTTCAAGTTAAAACTCTAATTGAATCAAAAATGACCCTAATGCTCATATTCAAGATCCTTTCAACACACATAGCACTGTGTGACTCTATAGTGTACAGCTATGGATGAGTAATGACTCATACTTGCACTATTCATTGTCAGAAGAGGATGGGTTCCCTTCTGAGTCTGGATCCTCTCAAGGTATCCTCCTCGTGTCATCTCTGGGAGTTTGTCTTTGCCACCATCGCCTCCAGCTTGCTCGTTAGGGACAAATTTAAATCTATATCTGGAGTTCTGCAAAGATGCTTCGTGACAATGTCCATTTTTAAAAGTGCAATATAAGTAAAATTGAATTTAATTGAGTATTTACTGAACATTCTAATAATGTTCCCTAGCTTTCCAATGGCAATGGGGGTGCACAGAAAGCTGAACAATTTTTCCACAGTCTATTTTTCTGTAACGAATTCCTACAGAAAAAGCTGTAGAACTTGCCCAAGAAGCAGAATGGAAGCCACACTGAAATGGAAATGTAATGACGAGACAGCTACAGAGGTATATGAGGAAAAATAACACTGTAAGACCAGCATTATGCAATAAGGCAAAAGCAGAAACGTATGGCGGACTGTCACAGTCAGCATTTTATTTTTCTTAACTTCTTAAAAAGTGCCGTCATCTGCATTTCTTTGGTAACAGCTTTCAAAACTTTCAAAAATGTAACTTTTCAGAAGTCAAGTATTTTATTTTTTTTTAACCTCCAAATCAGGTCACAAGTGGGGGGCAGGTGAGATAAACTCACATAGAAGACAAGAGTGCCAAAGAAAAAATTAGTTTTCTTATGATTTACAAGCTGAATGGAAAATATTTAATTGCCAATATTCTAGCTGTTGCAGGAACTAAAAATAACCACGTGTCTATTTTTAGGACATTCACCATTGTGAGAACCTACTTTAACGGTGGCTACATACACTCAGGCAGCTCAAATTATTCCTCCAACGCTGCAGACAATGCAAACAACCAATCTATCTTTCATCTTCATTACCAATAATAATAAATCTAATCTAAAGAGCAAGTTAGACTAGTTAGTCATCCGATACTAGCTAGGAATGAAGAGTGTTGTTATAGTTACAGTGTATGTCGCATGAGATGCTTTTATTCATATCGGCACAAATGGCGCTCCGGGCAGAGATTTTCCCGTTAAAAAAAACATGGTGGCTGGAAATCTAAAATGCAACTTATTTTTTTGTTTTTATTACAGTGATTAAAAGACTGATGAGCTGGACCAGTGATTTTCACACTGTGCTGCTGAAGGATATAGCAGCATGAAATCTTTTCAACTCCGAAAGACATTCAACATGCTGCCTTGTTTTCTCGGGTGAAAACTGTATTCCAGCTCGCCCCCACAATTACCATCAGCAGCTCTAGCCATGAACATTTTACTGAATTCTAGCCATTGAGATGGATTACAATGGGACAGGAAAGACAATCATTGTGACTGAAAAAAGATACACTTTACAGATATGATCACAGTCGATTGATTGACCGCTTTGTAAGGATGGAACATCTTACAGTCTGATACTTCCTGCCAGGGCTGCATTTTGGAGGACCACAATCATTCTTCTCAAATTGCAGACCATAATTGGGGTATCCTGTGAAAGCCTGAACCATGCTAGCAACCAGGGACTCATCATCTCATATCACCAAATCACATTATTTAAATTTTTTATAACATCAGCTCAGTTTCACAGATGTCCCACAACATTGAATGTAACAATAAATGGATAACAAGTATAACATGTTGTTCTTTAATTAATTAATTAATTGCTATGGTATTAGAGGAATAAAACACTTGGTGACATACTGTTATAGGATAATAATCAATTTTGGATAGGTAATAGTAACTACACTTCACCACACATCCCCATTATTCATTATTTTACACAGCACATCATATAACATCTATTGGGAGACCATGTGATGTATAATGAATCTCCGTCCCCTTCCAGTCCTAGACAATGTCATATTAAATTAGGAATTGCAGCAGGTGACCCTCAACTTAGTGCACCTTACATATACCCCAGAGACAGAACTTTTGGCTTTGCCACTCATGCTGTAGTGGTAAACATGCATGGAGTGTTTAGAAGGCTGTGTATCATATGCACTGGTAAAATCCCATGCTACTAGTAGTTTAGAAACATCTCTTGTTTCCACCACAGAAGATATGTTAATGACAACCCCGAGGTCATTAATGCTCTCATGTCCAGTCCTCATTAAATGTGGCTGTGGGCTGCATGTCATGCTGTGGTTAGGCAAATCTTTTCTGTGAAGTTTCCAAGTGTGAGCCACACATTTACAGATATTCTCTGTGTTCGAGAGTTTCTGAGGAATGATCCAGAAAAGTCTTTTGTTATTGTAGCTTTTGTTCTTTTATCAAAGTTTAAATCCATTTTCTTGTTTTTTTTGTACATTGTGGTGTGTGACCAGTGCATGGAGAAATTATTCTTAACTGGAATAACATCATGTATTTTCTAAGAAATATTTAGTATGAAGAATACATTTCTTGCCTAACGGAATGAGTTTTTTTTTTCTTTCCAGTGCCTGTCACTGAAATTTTTAGTCTATGTGTCATTTGTTTTCTGTGCTGTTTAAATGTTCTAATGGCTCCCGATATGGATAGTGATTTGTGTGTTTGACTCTCATCTCTGCATGTATGTATGAGGCAAGTAAATTATGCAAGGTGATCAGTCATTATGAATAAAAAAAATGGAAATAAATCTTCATAAAGATGCACAGACACAACAGAGCAAATTAGCATTAATGCAGGGACACTTACTGTTTCAATATACTTTACACTTATATTTGTAGTGCCTTGCTTATTTAGGCTTATAAAAGGCAATAAAACTTAATATTTTGTTAATTAGAAGGTAGAGTAAAATTTCATTAAACAATTGCAGGCATAGTTTGGCAAAGAAGAATAATTACTGAGGATAATATTACAAACATCATTAGTTTAAAAAATGGCAATGAACCATTTAGGAGCCGAAGGAGTCAACTCTTATTGGTGAGCTGAGTCAAATGATCTGACTTACGCATTCTCATTACTATGGGCAACCGTCAAATCCAGTCTTAAATGTCAATTATGTCTCTTATCCTCTGAAAACAAAATGACAACCTGGCAGTGCTTAGCTCTAATGAGGTTTGCAAAGATGTGCAAAAATTTCAAAGAAAAGGAGATGCCGCAAAAGCACACGTGGTTCGGGAAACATAGTCGATACCCATGGCTTGTCCATTTTTGGGCAGAGTTTTTTTTTAAAATAGAGCTGGACATTTTCTCCCAGGTAAACACCCTTGGCTTCAAACTTATTAACATTCACATGACTGAGTTTGTGTTTTATTTATTTATTTTTAATAGATTTTAAAATATGCACACTTTCAAGGTTCAACAGTCTACAAGGTATTTTCATAGTCGATTCACCTATACTATCTTCTTTTTTCTTCTTGTTTGTAAATGTATTCAAAAGTCTTGAAAGCTTCTTTTCAGGTGATTTGATGTTGCTTTCATTAATTAAATCTAAATAAAACTTTCATTTCTTCTTCTGTCCAAACAATGCATTAGTATCCTGTTCAGTACAAAAGCATAGAGTAGAGGTGGCAGTTAGTCCTTGCCTCACCCATCCACTAATTCTTGGGACAAATTGGCCAGGGTTTCAGGCATTAATAAGAGAAATGTTTGTGGATGGGTCCTGCAGGAGCGAAGCACGGTGTGGAATGTACATATCGTTAGTGCATATTGGAGCTGGGGCCATTGACATCAGCTGTGTGTCAGGGAAACACAGAGGGTAGGGAGAGCTCCACCCTTTGCAGGGATTCCCCTCGGGATTTCCCCTCGGAGAAGTCGTGGGATGAGATCCTGAGTCATGGCTTTCGACAAATGAGAGTAATTGATGGTCAGCAAATTCAGCCTAATGTTGTGCTATCTCATCTGAACTTCTCAGTTACAGTATTAAGGACAGGTAATATCAAGTGATGCAGGAAACTCAAACCAAGGAAGAGACAATACAGTTGTTGGCACCAAAGAGCTGTAGGGAACTCCTGTGCCATATGGCTCATCATAATCCCATGGTTTGGTGTTTAGGGCAGGATTTATCACTAAACCTTCTCATGGCCCGTTTCTATTGCTGGGCATTCATGGCGATGCTCACAGTTGGTGTGGAGCATGTCACAAATGTCAGCTGGCCACCCCAAAAGCACCATTGTACCCTCTTCCATTAATCAAGGTCCCCTTCGAAAGAATTGGCATGGACCTCATTGCGCCATGAGAATGGACTGCACGAGGGCATAGCTTTGTGTTAATTTTAGTGGACTACGCAACGCGATACCTGGAAGCCGTGGCTCTTCTCAACAACTCAGCACTCAGCATTGGGGAGGCACTCTTCCATGTTATCTCCCAAGTTGGGACCCCGAAAGAGATCCTGACTGATCAGGGCACTACATTTATCTCAGGCACCCTTCACAAACTGTACAAATTACTATGGATTAAAGCGATTAGCAACAGTGTTTACCATCCACAAATGGATGGGCTGGTCGAATGGTTTAATCAACCGCTTAAAAATATTATTCATAAGTTAATTCACGATGATGCTCGGAATTGGGATAAGTGGCTCGAAATCCTGTTGTTTGCAGTACGAGAGGTCCCAGAAGCCTCCATGGGTCCTGCCCGTTAGAATTAATGTGCCAGGAGCATGCCTAGTGGCGACTAAAAAGTGGTGTTACCCAATTCACCCCAGTCCTCTGTGGAGCCCATCTCTCAACATCCCAGAGAGCACAGGATACAAGGGGAATTCTCAGACTTGTCTACCCAGTTGCATGAACCTCAGAGAGCACCACATCAAGTCTCCTCGAGGGTTGGTTGTACGCACCCGTCCCTACTGCATACTCAGAAAAAATGTGGTATTGAATTCAAGGCTATGCTTGACTCCTTGACATGGGAGTAATCGTGGAGTTCCATAGTGATTGGAGCAGCCCAGGGATCTTGGTGCCCAAGGCCGACGGGTTAGTCCATTTTTGTGGACTTTAGGAAAGTCAATGTGGTGTCTAAATTTGATGCATACCCAATGCCATGAGTGCTCGATCGGTTATTTGACACTGGATTTAACTAAGGGGTTTTGGCAGATTCCCTTGAGTCCAATATCCCAAGATCAGCTGCAGACCGGACAGCTCCCTGGCCTGAGTCGACATTGGGAAAGTTTGGGGGTCTGAGGCAGTGACAACCCAGCACTGAACACCCCCCAAATTGGTAAAACAGTCCTCCAAAAAGCACCTGTCACATAACCGCAGACTCGCACAAATTGAATAAACTCTAACCCTTTTTTTCTCTACCAAGCCACGGTTGGGAAATCGAATAGTGTGCATGAAGATCCACAGCCAAAAATGCACTGACAAACCATGTTTCCCAGTAACGAGCTGCTACTGTTGAGCAAGACATGCCCCTGGGGCTGGTACATATACATTCTAGAGAGCATTTAATTGAGCGAACACAAGACTAGTACAGGATAACTTATGAAAAAATGTTGTTTTTTCCCAGAATTGTCAATCTATAAATAAATATATCCAAAATGTTTTTTTTTTATTTATTATATTGGTGCCCATAACACTAAGGGAGAGACAAACAAAAAAGAAGGCTCTGAAACACCAATTTTGATTTAAATGTTAAATCCTAAAAATAATCATGCTGAAAGTTCACAGTCTTGGTTATACCACAGTATCTGCGAACAAATACGAGGAAAGAAACTGAACTGAATGAAACTGTTTAAATTTTCTCTATTTTTCAGTGTATGTTTTCAGTATATATAATTTTCTAAAACTTATCTGACTTCTGTTCTGGGGAATCATATTGCACTAGAGGATTTTTTTTAAAAGATTTGGGCATGACAGATGTGAAAACCTGGCATTCAATCAGGAAATCACCACCAGCTATTTCACCAACCTGATGGGTATACCAATTTTCCTCAGTGAAAGCATCAAGCATCAAGACACAAGATACATCAGGATACATCCTGCCAGACAACAGTTCGTCTTGTCTACCACTGACATTTTGGAAATTGAAGCTTGTAGCTGTGACAGCGAGAGAACTCAGTGAACTCATACATCCACCTTGTGGCCTTCTTGTTCCTGTTGGCTGAAATGACTATTATTTTAGTTAGGACATTTATTCTTTCTTTTCTTTTTCCCATAAACAAAGTGGATGGAGAAATTTGGTTTCACACACACACACACACACACACACATTCATCTTTTTACTCATCTTATTTAAGTCATGTATTTGTTTTCTACTGGCCCAAGTCCAAGTCCAAGGTCCAAGTCCAAGGCTTGTTAATTTACAGGTCAAAGTTCACCTAAATCAAGTAGGCAAAGTGAAAGTAACCACTATTAGAAACAAATGTGTCTTTCATATCCCACGTCCTCTCCACTTCACTGAACTGGATTTTCTGCTGAGTGAATTTTATTTGCGTTTGGTGTATTATTTCTGTCACAGCATAACCCTTTAACGTTTAATGTTGTTGGATAACATAATAACAATGTTTTGTTAATATTATGTTGTAGTTGGCCTAATATGGTTTTACATTTTTAACTAACCTAAAGATGAGCTTGAGTACTAAGTATGGCAGGGCTAAACTGAAAATTAAAACACCATAAAATCAGTTTGGTCTGTAAGGAAAATATATGTACACTTGTCTAGTGTTTTTAATTCTTTTATCAAATTAATTAAAGAAATTCTATACAAATACACATATACCGTCGACGTACCATTAAGCCCCAAGCAGCCTTTGTTTTAGATCAGCTAAACAGCTTCCTATTTATATTCTATTATACTACGTTGGTTATGTAGTAAATAATGAACTGGCTTATGTCATGCATTTATAATATGATGTAATACATACATAATGCAAACATTCAATGAATGAGATTGAATTAAAGGATGAAATGAATAAAATAAGTGTTGTGCTGATTTGAAGATGAGGCTGCTGAGGTCCATTTACTTTTATTCATTTAATTATTTATTCATATAGCGGCTCTCAGGCACTTCTTTAGCAGCTAACACTAACACAGTAATGCTAAAGCTATCACGGGTCCAGCTATGACATGCACAAACCCGCTCCCAGGCGTTAATATGAAATTCCATGAAATCTGTTGAAACTTGGTTGAAAAGCTTGTGGCACCACGGAGGCTCGACATCAAGGCCAGAGAGGTTGCACGCTGTACTACACGTGTTACACTCAGCTGCTAAGCACTTTTAAGCTAAGATTATGTTCCATGTTTGATCTTCAAGTCTGATCCTACACACACACACACATATACACACACACAGATTTGTGTCAGGGACTGAGATGCATGAAAGCCTGAGCAGGAAGAGAGTACAGTATGTCACAGCTAAGTCATACATAAATTTTGTGTGTGTGTGTGTGTGTGTGTGTGTGTCATGGGATGATGTTTTTTGCCCTCAGGTAGGGAATTGGGTGTTTTCATACATTAAATTAAATAAACCATCCACCCTGAAACACACTACTGTATATATGTTAATATTTAAATATTTGTGACATAGTTAGTGATTCTGGTGATAATTTTGGTGCTGTACTTTTGTTATTGCCCTGAGAGGTTAGTGGTTGTGTTTCGCTCTGATGTCACAGGGACAGTAATTGTTATTTCTAGTTCAGTTACAATAGTGTTTAATAGGAGAAAAGAAATTCAACAATCTCAAACATAAGGGTAAACAGTCAGGTTTCACTGTTAGCTCCTAAAAACAAAACAGCAAGAGCTTCTTTATTCACTCACCATTTCCAAGCAATGTTCAAAGTCATGTTTATTAGAAGTCCAGTGTAGAAGTAGTGGAGACAGCAAATGCACTCAAAGTTACAGAATCCAGTGCAGCTATACAGTGCAGTGTAGGAAGAAACTCAGCAGGTTAGCAATCTACGAAATGATGAATGTGATGGTGTTGATGGTGCTGATGGTGCTAGTTCCATTAAAGTTGCTTTGGAAGATATACAGTAGTGTGCAAAAGTCTTTGGCACCTTCATTATTTTTTAAACAAATGTTTGTTATAGATGTTTTTTTATGACTTCTGCATTATTGAGTCAGTACAAAAACATTTTAGATTCCCAAACATTACTTTCTCAACAAAAAAAAAATCAAATGTTGCCAGATACTTCTGCAGCTCCTTTAATGTTGCTGTAGGTCTCTTAGCAGCTGATGAGGGCCCTGATAAGTTTTTGTCAATTTTGAAAGGAACATCCTGTTCTTGGTATGGTGCCCCATTTTCTCCACTTGTTGATGTTGGCCTTCACAGTGTTCCACAGGACATCCAATGTTTTGGAAATTCTTTTGTAGTCCTATCCTGAATAATACTTTCAACAATGATATTCTTGCATGCTTTATTAGTTCTTTCTGGGCCATGGCTTCAGCAGTTGAATGAAACCAACATACACACACTACACTAGCTCAGACACCATTATTCTGATTTGCATAACTGTGCTTATGCTGACTGATGATGTAATAATACTTATTTACTGTGAATAAAAATTAATGAAGGTTACATGCGGAAGTGGTTGTCTGACTGACATCAAAAGCACACGCCTGATTCATTAGCCTGCTGACAAGGACATGGATGATGCTCGGAATGATGGTTTAAAATAGAACTCCTAGTCAAAAATCAAATAAAGATGAAAAATGGACCAAACGCAGCACTGTGCAACATATGAAGTATAAATGAAGCTCATATTTCATTACATTGGTAAAAGGTTGCAGTAAACCCAGGAGACTGAGTGCCAGAATGCCTTTCACGCTCTCGAACACGTGCTATTCGGCTTTTATTAAAGAAGCTAATCAGCATTTTCTTACAAAGAGAAAAGGACCTTTACCCTATTGGTTTTATAGAGAGCTGTGCAATATGTAAGAACAAAAACCCTCTGTGTGGTATTGTTATAGTAAAATACTAAGTGACCTTTATGATAATGTGACCATATTCTGAAGTAATGCTTTTATATTGTGCATATAAAATAGTATTTTAGAAGCTGCCTAATTTTAATGTTAAATTTAATGTTTATTTTCTAATTTTAATGTGCTATCTTTTGCTGTTATACACTGATGAGCTAAAACATTATGACCAGCTGCCCAATATGAATGTGCTGCCAAAACAGCTCTGACCCACCAAGGCCTGGACTCTGCAAGACCTCTGAAAGTGCCCAGTGGTATCTGGCAGCAAGACAGTTTAGCAGCAGATCCGTTAAGCCCTGTAAGTTTCGGGGTGGAACCACCATGGTTTGGGCAACACCCTGAACTCTTCATCATGTTCCAAAACCATTCCTGAACCATATGTGCAGTGGGGCAAGGAGCATTATCCTGCTGATAATGATCCTAACACTGCCATCAGGGAATACCATTGCAACGAAGGGGTGTACCTGGTCCACAGTGATGTTCAGGTAGGTGGCACACATGAATGTGAAGGTGAAGCATCCACATGAATGCTTGGACCCAGGGTTTCCCAACAGAAGATTGCCCAGAGCATCACAATCCCTCCAACATCTTGTCTTCTTCCCACAGTCCATCATAGTGCCACTCATCTGACCAGGCGACCTTCTTCCATTGCTCCAAAGACCAGTTCTGATCCTTGTGTGTCCATTGTAGGTGCTTTTGATGGTGGACAGGGATTAGCATGGGCACTCTGACTGGTCGGCAGCTACACAGCCCCATATGCAGCAGGGTGAGATGTGCTTTGTATTCCGACACATTCTTTCTGTAACCATCATTAAAATTTTCTGTGACTTGTGCCACAGTAGCCCTTCTGTTGGTTCAGCCCAGACTGGACAGCTCTAGCCACCCTTGGGCATTCATGAGCCTTGAGCGCCCAACACCCTGTCACTGGTTTGTGGTTTGTCCCTCCACGGACCACTGTCTGTGGGTACTCACCACTGCTGACCGGGAACACCCCACAAGCCTTGTCATTAAAGAGACGCTCCAACCCAGTGGTCTGGCCATTACAGTTTGACCCTTGTCAAAGTTACTCAGGTCTTCATGCATGTCCATTTCTCCTGCATCCAACACGTTGGCCATGAGAACCGACTGTTAGCTTACAATCTAATATATCCCAGACCTTGACATGTGACATTGTTATGAGATAATCAGTGTTATAACTGAGAGTGGTCATAACATTTTGGCTCACTGGTGTATATTGTGTGTTGAAAATGTTATTTTAGTTTGCATGTGCTCTTTGCTGTTGTATATCAAGGACCACAATGGAAATAGGTCAACGACTTTATTGTGTTATCTTTGAAGCTGAAATGTAATCTTTTGTATTCTTAAATAAACCAGTCTAATCTTAGTCCTCTTATACCACAGCAATTTAGAGTAGCTACAAACACTCGCTCCCTTAAGTCTCTTTTTTCTCTTGGTCTTTTTTTGTCTTTTGCTGGTGAGGGAAGACTTGCCATAAAGTTGCCATAATGTAAGTGATAACATTTTTGTTATAAGCAATTTTTTCAGATAAAACCTTATCATTCTAAGCTCTTGGTATAAATGCCATTCTTCCAAAAGATCTTCTCTCAGTTGGTGTTTTGATGATGGTGCTGGAGAAAGAGTGACTGTGAATGCTGTAGTATATGATTTACATTATTTTCATCCTCATCAAACCATTCAGTGAGCCCTCATGCCCTGTGGATGGGAGCGGGGTCATCTTGAAAGAGACGAAGTTCATCAGGATAGAAATGTTTCATCATAGGATAAAGTCAGAAGAACTTTGTACTGATTTGCTGTGATGTTTCACTCTAACGGGGCAAGTGGATCCAAATCATGCCAGAAACTCCACAGGGCAAAGATCTGACCAGCCTCAAAATTCTTTTCTGTGGTTCCTCTTCCACTGAACCCAATAACCAATACGTAATGCTAATTTTGCCTCTAGAGGGCAGTGTGTCCCAGTGACTACCTGAGTCCTCATACTGCTCTCCACCCACGGTACTCAATAATTGAATCTGTAAATCACAATCTAACATTGTTCAAGTTATTATATTTATTACTGAGTTTCTAGCATTATTAGCCAGTTTGACTGGTCACCTGAATTGAATGGGTTTAATCCAAAACTCAGATTAAATTCAAAAATAACATGGCCTGTAAATAATGTCAATTTAAATGTAATGACAAAAAATGAAGTAAGAAGTTCAAAAATAGGAGACTCTATAACAACATTCATTCATTCATTCATCTTGGTCAGGGGTCACAGTGGAGAAATATCAATCCTGGTAACACTGAGTTTTTAGCATAGCCAGTCCACCTACCGGCATGTTCTTGGGAGGTAGGAGGAAACTGGATGACTCAGCAGAATGCCACACGAACATAGGGAGAACATGCACAGAAATTCCACACATCGAACTGTGGACCCTGGAACTGCGAAGTGGCAACCCTACCAACTGCGCCACCGTACCACCCTTCCAACAAATAGCCACGTGTTCACATTTTTAATAATAAGCCTAATAATTTTAATCGTATAATGGATTCTGTTGATAAATAACTCTGCGCTCAGGAGGTCTATGGAATTTATTTGTCCGTGGAAGAGATCGCTGGCTGCAAAAAGTTTAAGGACCCCTGATCTACACATATCATATGCAATGTCAATACATTTATATTATACACTTTTCGATGTTATACTGAAGTGGCCATGTGTTTAAAACAACTTTGGATCTCACAAAATGTATTTAAACACGGAGGTTTCATAACACTAAAATGCAGAATATAAGCTTCCATTACTTGTTAGCTACAATAACCTTGGCGCTCCAGTGCAAAACTAATGAAGCAAACTTCAGACGACAAACACATCCTGGTTTTGTACCTTGAATGCACGAAGGTGGAAAATGACATCATGATGCTCGAACTTCTCACATCTGAGGTAAGTTGAATGCAGCTTTTATGCAGCTGTTATGACCCTGAAGTTGATTATTTTCCTATAACAGTACGTTCCCAAGTGTTTTGTTTCTTTTATAAGCAGCAATTTGCCAACAACTAAAGTTGTAAATTTATTAAAGAACAAGACATCATACTTTTATTCCATTATATAATAATATATAATATTATGGAATGTCTGCAAGTCAAGTTCCTGTTATCTCCTTATGACATCTATAAGCAGTTGTTCCCTCTCCAGCTTCTCTTTTATTGCTCTTTTGAATGTAATAAGGTGAAAAATGCAGCTTGTCGTGTTACCAAGAAGCTGCCAAGTGTAAAGTCCTCTGTCCTGAAAACTTTCCCATGTCAGAAAGCTTTACCTCTGTTACAAATTGCTGACACTGAAGACTCCTTCCATAAATGTTATATCAATATCTTCTGACCAATCAGAATCAAGAATTCAACAGTGATTCTGTTGGATTTTTTTTTTCCAGCAGCACCTGAAGTTCATGTGGATGTTCATGCTCTAGTCCTGTTTGAATCATTTGTATGGACACACAAACACAAGGTGCAGCAGTTGTAAAGCACTCCTGTGTTTGCCGAGTTCATGCAGACAGAGGGATCGGGCCAGTGAGAGCTATTTACAGCCTTGCTCAGTGTGAGAAATCGCTCACTTCAAAGACTCCAGAGCAATAAGAGTAACAAACCCACTGCACTTCAAAGTGTTTTATCAGCTACGATCAGGGTTAATAGTGCTATAGACACAGAGGACAAAAAGCAAAGCAGTAAACCAGAGGGAGTGTCATCTCACTGTGTTGTCTCACTTAGCAACATGACCTGAGCCACAGAAATTCAATCCGAGCTCGGCTACACATGCCCACTTCAGGACACAAGCAGAACAAAAGCTTCCATACTGCTTTAGGTAGTGTAACGATACATAAAATTCAATATGACACGATATGGCAATGTTTTGATGTTATAGCAAAAAAAAGCATTGCCCGGTTATCTGTGTTAGGTTTCCTAATTGATTAAAACATTCATCATTATAAAACCAGAATAACTGAAACCTAATAATAACTCAGTGTTTGACCTATGCAGACTATATTCAGACAAATAACAGAGCAAAGTGTTAGAATGTACCAAAATGAAACATGGTTAAGCTTTCACTGGTGTGACTGACAAGGGGGCGTGTCTGAAGCATGGAGCTTTTCCCATTCCGCTGTTAGCTAATTGCGTTGTCTGTCTGAGTAACGCAGCTCTCTGTAGTGCTAGATGTGTTTTTGAATGCTGTGTTCTCCACCACTGAATATGAACTCCCCAGTTGCTGTGGTGATTTCTTTAACCTGAACTGCATCAGCCAGAAAAGGCTGCCTGAATGCAGCAGAGTTTGCTGTGCATGTGCATGTATGTGTGTGTGTGTCAGCGTAGCTTCGCGTCTTCCACAGAAGGGTGATGTCGGATATGCCAGTGGTATTAGTGCTGGTGTATCGTACATGTTTGGCGGATTCAGCACAGAGTAGCGTTTTGGTCCACCACTCTCTGGCCATCAGCGTCATAACAGAAAGCCGAGTGCTCCCATACATCAGACCTTAAGGATCTGGAGGAATCTTTCAGTTCCTGCTTGCTGCTCACCGAAACCATTGCTGTTTTTCTCGAGCTAATACACTAGTATGATTTTACGCTAGCATACTGACTCGTGAAAAACAATGGGCTTAGGAGAAGCGTGTTTTTTTTTTCAACCAATATAGCTGCTCCTGTTTTGAGATAAAGAAGCAGATACTTTTTCAGAGAATGTAGTGCATGCTTCATTAATTCTGAATGCTCGTTACACCTCAGGTGATATAGGCAGTATTTTATCTGTGATGAATAACCTACTTTATTATGCAGTGTGTTGAATAAGTCGTTCAATTCGCAGACATATTAAATTGAAAGCCATCCCATTGTTTTCTAATTGTACTGTTATCTGGAAATATATTCCAGTAGTCACATTTATCAAACTGGATATGAATGAACTTATGAAACCTATTAAATTATGTGTAGGAGCATTTACACAAGAAATGTGTTCATGAAAATTCAGTTATTTGGAAAAACTTTCATATCTTACATTTCACTCCTGAGTTGGTGTAAATTTACATTTAAGGTGACTCACTAATGTGAACCTTGACAAATCAGCTTTATATCGTATGACTTGTGATCAGTTCCTGCGACTTTAAATACGAATTATGCTGTCAAGTTTAAATCGCTTATTTATTTCTATCCCACACAGCAATTTAATTTTTGAAACTAAAATTTTGTGTCACTTCATATTAATGACCTGAAAGAAAGCAACCTGTAACAAATCCAAAAATTAACACAAACAAAACTAGTAATGGTGCCCCATTAAAGGAGGTAGTGTGTGTCTGTGCTGCTGATGCACTGCAGTGGCTGACCTGCATGACTAGAAGATTTAGCACAAGTCATGCTTAAGGAGGAGCCTTTTTCACTGTTTAGTAGTGTAGCTGCACATCACAGGCTTATCTTAATGAGCTCGTTTTAATGCAGTATCAAGTCTAAAGTAAAAGCTCATTCACTGGGACTTGCATGGTGAAAGCTCCACATAAACAGATTAAAATGTGTGTAATCGTTGATAAGGTGACGTGTTCTTTAAGGAGACGTTTATTTAGCATTTATGCAAGGAGTCTCCAGTGTCACTGCTTTGTAACAGTCAGAGGTAAAGCTGTAACTAAGTTTTCTGACACAGGAAACTCTTCAGGACAGAAGAGTTTACACTTTATAACCCTGTGGTTTCTTGGCAACATGACAAGCCACGTTTTATGTCTTATTAACTTTATGGGATAAAAAATGACAGGGAATGACTATTTAGTGATAAAAGGAACCACTTTTTTTGTTGATGTTCCACAACATTAATTGTAACTATAAATGGAAAAAGTATACCTTGTGATTCTTTAATAAATAAAACATGGAACTGTTGGAAAATTGCTGTGGTGTTTAAAAAAAAAATCAGCTTCAGGGTGATAACATTAACTCTGCTTCATCACATCATCGCATTGTTGATTATTTTCTTACAATAGCACCACAGTGAGTATACTGAACAGGTGAATTTATGTATAGACAATAAAATAAGTGCTGTGTGTTGTTCTGTTTGAACAGAAAATTGCAGCAGAAACAGTTTAGCTACTTTTATGTGACAAAATAATAAAAATGTTACCACTCACAAACATGCAGGTATATTTCAACCAAGACATCGGGCAAAACAGGTATAACACAGGTTAATACACCTCGCTGAAATGGAAGCTGCATACCAAAGCTAGTATGTAGAAGGGTGTGGCACCTGCAAACTTCACATGCTTTTCTTCTCTCTCTGTAACAATAGCAGGGTTTGAAACAACCCTATCGCTTCCACTGCTGATACTCGGCAGTGTGAAAGGATACAAGTAAAGTTAATGCAAACAAGCAAACGTGACAAAAATGCTTCATTTTATTTTATGATAGATTAAACTTTACTGGAATGTTCTATCTACATAGCAAGTAAAACAGCACATAACACTACATTAGCAGAATAAAGTTATATAGTACATATTTCAAGCAATAAATAGATCAGTGTATTTGCTAGAAATGTTTAAATTCTTTGACATCAAACATTGCAGTAACTAGTATATTGATTCTGAGGTAACTGCATTGAATGATGCGTTTGTAGTCTAGTCTCCTTGCACTTTGCCACCAAAGAGTTTCGAGATTTTTCTCCACACTGCAATGATATCTCTGCAAAAATATCATGATTGTAGCCAAATGTATTTAATATTCCTTATTGTGATATTAAAATAAATGCAAGATGATTTAGCCTTTATTGCCTTGCTCTATTGGTAGAACAATTCACTCAGTATTTCTGAGCATACTGTAAAATTATCTGCCAGTAGACAGTTTCAAGCTTTACATGAGTTCGACGAGTAAAAATGTCTTGAAATCGGCATCATAATCTTGTATTTGTTTTATCATAATCGCAATGAGAAATGTTGGATACATTTGACTATATTCATTTTTTTTTTTACTTGAAAAGACATCTTTCTTTTTTCCGCCCCATTGCAAGGCATTAACCTTTCTTATATAAAAGGATCCGCTTGTGTAATATAACCATCTATTAAATTGTCCTTTGGGGCATTACAGAAAAACAGATCCATTTTACAGTTGAAAGATCTAGTGATCTGTAAATCTGGCTTGTTATACAAAAGACAGAGATTCTTCATCCTATGCCCATAACATTCAAAACACACTGCTGCTGGTGTTATAGTCTGGAAAATAGTACATAGCACATAGTCTTTTGCTGTTTACCTTCCTGCCTCTGCAATCATTCCCAAGTGCAGCTGAATTATAATAAAGACTGGAGTTGGATCACATGCTGCATCCCTTGGGTCCATTTAAAGGCCTTCAGGTTCACTAATCAGGCAGGATGTCTTCCTGTCCAGCAGGAACTCCCTGTAGACAGGTTTTACAGCTCTGTAAAAGAGCACACAGTGGGATTGCATTATTACAGTAGAATAAAAGCACTGCTCATTTCAGCTATACATCATTAAGTAAAGAACAACACACAACAGGTCATGCTGTTATAGAAAAGTATTCCACACCTTCTGATTCTATAGTGCTGTGGTATAATATATAATATTTTATATATCATCTTAGCACTGTTGAATTCTGGATGCTAATTGGTCAGAAGGTTGAGCAGTTCTGACAGTAGTGCAAATGGAAATTACAGGTTTATATTTGTGCTAGTTTCAACTTGACAGGCTGTGTGTTTTTTGTCTTATTAACTTCAATTAAGAGAAAAGAGTGGTTGGTGAAGAAATTAGTGTTATAGCTGCTATAATATAAACTATAACAGGAACTAACTTGATACAACATTAAATGTAACTACAGTATTAATGGATAAACAGCAAGACATGTCATTCTTTAATGCATAAAATTGCAATCATTGGCTAATCATATAGGAGGAATAAAATACTTCTGGACATGCTGTTATAGGAAAAATAATCAGCTACAAAAGCACAGGCCTTGAGCAGATTGCTCACTTTCCAAAAAAAAGTAAATAAATAAAAAATTGGTTTGATACTAGTCATACAATCAGCGCATGAAAAGGAAGAATAGTCAGGTGCAAAGATTTGCCTCATGGTTTCTAAATGAGGAGGGAAAACAAAAGGACACGTCTGATGTCCAGATCAAATCTGAAGAAGGTATGGTACGACAAGTTTAATTAAAAATGTCAAAAAGAACATGTAGGTGAATATTATACATGAGATAATTGAAAAGCTGCTCAGAGAGTATGAAAGAGGTCTGAGGCAGTTATAAAGGTGGATGCAGAAGTTATTAGAGAATATGACATTTAAAATGGAGGCATAAACTTCAAACCTATTATTACTTAATATGTTACTGTAAAGAAAGCAACATGTTATGTAACAGACCACTTTTCAGACAAAATTATAATGAAGGCTGCTGGGTTTTGCATGTGAAAAAAAGAAGCAAGTGTCACAGTCAAAGTCTCCAGAAGAACTGTGGCTTTCATTTATTACTGATTACTGCTCTTTATAGTATATGCATTATATTAAAAAATGCTGTAATGAAATAAAAATAACCATTTCAGGGTGCAAAACAGTAAGTAAAACAGGGTGCAGTAAGGCGTAAGGTGGACAGTCAGATAGCTACAGAACAACCAGATGCATCAAAGGCAAGTGCATCAAAACTCAAATGTAAAGAAAAAAAAAAACAATAAAAGACAACTTTAAGCAATATGAGTGTTACAAGGGGGATCATTTTCTCATCCACTTGCACTCTCTCCTCATGTAAAACATGTAAATGTAACATGTAAATCACCATACTAAAATAACCAATTTTCACATTGATTAATTAATTTGTGCATTAATTAGTTTGTGTTTAAGAAAAAACAAAAAAAACAAGCAGACCTTCTAGTAATAATTTGTGTGTCTCAAATACCCTTAAAATGTACTTCAAACAGGAAGGAAACTATTGAAGAAAAACTATTTCAGACATCTGACTTTGCTGTGACTTTGTTTGGATTAATTCCAAAATCTAATCAGTTCATCTGCTGTTTACAAATATTCAATCACCCGTTCCTCAGTTCTTGTTGTCATACACAGATGTTATTTACACCTTCATGTTCAGGAGCTCGAGGCCCATTTTCTGGCTAAGATTTTTCCCATTGGTCTGTCAGTCCATTGGTAGGAAATTCTTGCTAGTGTGATATCTCCCAAATAAGAGCTTAAAATGAATGGACATATCGTTGCTACCACCAGATGAACTGATTAAATTTTGGTATTGATTCAAACTTGGTCAATGGTATTTGAGGGATACAAATTAGTAACAAGAAAGATTAGACTTGTTGGCGGTGGAGATATCCCATCGACGCCAGTGCTCCTGAGTTCTACTTGCTTTCCTCATTCACAGCTAAGTTTTTGCTGATGTGTGATAGCATTCTGTGAGGAAGAGACAGACAGATCGCAGATGGCAGATTGATGCATTTTCAGTTTTGCATACCTTTGTGTTTTGAGTGATCGTGCAATATAAATCCTGAGATCAAGCATGTTAGCTTAGCTAAGTTTAGTTAGGTCGCTTAATAACCACCTTTATTAAGCATATGCCAATCGCACCCTATTAGAGGTGGTGTCTAACAGTCGAACAGATGCTGCCCGCTGCCCAGCTGAAAATTTAATCAGCCCTATAGATGGTTATATTTTTCTGAAATATACATAATATATGAAAAGTTGGTGAAACACTAGCAGTAGCTTTGCTGTTGCTATGACTACCACGCAAGTGAAACGAGTGATTTTTCTTCTGCTCTATAAAAAGCTGTGCTAGGCAGGAATTGTAAAGTTTTTATACATGAAGTAGAGAGAGCGACAGGCGGGGGCGAACAGACACATATTGACTACCATGTACAAAAAAAACCCTTAAAGCTCCAGACATGCTTTCCTGGTATTTATATTGTATTACACCACAGTGCAGTTGAATTCTTGAATCTGACTGGTCAGAAGGTGTGGATTAATTTTATATAACCACACAGTTCGGACAGCAGATCAACAATAGGTCTGTTCTAATATGTTATTATTTTTTTACTAACAGCTCATTCACGGGGACTTGTGCGGCGGACGTGCTACATAATCTAAGCCTAATGTGTTGTTTAATAAAGGAAATTGTTGATGTGGGGCAGCTTTCTGTTAGCAGATTTTATTTTTTAATGTTTATTTAACATTATGGAAGGAGTCTAGGGTGTTCGCGCTATGTAACGGTCAGTAATTTTCCCAACACATCAGAGTCTTCAGGACAGAGGTGCTTTGCAGACTGTCAATATCATGACAAGCTGTTTTTTTGGTTTTTTTTGGTCACAATAATTTTTAAAACGAGACTGGTGAGGCAGCAACTGTTTGCAGCCGCTATAACATAAGCAGTAACAGAAACTAAATCTTCCATAGATGTTCCATAACATTAAATCTAACCATGAACAGTTAAAGAAAACACAAGGAGTCACTCATTAAATAATTGTAATTGTTGGCAAATCACAGTGGTATAAGCTTTTTGATATTGCTGTTAAGAGAACCATCCACTTCTGCTTTATATCAGGCTGTATCACACCATCCCCGCTTGAATTATTTTTGTACAACCACACAGTCTGTCATGAGTTAGTTCTTAGTAATTTAATAGCCATCATGACGGATCGAATCTATCTGCGATTCCCAAGTCTGTTACATTATAACAGGAATTCTGATTGGCCTTCTTCCAGAACATTCTTTCATAGCCTTCAGAAGGTCGGAAAAACAGTTCAAGAAGTTACTTTTCCGAAACAGAAATGTCTGACGGTGTGGCCTCTTCTGCAGCGACTGGCCAGTAGTGACGTATAAAAATCTTCCATTATCACAGATGACCTAAATTGATTCCTGTCACCATGAAGACAAAGACACTGGGAATCATGCAATTCCTGAAAGATTCATCAAAGCATGCCACCATTTTGCTGGAACAGGCAACAACACAATGTGCAGTTTCACCTACTGCTGCTTGCTGTTTATGACCCTCTGATGAATAGCATGCAGACAGCTAAAAATCTCCTACTTCTAGGATTTCAAAATCTTCTGACAAAGCATAAACCAGTTTTAAGAAGCTCTGATTGGCCAGAAGTATTCAAATAAGACCAGGAACTGCTGCAGTAAATATTATTATATTATTCTGACCTGTGTTTGTATCTATTTTGTGGTTCAGTGATTTTGAGCCATACTGCTGTAATGGAAATGTCAAGTTTACCTGCAATTAATATTCCTACTGTGCAAAAAAGGAAGTAAATAAATAAATAAATAAATAAATAAAGTTATGTAAATAAAAACACTCACAAACAAGCCAGAGAGAGAACAGGCAAATGGTTCCCTGTTGTTGTGGCCAGATGTGATGGGAATTTTAGTAGAACGTCATCGTGTGCACAATATGAAAATAATGCCCATCACAGTAGACATGCTTTAGAGTTTATGCACATGGTTTCCTTTTAGAGCCAGAAACATTGCCTTCCTACTGTTAACGTGGCTCAGTGGGGATCACATTCATTGTCCATTTACGGTATGGAAACACAGACACTGCTGCTGTCCATTTCATCTAATAGATGGGTTTCAACTGAGCTTACGAGGTGGGAGATTCATGCCATGTGGACAGGACAGGAGATTTAAAGCCCCAGAATCACTGCACAACAATTTAAGGCTTACTGCAGAGCTGCTGATTACATAATTTTATCAGAAGTCACTGTTGGTGCACTCATTTGTGCAGAAACAAGCAAGTGAATTAAAGAAATGCTGGAAGGGGATTAGGGATTTTTACGGTTTTGTTTTGAGCATTCATACATTTTGTTATTCAGTCCCAGACAAACCAGAAGTTTGGTCAATCAGCATTACCACCAAGAGCTGTACTGTAACAATATGGATGGATCACATTTCCAACTTAATAATAGCATCGGACCATTCACATCTCTTGTAGATCCAGTTGCACTCGCTGAGCAACAGTTTGAAGTCACTGATCAACATTTAATAAGAGACCAGTTGTCATTTCACTCTTTTTTTCTGTTTGTTGTGCTTATTTGAATGAGTGGGACAGCTGAGATTTGGAAAGGATTTGGGACTGCTCCACATATACAAATATTTTTGAAAATTTATATATACTTTTATATATATACTTTTACATATATACTAAAAATATTCCCGCCCACATGAACGTTTTCGAAAATGTCTCTGTCCACACAAACACAGTGTTTTAGAAAATATCTCTGTTCACATGCACAGCATTATTGGAAATATATCTGTGTACTTGAAAGCATTTTTGAAAATTTCAATAAAAAAAACTCGATCAAGCTTACATTGTTCTTGGTCATGTGACCCAAAGACGGTGAACAATGCTGAATGAGCAATATGTATTTGAGGAAGGAATTCTCACCTCATACTGTGTTCGTGTCAGACACCTCTCCGATGGCAGGTGGAGCTTCATTTGTGTTTAGTGTGTTCAGCCGCTCCACTTCATCCCTTTTCTCCTGTTTTCTTCTCTTTTTTCGATATAGCCTTCTGCTGAGAAAAGGAAGTGCTGGAATGTAATGCCCGTTTCATGTAAATGATATGCATATAGGTATATTAGGGCGTGTTTCATCTAATGATGAGCATAGTTGTAAATTAGCATGTGGTTTATGTAAATAATATGCATATTATTTAGGGGTGTAACAATACATCGTGACACAATGCATTGCGATGCAAAAAAATTTGACGATGCGCATCGTGGGACTGTGCATTTCAGCAGTCTGTTAATTATGCATTTAATGCAATTGCAATGTTTGAACACCAGAGGTCTCAATGTGCGCTACTCATAAAATATATACAGTATACAGGTCAAGAGCTTCAGTTAACGTTCACATCATACATCAGAATGGGGAAAAAGTGAAAAAGTGTGATCTCTTTTACTTTAACTGTGGCATGGTTGTTGGTGCCAGATGGGCTGGTTTGAGTATCTCAGAAACTGTTGATCTCCTGGGATTTTCACACACAACAATCTCTAGAGTTTACACAGTATGGTGCAAAAAACAAAAAACATCCTGTGAGTGGAGGGTCGGCAGGCTGAAGCACACTGTTGATGAGAGAGATCAGAGGAGAATGACCAGACTGGTTTGAGCTGACAGGAAGTCTATAGTAACTCAAATAAGCACTCTTTACAACCGTGGTGAGCAGAAAAACATCTCAGAACATACAACACATCAAACCATGAGGTGGATGGGCTACAACAGCAGAAGAAGGCTCCACTCCAGCAAGCCATGAACAAGAATCTGAGGCTATCATGTTCACAGACTCACTGAATCTGGACAGTTGGAGACTGGAAAAAGGTCGGGTGATTTTTTTTCTAATCCTAAACTGTCTAGTTTGGGTGAGCCTGTGCCCATGTGGGCTTCTGATTCCTGTTCTTAGCTGACAGGAGTGGAACCCGATGTGGCCTTCTGCTGTTGTAGCCCATCCACCTCAAGGTCGATGTTTTGTGCATTCTGAGATACTTTTCTGCTCACCACGGTTGTAAAGAGTGATTATTTGAGTTACTATATCCTTCCTGGCAGCCCAAACCAATTTGACCATTTTCCTCTGACCTCCCTAACAACAAGGCGTTTCCACCCACAGAACTGTTGCTCACTCAGTGTTTTTTGTTTTTCGCACCATTCTGTGTAAACTGTAGAGACTGCTGTGTGTGAATTTCCTAGGATATTAGCAGTTTTTTGCCACAGTTAAAGGCACAGAGATCACATTTTTCTTCATTCTGATGTTTGATGTGAAATAAAGCTGCACAATATATTGAAATATCGCAAATGTACATATTGCAATATGCATATCGCAAGGGCTTGAGATAACTGAATGATTTTAATACTTCAAAAAGTTACAAAAAGTCATGTTTTAGAGCGACGCAGATAATAGAGAATAGACTGGGCAAGTGACTGTTATTTGGGGTGTGTGCGTGAGTGCGCATGCTCCAATGACGAGTGTGCGTGCTCCGATGACGTATGAGAGATGATCAACAAGCCATCGTGATACGCTCATAGCAAACCAATGACTGATAGAAAAGATGACTGAACCAGAGACTTCAAGTGAACCCAAGGCACCCACAGCTGCTGCCAACAATTTAGTGGCAAACAAAGAAGCACCTCAATTATATGGCAGTATTTTGGCTTCAAAAGAGATGACCACATGCAGACTGAAGTTACATGTAAAACATGTAAATCGTGGGTGGCAATGCAAAGAAGAAACACTACAAATCCTCACAGTCACCTCAAGTAAAAGCACAACAATTTCTACCAGCTGTGTTCAGCATAAAAATCTTCAAGCAAAGGTAATTCAACCCTCGTTTCCGAACCTAAGCAACAATCCATAGCATCAAGTTTTGAGCTTAACACCATATCCTGCAAGCTCTCGGCGTCATAGAGAAATAACAGAGGCCATAACACACTTTCTAGCAAAGGATTTAGTGCCGATCGCCACAGTGGGAAAACCAGGTTTTGTGCACCTGATGAATATCATTAACAAGCGGTACAACATTCCCTCACACTCATTTTTCCCAGACTGCTATCCCCCAAACGTGCGAGCATTGTCGCAACCATGTCAAGCTGGAACTGAGAGATGTCGAACATTCTGTGTGTACGACGGACCTCTGGTCCAGCAGGGCAACAGAGCCGTACATTAGACTGACGGTCGGTGCTTACAGACGTCGTACTTCCCCAGTGAGCACAGTGGGGAAAACATAGCTCTGGGACTGCAAGAGGCTTTGTCTGGTTGGAATTTGAGTGAGTAGTGTCTAGTGTGTTTTACCACCAACAGCACTACAAATATAGTTAAAGCTGTGGACATAAATGTTTGGCCCCAACTTCAGTGCTTTGGGCACAGGCTGCATCTTGCCAATGGTAAGTGTTAACTTTTTATTTCAACAGTTTTAATTAGTCATTTTAACATATAATAATTTTTCATTAAACATGTTTTACTCTATATTCTGTCCCACCTCCTGTAGTGCAATGTTAATAGCACATGTCTAGCACTGATATGATTTAAATTAAGATAGCATTATAGATTAATTAGATCAATTTCATACATGAACCATGAATGTTGATTATATCATTTTCAGTTTTTAAATATATATACACACACACACATTATATGTGTGTGTGTATATATATATATATATATATATATATATATATATATATATATATATATATATATATATATATATATACACACACAGTCACAGCATTATAGTATTAGTATCATTTCAGTATCAGATTAGATATAGTATCAGATTGTTTTTCAAATTATTGCATATTGCATTTTTCTACAACATCGTGCAGCCCTAATGTGAACATTACCTGAAGCTCATGATTTTTTGCATGATTGGCTGATTAGATAACTGCATGAATGTACAGGTGTTCCTAATAAAGTGGACAGTGAGTGTATATGCCAATAATGGCAAAGAAGGGAGGGTTTTGATGTAAATAATATGCATATGATAGTAAATTGGTAATGAGTTTCATGGAAATGGTATGAATCATGTATATTGTGTAAATTTATGTTAATACTAATAAATTAGTGGGTGCTTCATACAAATAAATTTATTCTAAATTATGCACAGAATAGTCAGAGCATGTTATATGCATATGATATGTAAATAAGGGACACATAAGACCTTACTGATTCATCAGCTGCAAAGCTGATTAATTAACGCTTATTTTGACGTCCTTTGAAACTTATGTTTGAAACATACGTTATTCACTGCGCTCAATTCTATGCTATTTCTTGGAAAGATTCTTTGATATACACCACTCAGCTATAACATTAAAACCACCTGCCTAATATAGTGTAGGTCCCTCTTGTGCCGGCAAAACAGCTCTGACTCCTCAAGGCATGGACTCCACACGACCTCTGAAGGTGTGCTGTGGTATCTGGCACCAAGACGTTAGCAGCAGATCCTTTATTTCCTGTAAGTTGTGAGGTGAGGCCTCCATGGATTGGACTTGTTTGTCCAGCACATCCCATAGATGCTCGATCGGATTGAGATCTGGGGAATTTGGAGGCCAAGTCAACACCTTCAACTCTTTGTCATGTTCCTCAAACCATTCCTGAACAATTTTTGCAGTGTGGGAGGGCGAATTATCCTGCTGAAAGAAGCCACTGCCATTAGAGAATACCGTTGCCATGAAGGGGTGTACTTGGTCTGCAACAATGTTTAGGTAGGTGATACGTGTCTAAGTAACATCCACATGAATGCCAGGACCCAAGGTTTCCCAACAGAACATTGCCCAGACCATCACACTGCCTCTGCCGGCTTGCCCTCTTTCCATAGTGCATCCTGGTGCCATCTCTTCCCCAGCTAAGCACCGCACACGCACCCGGCCTTCCACATGATGTAAGAGAAAATGTGATTCATCAGACCAGGCCACTTTCTTCCATTGCTCCATGGTCCAGTTCTGATGCTCATGTACCCATTGTAGGAGCTTTTGGCAGTGGACAGAGGTCAGCATGGGCACTCTGACCGGCTACGCAGCCCCATACACAGCAAGCTGCGATGCACTGTGTGTCCTGACACCTTTCTATCATAGCCAGCATTAACTTTTTCAGCAATTTGTGCTCCAGTAGCTCTTCTGTGGGATTGGACCAGACGGGCTAGCCTTCACTCCCCACATGCATCAATGAGCCTTGGGCACCAATGACCCTTCCTTGTTCTTCCTTGGACAACTTTTGATAGGTGCTAACCACTGCATCCCGGGAACACACCACAAGACCTGCCGTTCTGAAGATGCTATAGCCCAGTCATCTAGCCATCACAATTTGGCCCTCAGATGTCAAAGTTGCTCAGATACTTATGCTTGCCCATTTTTCCTGCTTGTAACACATCAACATCAAGAACTGACTGTTCACTTGCTGCCTAATATATCCCAACCCTTGAGAGGTGCTTTTGTAACAAGATAATCAATAGCATTAACGTCACCTGTCAGTGGTTTTAATGTTATGGCTGATCAGTGTACCAACAGTGTGATTAATCCAGTCCCATGCCAGGCCATATTTTCCTGTTCCCAATACCTCTGAGCCGGATAATCAGCATTCTACAGCCTTTGTTATCGGCCTCTGGTGTGTTTGGAGCTGGACTTAACCCAAATATGTAGACTGACTGGGGCTTTTTGAATACAGAGAGCCTGTATGAATTCTTTACTGGCCACGATTAATCTGATTATATTCCGCCCCACACCTTTTACTGGAATGTGGTCACCAAGAAAAGGCTGTTTGATTATAGAATCTTATTAAATATGCATAAATATTACATAATGCCATTTTGTTTTTACTTCTCTGTTTTCCCATAAATATGAATATGGAAAAAATGCACCGTTCAGATTATAGTCATCTTAAAGAGGAGAATATATATATATATATATATATATATATATATATATATATATATATGTTAATATGTATATAAAATATGTTATGATGGTAAAAATTAAACAAAGCTACAAATCAATACAAATCTTGTGAAACTAAAAATCATAGTTGCAGTAGTTCTATGAAAACCCTTTGGTCTTTGACTCCAGAATCTGATGTCATCATGTTATCTGATGACGATAGCATGAGGCACGCCGTAAACAGGGCACAACAAGGAACTAGACTGAAAAATGATAATATAGATAAATGTGTGCTGCGTGTGGACTCACTGTGCACAGATGCATATAAAGACAATGATGAGAAGGAGAATGACCAGTCCAGATATAATGCTAATGATGACTATTTCCCTCCGTTCGCCCACCAACCCGCCGAGATCAAAATATTCACATCTGGCACCGATGTATCTACTCTCACATCTGTGTGATAAGCAGAAAGAGTTCAGTGTTGTGGAGAACGCAAGAATGACAAAACAATGGCAGAAACAGTAGGCTATAAAACCGATACGCTTGTGTACTCGAGTTTCAGGTATAAACCCATTCTAAGGTAAGAGTCAGATCGCGGACTCACCTGCAGATGGGCGTGTTCTGCTCCTGCACAAAACGGCACGTCCCATGGACACAATAATGTACATACTCGTCAGGACACGTGGAGAAATGGCCACTCCATTGGAGGATATCCTTTGTGTCTGTGCAGAAGAAACAATCTCATGGTGACGCCAAAGTGGATTCAAATGCGTCACGGCATACTAAAAGAATTTTTGGCACTGCTCTGTGAGACGTAAGCGTTCTCCCATTTTCCTCTGATGTTAAATATGAGCTTGGTTTGTGGTTTGCATGTTAATGTGGAAAATAAACGTAGTGAAACCTGAAGCTTTTACTACTGAAGAATTGCAGGTTGAATGGCGCAGGATCTGCTTACCACGGCTTGAATGATCGTAATATGATAGGCTAGCTCATTGTAGGTCAACTAGCTATTATTTTATACTATACACATGCTTTTAAGTATTATTATGCAATGATCCCTCACAGGCGACTCTTTTTTTGCCATCAAGTCAGGTATGACGTCACTAGCGACTTGCTCATAAAAGAGCTGTGTGATCAGTCCTAATTCTCTTTAAAATAATTTTTCTGGGAAACAAAATCACTCACTGAATGTTTCTTAACATTATACACGAAAAGGAACAATAAATATATTTTTATTCACTTCTTACATTATGGTGTCAGAGCTCTATTTTGGTAGTTCAATTTTCCTAACCAATGTTTGTGAATGATGGCTCATCTGCATTTTTAGTTTCTGATTCACTGGCATATGTGCACTGCAAATGCCAAAATCCTGTACAAAAATAACCAATATTTAATATAAAAGTTTAATCATATTAGTGCCAAGAGCTCAGTGTGTCCTGCCAAAGTCAAAAGAAAACCATCAATATTAACTACTGATTAAATAATTAATCACATCTGTTCTTCTGCTTAGAACTGTGGGTGAAAATCAGTGTTAATGTTGTGTGTTACTGGTTTTGAAAGAAACGACGCATGCAGCTATGACTAACTCACTACATGCATACATTTCATACATTTTGGTCATTGTTTAGTAGTTAGGAGCGGAATTTTAATACATTTTATTGTAACATTAATATTAAACACTTGCTTATTCAATTTGTTTTTTCTCACTACAAGTGAATATTCGGGTCATTTTAAAATTCACTCACTGCTTTCCTGTGTTGTTTCTCCCATTTTTTGCTTGTAGACTGTAAGAGGGATGTAACATGTGGGAAAGCGGTCAGATATGAAGACCACATATAGTTACAGAATAAAAATGCATCACAACACTGTGGAGCGCATTAAGTTTAACTGCACACACAGTTATAATGAAACACACATACACACGAATCAGTACCAGTACTTCTATCAGTTAAAGGTCTGATACCATGCGTTTACTTGTTAAAAAATCCAAACCAGGTGATACTATGTGACGTAAACCTAGTGTACATTGGTGCACTAACGAACAAACCATGCAAAATTACAGCCATCTGGATGTATATCATCCATTAATAATCAATTAACTGCAAACTGTGCTCTGTGAAAACATCAAGAGGAGGAACTACAGCATCTTCCTATGATACAAGTAACCTGATAAAACATCTTCTGGCATTTAAAAGTATCTTTAACAGAGATTCCGAGGGCGGCCAACCTGAGCATGCAGAGCAGTATCAATGAGCGTGGTTAAAAGTTTTTATTACACTCATAACATCTTAAACATAAAACCCAGTATGAGAAGCTCTTTGCCAGCAGCACACAGCAGTAATCAACACAAACAGAGCTAAATAACATGTTCTGTGATGTCCCTGATTACTTAACACTAAGCAGGTTACTTATTTCACAAAGAGAACTTAAAAACATGAACTAGGACTTGGTGCTTTGCGTTCAAATGACTATGAATTTGGTGCTTATTTGGTGCTTATTTGGTGCTTTGCTTTCAAATGACTATGAATAGATCAGCAATAAAGGAAATCCTTGAAATTTCCAGGTATAGCACTGACTCAAAGTGCCTGGTCTGGAGCAGATGGTTGCAAATGAAAAGGGAGGTACGAGACCAGGACATTTACCTGTGCAGTTGCCGCTGTTGTCATGGGCACCGCAGGACACAGTCTTATTTGCTGTGTCCCTCGTCGTATTCCATCCAGCCAGCGAATATTTGCATAGGGCAACTACGGGCAAAAAACAAACAAATCACAGGTGGCACATGGTCTGACCAATAATCCATATAAATCCTCAATACAGGCAGGTTAAAGAGCAACCAATGAGCAATATTCCTGCTGTCATTCTCCAACAGTAAATAATACGCAGTAGTCACAGTGAGTGTGTTTACATGTACACAAAAATCCAATAATATGAAATAAATCTGATTTTGGGAATAAATCAATCTGCTAATGAGGAAAAACACCAGATTTATTTTATTAGCATCACTAATAAAGTAGTGAATCTGTCAGATTAATTATATTTTTTATCAGCGGGCTATAGCTTCACCACTAGTTAAGTAAAGATTAAAGATTAAAGATTAAAACACTAAGTGCCATGCCGTTATAGGGAAATAATCAGTGACTGGGTACGGTTACTGTTACCACCCTGGAGCTGATTATTTTCCTATAAAAGTACATCCCAAAGTGTTTTATTCCTCTTATTCCACAGCACTTTTCCACTGATTACAATTGTTTTATTTATCAAAGAATTGCATGTCATACTTTTTTTTTTTATCAGTTTATAGTTACATATAATGTTGCGGAATGTCCACAGAACAAGTTATTTCCTGTTATCAAGTTGTAGCAGCTTTAAACAGTTCCCTCACCACCCTCTCTTTTTTTCCCTCTCTCTCTTCAAGTTAACCCCTTACACCTTAAGGACGTTTTACCCAAAACTAAACACTTAGTATTCTGACACTGTTACAGTGGAGGTCAATTTCTTTGTACCAAGTGACAAAACATTGTTTAAAACTTCAGGAAAAGTATTCTCATCAGTTTTTCCAGATTAAGAAACTTCAAAAACATTTTGAAAGCAGACATTTAAAGGAATTTTCCAAATGTTTTCTTCTTAGGAATGACATACTGTATCTCAGACAGTAATTGAGTTTGCTCTTTGTAAGAATATTTGTTGTGTTGTCAAACAGCTAAGCTACAAGTGTATCAGGTTTTGTGTTAATATTGCAAAAAAAATCAAAAGTTGCCTCATGGTGTCCCTTTTCACTAGCCAGTTGTGCAAAAACATTTGCATACAGGTCATTTAAGGTTAGAGATTGAGCATAAAAAAAAACTTCATATGTACAATGATATTATGCATAATAATATAGAGCTACATAACGTAATATAAATTCACTGGCCACTTTAATAAGAACACCTGTACCCTTGCTCATTCATGCAATTATCCAATCAGCCAATCAGGTGGCAGCAGATCATGCGGATACAGGTCCAGAGCTTCAGTTAATGTTCACTTCAAACATCGGAATGAGGGGAAAATGTGATCTTAGTGACTTTGAACGTAGGTATCGTTGGTTTGAGTATTTTATAAACTGCTGATCTTCTGGGATTTTCATGCAACAGTCTCTAAGTTTACACAGAATGGTGCACAAAAAAAAATAAATAAATAAAAAATCCAGTGAGCGGCACTTCTGCAGACAGAAAAGTCTTGTTGATGAGAGAAGTCAGAGGAGAATGGCTGTTTCAAGCTGACGGAAAGGCTACAGTAACTCATTTACCCACTCTATACAACCATGGTGAGCAGAAAAGCATCTCAGAATGCACAACGCACATCTCAGAACACACAACACCCCAAACCACCTTAATCTTGTTTTGTGCCAAACAGCCTACATAACCATTATAACACTTTGGAGCACTACAACAAAACTATGCAAATGCCAAATAAGTATGAAAACAAATTAAGAGTTTTACCATACAACAAGCTAAAAATGATTTTTTAAAAGGTCTGACCTGGGTTATCAGCGGTCATTTTGGTACACACACTTTTTACATGCCCACACTGCACCACTCCCTACTGCTCTCATTCATGTGCAAGAAACAGCACAGACTTCCTAATGGCACGGAAAGTGTTTCTGCATGCTCGAGAAATGCTCTTTGTGCCTTTAAATATTATCTTGACCTTGTTCATGTCAAAAGAATCTCACTAAAAGCTTTGTATTAAGAACTAAAACTGACACATGTCAGTCTGCTGACATGATAATCAGTAGAGCTTGACAATATGTAAGAAATAAAACACTGTGTTTGGTGCTGTTATAATAATCAGTAATATGAAAATAATCAGCACTTATATTACATTCACAGTGATTATATTATGTATTAAAGATTGACTCATCCTACTTCATATCCATTTATAGTCATGTTGTGGAATGCACATGAAAAAAGTCAGTTCCTGTAATCACTTGCAATATAGCAGCTATAAACTGTCGTTCCATCAACAGCCGCTGTTTTTTCCACTCTTGAAGTAAACACCCAGGATTTATTGTCAGAGCTGCTGTTAGAAAATAAATCAACGCCTTCTGACCAATCAGAATCCAGAATTCAACAGCGATGTGGTATAAGATATCGATATTGTGATATATTGTTGATATGGTGCTGCTACTCGCTTGATTTCATTTTCCCTCCTTTACTGTGTTAACCTGGTAAATCTTTTTTTTTTTAGGATACAACTCCACAGTTTGTTGGTGCTCGGTTGATAAAGCACTCGGCATAACTAAATATTGACTGAAATGTATACTAATATATTTTAAATCATTATACAACCTTTATGTTATATTTTTCACTATTTAATCCACATTATTAGCTACATTTTTTAGGCCTAACCAGTGTGAATGGCCTACCTAAATCTACTTTATATATGCAGAATACACAAATGTTATTTATTATTTATTTACTTATTTATTTATGTAATGCACGATGTTGTTTCTTCCATTATCAGTTTGTATTAATAGATTATCTATTCGTCAAAAAATATAGGCCTAATATAGGTGACAAAACAGCATACTATGGATTATGTATATTTACTTATCCCTGCTGAAAAAAACAATAATAGAAAGCATCACAGAATTTCTAATGGTTTCCATTACAAATACCATTACAAACCATCAGCTAACCATTAAAACCATTACCATTATTGGTATTGGCAACAAATTAGCAGTAGAGATCCACAGGGACCATTACAGCTTCCATTAAAACCAATACAATTCCCATTATAACCATTAAAACCATTACAAATTCTGTGAGGTTTTTTTTTTTTTTTTTCAGCAGGGATGATTAGGGTCATATTCTAAACTCAATTATTATATAATTAATTCACTTATTTTTAAGAGTCTTCTCTGAAAAAAAGCTGAAATGTTCTCACCTGTAAAAATTCCCAGCAGCAGATTGTGTGTCTTCTCCATCTGTCATTTGTCACAGCTCCAACTCAACAGTTCATTTTCAGGTCACCTCCTCCTCCTCCTCCTCCTCCTCTCTCTCTCTCTCTCTCTCTCTCTCTCTTTTTAAACAGAACACCAACGAGTCGCTTTATTCCCTAATTCAGGCCCCCCAGCCCTGCTGTACCGGCGTACATTCAGATATACCCTCAAAATAGAGTTACATAAGTTATATTCTACATTTTTAGCTCGGTGAACTTGGCTTGACTCTCCTGAGGTAAATGACTTAGCCGAGTTAGCTGGCCTAGTGAGAAGCACGGCGTGCACGCGCACACAGGTTAGGTTTCCTCACTAAAAGGGGGCGGGGCTGCGGAACGGGTTTGGACACACCCACAAATGAGCTATTAATAACCGGCCCAACATGGTGCACATTCACCCCAGTGACTTTCTATAACCAAAAAAAAAAATTCACCAAATACAGAATGTTAATATATTAAAACCCAGCAAAAATATAAATAAATAAATAAAACTCGCACCCCCTTTCTGAATGTGATATAATTGTTTCCTAATAACATTGGTATGCAAAGTTATTACACTGACTTCCTTATACAGTAGTTTACCTGCCTTCAACTTCATTCATGTCCTCTGAGCTTCTTATGGAATCTCTCTCCCACGCGCGCGCGCACACACACACACACACACAAACACACTGCCTTCTTCAAATCAGAAACACACAGGGAAACCTTTTTATGTTGGTCCTATACAGACTAGTTGTTGTTGATTTTGTCTTATGCTTTAGATTGTTGAACCTACATAAATAATTAAAGAGGGGAACATTCTTTTTTTGATTAGATCTACAAAATAATTTTTCACTCAACTATATATATATATATATATATATATATATATATATATATATATATATATCAACTCAACTGATTGGTCAGAAGGTGTTGATTAATTTTCTTTAACAGCAGCTCTGACAGTAGTGCAGCAGCAAATCACAGGTTTATATTAATGCACTTGTTCTAATATGTTATCATTTCTAATGTAACTCATTCACTGGGACTTGACCATCGAAGCCACCATGTAATAAAAATGAAGTCAAGTCCTGAAATATGTCCTGCATGTATCAATGTAACATTGTAGGACAGGCCTCAAGAGGATCAAATCTAGGCCTAATTACTTTATTTTTCTCCATCACGATCTCAGTAATGCACTCTACTCTTGTATTGATGAAGAAATACAATAAATGCATTGAGTTCCACACAGCTCTGACACTGCAGTATTGAGGATGAGTGTATGAAAAGTTTGCAGCCACATGGCGCCTGTTAATGAAGCTGAGAGATGGAGCGGAGCTGTGTTGCCCTGAGCTGCCCGCTCAGAGTGTGTGTTTGTGTAGCTTAACCAGCAGGCCACAAGCTCTTTCCCATGAGACTGAGAAGATGTGGAGCTGGCACAGCCTTAACACAAACAAGCCAGTCCTTGTCTGCACAACACACAACGAGCCCTTCAAACTCAGCTGAGTGAAAACTCCTATCACAGCATTGTAATAGTACACAGAAATCACAGCCTCTAATATCAGATTATTCAAATTATATTTTTAGATGTCAGACCTAATAAATCATAAATTTAGCAAAGTATCTTAAAGTAAGAAGAAGAAGATAGACCAAACTCATCCCACTCATTCAAGATATGATTTTGAATGTAAAAATGTTTTTGCTAAATACTTCACTTCATAAAGTGTTATACTTGTAAATATAACTACTTATAAACATTTATAGAATTACAACAGGATGTATGTATGCATGCAGAATGTTATAAATGCATTTATGATATATGATATGTGTATGGGATTACCATCATTTCAAACTTTTTTTTAAAGAATAATAATTTTAAAAAAACGAAATTTGTAGACAATATAAATGCAAAAATTGTGGGTTACCCACAAGGTACTGATAAAAATAATAATAATAATAATAAATTTTAAAAAAACAACAACATAAAACCTACATCAATGAGCTTATTTGCTCCAGCACTACTTTCAGCTATTTTATTAAACTTCAGTCACAATTTTAAATTATTAAATATAATATTTCATATTAGAAGCATTTATAAGTCAGCATATAAAATTTGGAAACACCGCCATCTGGTGGAAAATAAATTACATAACTTTCTCTATTTAGAAGAATTTGTCTCTGCTTGATTTTGAACTGTTTGCAATGTTCAGTGTTCAACAGTATACAGTCCCCTTCAAAAGTATTGGAACAATTCAATGCCAATTCTTTTGTTTTTGCTATACACTAAAGACATTTGGGTTTAAGATGAATATGAGTCAATAGATCAGAATTTTTATTTCCTGATATTTACATCTAGATGTGTTAAACAATTTAGAACATGGCACCTTTGGTGGCAGAACCACCCAATTTTTAGGTGAGCAAACAACTGTTGAGTATTGGAACAGATAGTCTTAAAGTAGATTAACGCAAATAACACTTAATATTTGGTTACATATCCCTTACTTGCAATAACTGTGACCCACTGACATCATTAAACTGTTTCATTCTTCTTTTGTGATGCTTTCCAGGTTTGTACTGCAGCTTTTTCACTTGTTGTTTGATTTGACGGGTTTCTCCCTTCAGTCTCCTCTTCTGGAGGTGAAATGCATGCTCAGTTGGGTTAAGGTTTGGTGATTGACATGGCCTAGTCTAAAACCTTCCACTTTTTCCCCCTGAAAAAAGTCTTTTGTTGTGTTGGCAGTGTGTTTTGGATCATTGACTTCCTGCATGATGAAGTTCCTACCAATTAGACTGGATGAATTTCTCTGTAAATTGGCAGACAGAATGTTTCTGTAGACTTCTGAATTCATTCTGCTGCTAACATCATGAGTTACATCATCAATAAAGATTAGTGAACCTGTTCCAGAAGCAGACATGCAAGCTCAAGCCATGACACTACCTCCACCATCCTTGACTGATGAGCTGAATGTTTTGGATTATGAGCAGATCCTTTCTTTCTCCACACTTTGGCCTTTCCATCACTTTGGTAGAGGTTAATCTTGGTTCCAGAACTTTCATGTGGCTCATCTCTGTATTTCTTTGCCAATTTCAATGCCTTTCCGATTCTTACTGGGGCGCAGTCAGCATTCTAGTCCATCCCAAAGGTGTTTAGTGGGGTTGAGGTCAGGGTTCCGTGCAGACCACTCAAGTTCTTCCATTCCAGCATTGGCAAACCCTGTCTTTATGGACCTCACTTTGTGCACAGGGGCATTGTCATGCTGGAACAGGTTTGGCTCCTGTAGTTTCAGTGAAGGGAAATTGTAATGCTACAGCACACAAAGACATCCTATACAATTGTGTGCTTCCATCTTTGTGGCAACAGTTTGGGGAAGAACCACATATGGGTGTGATGGTCATGTGTCTACAAACATTTCGCCATATAGTGTACATGGCAAACTGCTGTTGACAAAACACTCAGGGATGTGCGGGTATAGAAAAGTAATCAACTTCATGATGGTAATTATAATGCCACTTTACAACACTGCACTGTCGCTCAGTGTTGTACTATAACAGTAACGCACACAGTGGTTTATTCCTTGCATATTGTATTTTATTTTATACTCTATCTTCTATACGTAAGGAATAAGACACTGTGTGTTGTACTGTAATAGGAAAATAATCAACACAGAGGTGATGAAGCAGAGTTACTGTCACCACACCGAAGCTGATTATTTTCCTAAAAGATCATGCCCTGTGTTGACACTAAAATCTTGTCTTACAAACATTAAATATACCTCCTTACAGAAAACTTTACCAGAGCAACATGTATGGGTTCATTAATGTAAATATGTGCATTCTTATGATATTAGGTTCTTTAAAGTTTTTTGTAAAGTCTAATGTACAATCTTTAAAAACAGAGGTTCTACAAAGAACCATTAAAGGTTCCCCCAGGAGGATAAATTTAAAAAACAACAACAAAAAAAAAAAACTTTAGGCTTCTGGATTTAATCTTTTATTCTAATACTGTATAGAGCAAGTGATACTATTAGACAGTTCTTATGCAAATAGATTGTATACAAATTGGAAGAGATTTGACTAGATGTTTTCAAAATTAAAATATTAGGAGTAAAAATGAGAAAGCTCTGTGATACTTAAGTATAATTACAGTACTGAAGGCATGTCCACCTCAGGTTATGAGGTCATGAGTTTGCTCAGTCTCCCGGGTCTTAATGTTGACTTTGCAGTTGCCTCCTTCAGATGGTGCTTTTAATTAGTGGCCTAAAAAAGCAAACCTCTGGGGTGAGATTCGCATTTTGGAGGTTAATTATAGACGGTGATCATGTTTGCACTATGCTCTCTTGATATATACAACACAGATGGTGCGATTATGAATGAATGTTTGAAGGTAACTTTATATAAAGAGCTGTTATTATAGTATATACAGTCACTTATTTATTCCAGCTTCCCTTCATGTTTATTTCACATTTATTCAAATGAACACTTACAATGTCAGACTGTTCTCCACTGTGCAGTGAATTTTTCACAGGTGGGCGTGTTTGTGCAAGAGCATGCTTTATCTTTATCTTGTTGGAAGGCATTGATTAATTTTCTATATCAGCAGCTCTGTAAATAGTGCAACTGTATGTGACATTATTGTTTCTAACAAGCTCATTCACAGAGACTTCTATGGCAAACAGTCCATATAATAAGTCTATAATAAACATAGTTTTTAAAATGTGCCGTTATTTAACAAAGAAAAATGTTGCTGTGATGAAGTTTTCTGCTCCACATAAGCTAAGTGTGATAATAAATGGTTTTTAAAATGTGCTTTAATATAAAACCTATACTTGTTGATATGGTGATGTTTTCTGTAAGAAGACATTTATTTAACATTTATGGAAGGAGTCTCCAGTGTTAGCATTCTGTAACAGTCTGAGGTAAAGCTGTAACTTTAAGCTTTCTGACACAGGTAAATCTTTAAGACAGAGTTTACACCTGACAATATGACTTGATTCTTTTATATATTATTTTCGCAGGTGATTTTTAAACGATTTGTTTATTTTCACTTGTGATTTTTGAAATGATTCATTTTCACATGTTTTTTTTTCACATTATTCATTTATTTTCACATGATTTTTTTTTACGTATTATTCATTTATTTTCACTTGTGATTTTTTTTTCACATTATTCATATATTTTCACATGTGATTTTTTCCCCCACATGTGATTTTTAAAAATGATTCCTTTATTTCCACATGTGACCTATGTGCACAGGACACAGGACACAGGACAGGGTGCACTAGGACACCTGGCAGGTGCACAGAACACAGGGTTTATTTTCACATTGCTTTTTTACCTGTGGTTTTACTTATCACCTATTTTCACATGGCGGGTTGTATATACGAGTTCACATGTACAGTCCCAGAGCATAACATGCTGAAATGCCCTTTCACACGATTTCCATATGTGATCACACATTATTCACCTAATGTGAAAAATAAGTATGTGATATAAATGTATGTGATTTTTCTCTAAGGGATGCAACATGTCACTAGTCAGATTTTAAATAAGGAGGTAAAGACTTTATAACGGTTCTCTTTATTATCTAATTTATCCTCTGGAGGACTCAGTCCTGGTCCAACAACGTGTCCATGTATGGACCTTTGGCCTGAGTGCTGGTCCTGCTGGACCATTTCCTGTCCCTAATGAGACATTCTGAGCCTCTCCCTCTCACTGACAGCTGCTATATTTAAGCTTGGATTTTCTGCCATGATTCAACACAATCTTTTGGAGAGCAGCATCAGTGTGGGAGGAAGATGGTAAAATGGGTTTTGTGAATTATTTGTATATTTGAAATTGATGTTTCTACCCCTGAAGAATCAATGAAAATGGTTTCTTTTTGAATGTTGTAGTATTATCACTATGTTTCAGGCCAGCAGGAAGACCAAGAAGAAGGAAGGAGGTGCAAAACGCGCTCAAAGGGCCTCTTCCAATGTGTTCTCCATGTTCGAGCAGACTCAGATCCAGGAATTTAAAGAGGTATGACTTCACTTCCATCAGCACCACAGAAAACTCTCAGGGATGCCCCATGGCCATAGTTTCATGTTTGGCACTAAATCTTCATTTGTATTGGTTCCTAGTGGTTTCAAGGCATCATATTGAGGACACTGAATACTGATCCTGACCAGAGTTTCAGGACAATATCAATTTGATTCAGATTCTCAGTATCGATTCTCAGTATGGTTCATTAAACAAGGAAGTTTGAGAATTCAATCACACTGTCTAATAGTGATGACCATTCCTCTTTGGTGCAGGCTTTCACACTCATTGATCAAAACAGAGATGGTTTCATTGACAAGGAGGACCTTAAAGACACATATGCATCTCTTGGTTAGTGTGTTTTTTTCTTAATGACTTGAACCTTGTTTATATGATTTATATGCATTAAATTGATGTTTATGTTTAATTTAGATGTGCTTTTTAATCCACAGGTAAACTGAATGTCAAAGACATTGAACTGGAAGACATGCTTAAGGAAGCCAGTGGTCCAATCAATTTCACAATGTTTCTTAATCTGTTTGGAGAAAAACTGCATGGTGAGTAAAAGTTAGCGTGACAGTAATTAAGTAAAAGATACTGTATATACTACATATATGCTAATATAAAACAAAGCAAGAACATGAACTCTTTATATCACATGCTAGACCTGTACCAATCTAATACTAGGTATTATTTTTAAATGATTATTCAGTTATCTGATCTGAAAACTGAGCTACTTGATTTTTGTTAACACAAAGTAATGTAGCTTAGTTAGGATCAGGATCATTAAATAAACAGTTTGGTCAAAAATCAGATGGTCAGAATTTGTCCCTATCTGTAATTGATTAGCCAAAGTATTTTTGGGGGGTGTCTTTATTTTCACACTAAAGCTATAATACTAATGCATAGTGATGTGTCTTGGTCTTGAGACCAGAAATCAGTGTCTTGTCCTGAATATGGACTCGGTCTTGTCCTAAACTCGGGCGAAATTTTACTCTGTCTTGTCTCGGTCTCGGCCTACGAAGACTTGAAATATTTTTCCGACACCACCCGAGACCATAACATCATTTTCATAACACCATCACCACAGTGAAGCATGGTAGTGGTAGCATGTACTTTGTAATGCCTATAAATTTCAGGTGAGTATGTTCGAAAATACTTCATCTTCTTATGTTCAAAATAATATAGCACAAGTACGTGTAATGCAAAACTGTATTTGGTCTCAGGAAGTTGTATGAGCCAAAACAGGTGCTAGTTTTAATGCATTTTATTTACCTGCTGTGTGCTTAAATTAAAGGAAATGGGCTTTGATTCACAAATCTTTTCACAAATCGTTGCATTTCTTAAAAAAATTGAATCTCTTGTATAATTAGCAAACTCTGTGTCATTGTCATTTCATTTAGCTCATTCATGCTCCCTAACCCCCCAAAGCCATGATATAAAGTAGGATTACACTACAGCACTTGCTAGAAGAATGGGCTATGCTTAACATGTCCTATGTATGTCCTGTGTACTTATTTGTACAAAATGATAAAACCAAAGTAGGTTAGTTATTTTAGTTAATTCAACAGAAATTTCATGTCAGGTTAGTAAGATACTACAACCAGCAAATTAACATATCGTCTGGTCTTGGTCTTGACATAGACTCATGGCTTGATCTACCATGTGTGGTGTTGGTCTTGACTTGGACTCCATTGGCTATGGTCTTGGTCTTGAACCCAACACTACTAATGCAACTAACAAGATGTATAGCTCACCTTTCTGTAAACATGCCTAAATATTCAAAATTAAACACCATTATCATCCACATCACTTCCTGCTTTCCACTACAATTCTGCCCTAAAACTTTGGGAGGCAGGACTTTGGCCTAGGAGGCAAAGTCTTACCAAACTGAATGAAAAAAAAAATTTTACTGTCCAAGATTTTTGGTGACACAGAGTTCCATTACAAGCAAACTTCAGTCAACCAACAATCCTCAGCTGTTACCTGTGCATTTGTTTTATTTTATTTTATATTAAGGGCACCAAAAACAAGGAAATGTTTTAAATAATATGTCTCTGAATGTAGGTACTGACCCTGAAGACACCATACTTAATGCTTTTAAGATGTTTGATCCTGAAGCAAAGGGATACATACACACAGCTGAGTAAGTTAACATTACAGAACTGCTATTACAGAAAATTAATCAACACCTTCTGATCAATCAGAATCGAGCATTCAACAGTGATTGTGGCATATAAAAATAATAAATCACTATCTGGATTTTTTATTTCAATGTTATCCTACATTTCCAGATTACAACACATGCTCATGACACAAGCAGACAAGTTCAGTGCAGAGGAGGTAAGAAGCCATGCTGATCATCTGTAATATTTGTAACACACTCATGCTTTGGGGACATGTCTACACACACACCTTACACTGTGCTTTAATGAAAGGTGCGTCAGATGTTCCAGTCCTCCAACATCGACACAGCGGGAAACCTGGATTACAAATCGCTCTGTTACGTCATTACACACGGAGAGCAGCAGGAAGAGTGAAGAAGCTAGAACCACATGTTATGTTCCTGCTGCTGTTTACTCTGTGTAACATCTGCTAATAAAAGTCAGCTGTGTGTTTATAAAATAAAAAAATGCTTGTCCTTTATGAATACAACTGAACAGGGAGGATTACTAGTTCAGATCAGATTCACCAAAACCTGAATTCATGATGCTCATGAAGCATAAACATGCATAGATTTGATGTTACTGAATATTGTTTACCTCTTTAATTGATGTTATTTACCTCTTTAAAAGATTCACTTAAAAAAAAGATTCACTTTTTTACTTTTTTACAACCATATTATAAAGCACAAATCCTAGAGATGTGATTGGGGTTTTATGTCACTAAAATAGTATATAGTTGGCAAAAAGTTTTTGACAATAAATAACTACAACTTATTATTATTATTAACTAAAAATGTAATAGTTGTGATAGCATAAGTATTCACCCCATTGGTGTGAAACCTTCTAAATTGGGTATGAAAGTTTTAAAAAATAAATAAATAAATAAAAAGAACTTTGAACATCCCACAAACCATCATTAACCCAATATTAAAAAATGGAAAGAATTTTTCCAATCACGACTTTGCATAGAGGAGGCCATACACCAAAAGTCAATGACCATGTAAGGAAGGGGTTAGTCAGAGAAGCAACCAAGTGGCCGAGGGTATCTCTGAAGGAGGTAGAGACATCAACAGCACAGATGGCAGAAGCTGTTCACAGGACAACAATAACCTGAACACTCCAAAAAAAACCTGCACTTTATTGAAAAGTGAAATCTACCTAAAATCCTCTTTTGAATTTGCCAAACACAATGTAGAAGACTTTGTAAACATGGTAAAATGTTGTCTGGTCTGATAAGAACAACAATGAACTTTTTGGCCTTGGCACAAAGCATATTTGGCATAAACACAACACTGCCCATCACCCTGAGAACACCATCACCACAGTGAAGCATGGTAGTGGTAGCATCAAGTTACCCAAGGCCTCTTTGTTGCTTCTTTAACTAATGCCCTCTTTACTCAGACACTGACTTTTGGTGGATGGCCTCCTCTTGTGGTTGTGCTATTTTAAATAATGGATTTAATGATGCTCTGCAGGATGTTCAAAGTTTGGCATATTTTTTAATAATATTTGATACTTTTTCAGAACCTTGTGCCATTTGATACCTCCATGATGCTGTTTGTTTAGGTATTAAACAAACTAATTTTAATAATAATAATAATAATAATAATAATAATAATAATAATAACATGTTTACAAAAATGAAACTATTGCATTTAATGACAATTAAATGATTTAATTAAATTTATCAATTTTTCCTCAATTACTGACTATTCTAAATATATTTGCCTAGTTGTTTCTTTTTATGTGTTTTATTTAAGTGCAAATTGCATTCCATATGGTGTGGTTTTGATATCAACATTAAAAATGTCATTAATATTGCACAAAAAGAGCAGAGAAGCACCTTCACTTTTACTGGTATCAAAAAATAATTCTTTGAATATGTAATTTGGAAACATCCCAACCCTTCCCTTGTAAACTGTTGCTGAATGGCATACATGTATGTTGTATGGATATATAAACATGATAGGCTCTTATATTTGATAATGGAAGAACACAGAAACTGGATAGTTGAAGATTGTAAAAATCAGCTGTCTCCTGATCTGATGAACCTTGAATTCTGCTGTGAAATGCAAAACAGGGTCAGAATTTGGCATCAACAGCATGAATCCATGGACCCAACCTGCCTTGTGTCAACTCTTCAGGCTGCTGCTGGTGGTGTAATGGTGTGGAGAATGTTTTCTTAAAGTTGAAGACATCAACTTTAAGTTAAAACATTGCTTGGTCGTTTTCCATTCTGTCCAGTTTTGTAGAGCCTTTGCCCACTGGAGCCTCAGGTTCTTGGCTAACAGGACTGGACCTTGATGTGGACCCTGGACCCTGATGTGGTCTTCTGCTGTTGTAGCCCATCTGATTCAAAGTGTTCTGCTCACCACATTTAAGATATTCACGGACAATAGATACACACAACTGAATAGGATGTCTTTGTATGCTGTAGCATTACAATTTCCTTTCACTGGAAATAAGGGGCTCAGACATGTTCCAGCATGACAATGTCCCTGTGCACAAAGCAATGTCCATGAAGACATGGTTTGCCAAGGTTGGAGTGGAAGAACTGGAGTGGCTGCACAAAGCCCTGACCTCAACCTCAATGAAACCTTTGGGATAAAATGGAATGCTAATTGCATGGAGTGGTTATTTCAGTCACAGTAGCCTTCCTGTCAGCTTGAACCAGTCTGACCATTCTCCTCTGACTTCTCTCATCTCATGGATGTTTTCTTTTTGCACCAGACTGAGTCAACTCTAGAGACTACTGTGCGTGAAAATCCCAGGAGAAACCAGTACTTCTGGCACCAAAAAAAACATGCAACGGTCAAAGTCACTGAGATCACATTTTTCCTCCATTCTGATGTTTGTTGTGAACTTTAACCGAAGCTCTTGACCTGAACCTGCATGATTTTACGCCACATGATTGGCTGATTGTATGAGCAGGTGTTCCTGTTAAAGTTGCCAGTGAGTGGCTGATGATTCAAATGTAACATGTAAACACTCAAAGTCTTGTAATAAATAAATGTTCACAGTGCAATTTTCATAGTCAAAGTTCTCCCATAAACAACACTCAGGATAAAATCATCACTCTGAACTCTTCAGCACACAGGAGCAGCAGCTTGTTTCAGCACGTAGAAGGCAAAGGACAGTGCAGGAAGTTTGAGATGTTCTCCAGGAGGAAGTTCAGCTCCCCGAAGAGGTGGAAGAGTCCTGTCATCCACCATCTTCAGCACATCACCGTTCAGCCTGACAGACCTGCAGATTAAAATGGTTTAATCCAAACAGAACAAGAACCAAACATGCTGAAGGCAAATTCATACCTTGCATGGTTCTGAAGCGTTTTTGTCCTGACCTGTAAGACATTCATGCATAACAGATACACACAATTGTATAGGATGTCTTTGTATGCTGTAGCATTACAATTTCCTTTCATTGGAAATAAGGGGTTCAAACATGTTCCAGCATGACAATGCCCTTCTACTACAGTGTAGTAGAAGTAGTAGTAGTAGTTGTATGTTAGCAGTTGCCTCTGCAGTTGCAAAGGAAATCTGTAATTAGGGTGTGAAATTCGACACCCTCAGCTCCCTTACTTCCTGTGGCCATAAATGTGAGCTCACGTTCTGCTGCACTTGTTCTACATGCTGTCTTTTTTTTTTAAACTTGAGCATTAGGTAAGGAATAAAATCCAAAGAGAGTCCCACACGTTCACTTTCTAATCAGGTTACTTTCAGTTCTGAATAATAAATAATAAATTAATAAAAGATAAATAAATTTAAAAAACATCGGGAGAGTAAAAATAATAAATAAAAAATAATTTAAAAAGAAGAAGAAGATATTTTAGATCAAATCTGCACAAGCTCCACCCTACACTAATCTAAAAGCTGATGTCACTTGTATCTCCCACATAGCTTTTGTCCAATCTATGCGTTTATGTTCAAGTCTGAGTAACCTAGCTAACTGCGAACTGAGTAATTAAAAGCTGACCTAAAGAGCAGAGTTTACCATGGATGAAGTCTGCACAAACTCCACTCCCACTAATCTCAAGGCTGGGAAAAGAAAACTAACCTAGCTTACAAAAGCTAAGTGAAAGGATAAAAGATAAGCCAGCAAGTAAAAGCTAACCTAAAGGGATAGACCTGTAGAGATATATCTTCTGTGTATCTCAGTAATTGAGTGAGCTGTCAATCAAGACATTTGCTTGATACTGATGTAGCTCACTATGCCAAACAAATGTTCATATTAAGCAGTGCAGTTTTTGGATATTTGCTCATGTGGTACAAACACTGCCTATTTCCTGACTTATTTCAAAATTAGATTTAAACGCTTAAAACTTAAAACCGAGTCACCGTGCATGCCATCACTGTGTCCGTACGCTAAATTAAAGAGTCTTTTTATTCTTCCTTGTTGCTGGGTTACCCATCAATGCAAGCTTTTTGGTATTGAAATTAAACTTAGTTCAGCTAGGAACAAAGCACAAGTAAGAACACACATGTATTGAGAAATGCCCTGGTATTAGGAACATCACCTGGAATGGAGGCCGTCCTCCCCTGCCTCAGCCGACTGAAGCACAAACACTTCGACAGTGCTGCTGGAGACGAGCGCCGGCAGCTTGATCACCACTTGCTCCTTGCTCAGGTTTAGGGCAAACAAAGTGACTGCACCTTTTCTGTAACTAGAACTGAGGAGAAAAGTACCTTCCTTACTTTAATTCATTTGAATTTACTGCTGAATTTTGGATTGGTTAAAAAGCATTGATTAATTTTCTATAACAGGAGCTCTGACAGTAGTGAAGCTGCAAAGTTAATAAATAAAAAACAAAAGTGTACTTGTTGGTAAATTACTATGGTATACAAGGAATAAAACACTTGGGAACATGTTGGTATGGGAAAATAATCAACCACCCCGTCATGGTTTATTCCTTAATTGTTGGATGTCTGGAAGTATGTTACAGCTTAACAGAGAGTTCAGAGTGGAGGTTCAGACTCTGGTACCTTTCTTTGTTGGTGCAATGAAGATAAACCCGTAAGAGTTGCTTCTGCCTTCCTGTACTGGACAGAACCTGTATTTTCAGCACTTCAGGTCCTACGAGCCTCTTGTACAGAAGCGACAGCCAATAATCCTGCCATAAACACACAGTAATTCTGTTAAAGCCCTGATACCAACTGCATACTTTGTGACTTCATACACTATTTTACTGGATATTTATATATTTTTTGCTCTTAAGGAAATGATGCAAATATACAGTGAACTGACTGTAAAGTTGAGTGCAAAAGTTTGCATCCCCCATTTTAAATGAAAAATGGAAAATGTACTTCTATTTTTCCTACTTTACCTAATTTAACTACAAACAATAGCATGTCAAAATATTTAAAAATGTAATATGGATGTATCCTGCAATAAGACAGCAATCCAAAATAATATTTGCCCCAAGCCTCTCAATCTCTTAATTTTCATTTTATCCTGAGGATATACAAACTTTTTAAACTCAGTTGGGTCATCACTTTTGGATTAGCATAATTATAACTTGCCCATTTGTTAGTGTATTTACAGTAGGCCCGCTACTCCAGCAATTACAGTAGTTGTGCTAGAGTAACACTATTATTATTATTATTATTATTATTATTATTATTATTATTATTATTATCAGTACTTGTTGCTATTGTAACACTGAAAATCCAACCATTATGCTAAATCAGCATCACCATAGAAGCGTGTGAGTGTACAAACACAAGCTAATCATGTTTCAGGACACTAACACTAAACTAAACTAAGTAATTTCACAGGCAGTACCAGCACTATACATAATAATAATGTAATATATAAATAATAAAATTGCCTCATGCTTCAGTGTAAATTGCATATTAATTTATAGTCCAGAAAATATGGTAATGAATGTTTTGACTCTGAGCAGCATGTAACATACCGGAAGTGGATCGAGATTATTATCCACAAGATGGTACGTCCCAGAGCCAATTAACACCTGTCGCATGACCACGTCCAACCCCAGCTTAGCTGCAAGACCGAGTTTGTCCAACCACCTTTAGAGAACAAACACACAATGATTTATTCAGGTATAACAGTTATAACATATACATACATATCAAACCTATATGTGGGTCTTCCCCAAACTTGCCATAAAATTGTATGCACAATTGCCTTTGTATGCTGTAACATTAAGATTTCCTTTCACTGGAACTAAGAGGACTAAACATATGCCAGCATGACAATGCCCCTGTGCACAAAGTAAAAAGGCTGGATGGGAACAAATCCCCACAGCCATGCTCCAAAATCTATCTATCTATCTATCTATCTATTTATCTATAATAATAATAATAATAATAATAATAATAATACAATTATATATATCCAGTAATGCGTGTAAGTTTTTTCATTTTTTGCTAAACCATACATACTTTCTTTAAACCTTTAATCTTTTTATGTACAACACTTGGGATTTTGGACCTGAAAAGATAAATCAAAAAATAAAAATAAAAAATATTAGTGGTTGTTGGAAGCCATCAATGATCACTAGGTGGTAGCTGAAAAAATAGCTTCCCTTCATTCCATTTATTAAAAAAATTCAACCAGCTAGTGAGCAACTTAAAATAAAGTTGTCTTCAAATTTTGATTTTATTAAGCGGAGAAACAAGCTCTTGAACATTAATCATAATACAGACCTTGAATTTCTCCCAAATATAAATTTCTCAGTCAATTTGGGATGGAAACAGTGTTATTAATTTCTTAATTTTTTTTCTTCGTTTTTGTCATTTTGTGTGCACTCTCACTCTGATTGTAGGCTTTAAAATGAGCTAGAAATGTGACCTGGAAATGGCCTGAGATCAGTGATATTGTCTAACAAAAATGATTACTCATTTTTGGTGGTATTAACATTTGAATGATATTGTTAGATAATCTTCTTTGAGGCATGACATTACACTCAACCTCATTTTCAGCTCAGCTTGTAGTCTAATACTGGAAACCTAATTAAATATTTTTTTAAAAAAGCCATTGGTTCCTCACTATGGACCTTTTACCAGATTTTCCTCACAGATAAATTTAGCCTAACTGCCAAACACCACAGCGTGTACATATATGTACTTACATAAAACCAGCAACGAATGTGTCCGAGAGACCGACTGCGCCCCCACCGTATGCTGAGCTTGTCTCTCCAAGCCACACTTTCTTTCCAGGAGACAGAGAATGGACAATCTACAGAAAGACAAATATTGTAATGTTTTATAACCAAGTGATATTATGTGATATAAATCTAGTTTACGTTGTCACACTACTGGACATATTACACCAAATGACAGCAATATGGATGTATGTGATAAAAGCAAATCAGCCTGCAAACTGTCCAGTGCGAAAATATAAAAAGGACGAACTACACCATGTCCTACAAGTCAAAGTGCAATTCACAGCACCTTGCGCTTATTTTTAATGACTGCACTCCATACTGCTGTGTGCGCTCAGGTCAGCTACACTCACCCAAACTGTTTAAACGACATAACATCTTAAACATTAAACTCAGCATGAGGAGTTCATGGCCTGATCATTGTCCCTGATTGCTTAAATACTATGCAAGTTACTCACATCAGTATCAGACAAGGGACGAGAGAGTATGCCATCCCTCTCTCCTAGACAGTGCAGACAATTTTGCTCTCTTGCCTCCAGGCCATTTTTTCTTTAATTAAACACAAAATGGTTCCCAGTGGAGATAATTACCATGAATCCATTATTAATATCAAAATTAATAAAACAACCTATTAGTAAAACTATCTACAAGTATTAACTAATGGTCACAAATTGTATGTTTGAACAGGAATTTAATCTGGATTTAAAAATATTAACAGAATCTGTGTTCCTAATATCCTCTGGAACACTATTCCACAGTTTTGGTGCAATATAAAAAACAATTAGCTGAAGCTTATTTAAAGAGACAGTGGGGCAACAAGCTAGTAATTCAAACTCGAGCTTATCAGCATCATGTACGATAAAATGTAGTTATAGTATGTCTATAATGATATTTAATAAACTCTTTGCTGTCATCAGTGTGGTGTTGTTGCTCGGTAACTATATTCACAGCCACAATAAAGTTTGAGTTACTGCTCTGTAATCACTAACCGCGTGAAAAGTCATGCTGTAGGACAGTGAACAGGATAAAGTCAGCAGTGTTACCTTCAGGACCTCGTCTGTTTTCACAGCCAGCATATCAAGCACTTTGGGATCAAGAAAATCCTCCAAAGATGCATCTCTGCCATTGACATAATAGCTAACAACAAACAGAAAAAGACATGCAAGTTAAATTAGCATGGTGCTGAAAACATAGAATGGATCTGTACACGTCTGCGTTTCAGCAGAAAGGCCACATGAAAAATTGCACAAGAACAACCACAGGCTTGGTGTTTGCTCAGTCAGCAAGCAAGCGTGTTTTTACGTGCTGAAACACAGATGTGTTTTGGATGGGGACCAAATGTCCCAAATGACCATGTGGGGACACTTAGCTCGTCCCCATGAGGAAAACTGCCTTTCTTAACAAACTGCAGCTTATATTAAACAAAAAGAAAAAAGATTTCCTTTTGGTTAGGTTAGGGTTAGATTTAGGTGTAGCATAGCATTAATTATATGCATTAATAATTATGTCAATGAAAGGTCCTTACAAGGATAGACAAATGTGTGTGTGAGTGTGCATGAGACGTACTGGTGCCAGGTACACGCATCAATGGCTTCAGCTCCGCTCTCCAAAAACCTACAAAAATATACAACAGACTCAGTTCATGACTTAAAAGCTGGGAAGTCATGTGCAACATACAGCAGCATTCATGTTTGGACATGTCTAATTATGAAATAATATTGAAATGATGTAAAATTATGCAGGGAGTAGATAAATTGCTACTACTGTACATTCTGCTTTAGATAATTGTACGCTATCAAACTTCAGTCTTTTATTAAATATCCTCTCAAGATTTGAAAAAAGCTCAAAGAGCAGCTGAACTTACTGATCACACTGAATGGACGGGTGTAGCGTAGTATTCTATTAAGCATGCTTGATTGACAGCCCTCTGTCTGAGACTCCGCCTGCGACGCCACTCAAGCTATGTTAGGTTTCGCTCGCTAGGTTAGCTTTCACTGGTTAGGCTAGCTTTCGATTTCTAGGTTAGCTTTCACAAGCTATAGAATATTTTAACCACAAAATGTGTACTCATATTTGCTAATGTTTAATCCTCAATGTTATAGCTGTATTGAACTGGTATAGTGCAAAATGTATCATTGTACCCAGTATCTCAGTAAAAGGTTTGCTGACTAGAATTGTGTGTATGGAACAGGAAGTGTATGCATGAGAAACTGAGGCCTAAAAATGACCTATATGACCTTACGTAGGAATGGGAATCCCGCGTAAAGTGGGAAACAGGAACAAGCTGTAAATTGAAGTGAGTAAGGCTTTCTTAAACAATAAGATAAGCATATGGGGTAACTTTGTGTCTTGTTAAAAATAGGATACACATGTATGGGAATATGTGTCTTATTAAAATTCTTGATTCTTGAAAGAATAAAGTCTATTGGCCTCAACACCCTTGCTCTCCAGAGTTATCTTTGCACCTTTGGACAAGCTTCGGTAACTGCTACAACAAAGCTAGGTCTTTTTTTTTTTGTTAGCTTTCAGTCATTATGTTAACTTTCAGTTTAGGTTATCTGTCGCTTACTAGGTTTTCTTTTGCTCCTTGGGTTATCTTTCACGCACAAGCTTTATTAAGATTAGTCTCACCCACTTTACACTAAAAGGGTCACCAGTTATTCAGAATAAATGCAGTTCTTCAGTATTGCAGAAATGGATTAACATTTTAAAACAAAGTCTACTTCTGAAAATGGGGATTTAGATCCAAATGTCTTTAATATTGTAAAAAAATTAGCATGTGTTCTCCAGAGTGGAGTGTGTGTATATAGTATATGGGGTTTTACAGTAATCACAAGGCACTCTCGTCTGTTTTTGTTAATATGTAGACACTAGAAAAGTTTACATGCACACTTTCTTCCTATTCTAGAAAAAAATGTTATACAGCAATTAATAACAAAGTGTATAAGTAAACTTATCTACTGTCTACATCTTAAGTAAAACAGACAAGTGGCAGGGCCCAAGCACATGGTGGTTACAGTAAAACTCTGTATATATTCACACTCCAGTTTCTCCCCTGACAGGCCTGACCACACTGTTAAACGTGTCTGCTCTGACTGTTGAAGGAGAACAAACAGCATTTTTATTCACTTTCCAATTATCATTAAAATTATTTGAAAAGGGTTACACTTCATTGTAGGCCTATCTAATCTTTTTTTTTCCCCCTGTCAAAATATTCAGCCTTTTTTCTATTTTGGTTAAACATTCAGTGCATCTCTAATAAATATACAGTAGTTCACTTACGTTAACTCTACACCTGCCTAATTTTAGCTAAGTGAAACATATTGATAGATTGTATTTCACATTAATGAAACATTCTCCCATTTATCGTGACAGAAAGCGACAGCACCATGGCAGTGTCGAGACGAGAGCACCAGTCGAGATGCGGGGAAAGGGGTTGAGCTTCCAGCAGGTGGCGGTTAATATCGATGATTCAAAATAGCTACACAACTGTCAATCATTCCAGATTCATATATCAATTGGCTCATCTGCTTTTTTTTCTTGGGGCGAAAAAAAAAGACTCTTGGTGTATTTTTGAGTGATAACTCACAACAGCATACTCCCATGTTAAAATGTTTTAAAAAAATACACAAAATGCATTAAGTTTGGCAGGTCTGTGGGAGCTGTTTTTGTGTAGGAGGTTTGCTTTATTCTACATGTATTAAATCCATCCATACATCTATTTTCTGTACCACTTATTCTACACAGGGTTGTTGGGAGCCTGGAGCCTATCCCAGGGAACTCAGGGCATAAGGCAGGGGACACCCTGAACACGGTTCCAACCCATCGCACACATTCACACACTATGGACGATTTGGAAATGCCAATCAGCGTACAACGCGTGTCTTTGGACTGCGGAGGAAACCCCTGAAGCACGGGGAGAACATCCAAACTCTGCGCACACAGAATGGAGGCGGGACTCAAACGTGCTAACCACTAAGCCACTGTGCTCCCATGTATTAAACCATGTTTTATTATAAAGGCTACTCTACATAAAGAGGTTAGCTCTGAGTGAGGTGCTGGTGTCTGACCCAGTGAGGAGGTCTTTGCGGTGCTCTCGTGGCTGACTGATATCAGGTCCGTACAGACCCGAGGAACTGTACAGTTCTAAATTCTGCAGGATCTTACGCAGATGGAGAAAATCCTCTCCCAGCTGGGAACCGCTCACCCTGATCCCCGCCTTCTTCTCGTAACTGTTGGGTTCTGGAAGTGAAATCCACAGCACAACAAGTTTGAATTCTTTACTATTAATAAAATGAAGCATTTCTAATGTTAAATTACACCACTATTGAATTCTCTAATTTTATTGGTCAGAAGGCGTTGATTAATTTTCTACAACAGCAGCTCTGACAGTAGTGCAGCAGCAAATCACAGGTTTATATTAATTCACTCATTCTACAGTAACATGTCATTGTTTCCATAGTAACAGCTCATTCATGGGGACTTGTATGGTGGACGCTCCACATAAATGGATTAAAAAATGTGCTGAAATTCATCACTGATATGGTGAAGTTCTCTGTCAGCGCCTTTTAACAGTAAGAGTTAAAGCTGTAACTTTAAGTTTTCCGACAAGGGAAAGTCTTCAGGACAGAGGAGTTACATTTTGGGGTTTCCTTGTAACATGACAAGCTTTTTCAAGCTTATTTTTTGTCTTTTCAACTTCAAGAGAGGAAAAAAGGAGGCTGTTTATAGCTCCTGTAACCTAAGTGATAACAGAGACTAATGTGTCTCACAGATGATCCACAACATTAAATGTAACTATAAACGGATAAAAATTATTATGTGTCATAAATATTTAATAAATGAGACATTGTAATCATTGGCAAATCGCTATAGTATAAGAGGAATAAAGCATTTCGGGCCATGCTGTTACAGGAAAATAATCAACTTTGGGGTGGTAACGGTAACTCCGCTTCATCACACCACCCTATCGTGTTTTATTCTTTGCATAATACTGCTAGCAACTTTAAACTTTCATTAACACTTCACATTGAGATGAGGAAAGATCCTGATATAAAGGTCAGAGCAAAAACAAACACACAGGGTCGCACCATTTCCCAGCTCCCAGGACATCCTGTATTGCCGTTGCTCGCAGTAGTTCAGCAGCAGCTCAGCGTTCTGACTGTCCCAGACATTCTCAGGAGTTCGTAGCAGCGCATTTAAGCCAAAGATCAACTCCAGTCCTGAGCAGTTCACAAACGAGTAAAGCAGATCCACTGCATATTCTACACAAACATGAAGAAGGTCATTAAACAAACAGGCAAAAATGAAATGTACACAGTTCCTCTCCTTGAGCCCAGTAACACGGTTTTTACATCAACAGTATTAAAAATCAAAATACAAATCAACTACGAACTCTATTATTATCCAAACTTTAGGCCACGCCCCCTCCCTGTGTGTGTCTGTGCTGTGGATGGAAGATATCTCTTTATCCATGTTTATACACTGTAAAAATTACGGGGTTAAAATTAACCTAATTTGGGGCCATTTTTAACCCAACTTGTGGGTAATAATGATGACAGTGCTGCGCTGTAGACACCCATGTTGTCATTGTTACAGTGTGTGACACGTGAGCAGCTTTTCGTTTATATCAGCACAAAAGAAGCTTCAGGCAGTGCCTTTCTCTTGAAAAAAAAGTGTGTGAAAGCAGCCTTACTCAACTAAAACATGATAACTCAATACCATATCTGTGTACATTTTGAAATCATGATAAAAACCCAGGATTGGAATGAACTCGTCTCCAGTGCTAGACAATTTGAGATAATGTTACAGAGAAAACAGGAGATCATTTTTAACAAGCTAGAAGTAGCATCTTTGTCTCAACAGGTGCGGTGGAAAATTCCAGAAAATATAACTTGATTCAACAATGTGTGTTTTCTTTCAGGTCCACATCCCCTATCCCAGCATGCTGAGTTCTCTTGTATCAACCTGCTTTGGGTCACTTCAGCCCGACTACCACATCCAACAAGCTAAACACAGCAACTGAGCTGTACAAATCAGTTCAACAAAACTCAAAAGGTCAAATAAACTCACAAAATGCTGAAAATGGTGACAGCATGCAGAGAGTCACTCTTTAACCTGCTTACCGGAAAACGTCACTTGCTCGTATTTTCCCTGCACATCCTCCTGGCGTAAGAGTAACGCTTGTACGGCCCAGTCTCGCTTCAGCTCTTCCTCCAGCACTGGTGGCAGCTCAAATTTACTACACGCAGTACCTAGAAAAATAATCACAAACAGAATATCTGACAAGAGCAAGACAGGATTTTTCCACAAATAATCAACTCAACCTAATTAATGAGACCTAAATACCTTTAATATCATTTACAGCATTCAGCAGATGTCCTTATCCAGAGCAATATCATTTATGGCATTTGTCCTTATCCAAAGCAACTTACAGAAGTGAAAGGTACATCTACACAGTTGAGGGTTAAGGGGCTTGCTCAAGGCTCCAGCAATGACAGCTTGCTAAGGCCAGGATATGAACTCACAAGCTTCTAGTCAGTAGGCCAATACCTTAACCACCAACCCATGAAACCACCCTCATGTGTGGGTGATTTTTCAAAAACAAACAAAAAAATCTAAATTGTTTTAACCCTTTATTTTGCTCTAAGACTCTTCACTTGCATGTTCATGTACAAACAGCCTATCGAACGTAAAATGTAAAAATCTTAAGAGAATTAATACATTTCTGTTGTCTAATATTTGGAATTTTATTCAACTGTCTGAAGGTGTCTGATGCAAAAAAAGGCCACCATGTGACTATGTGTCACAGATCTGTTTTAAAATGTAGTGAAAGAAGAACTCAAGGTAAAATTGCTCAAGTCCAGTAAGTCCAGGATGAAATAATCCGGCTTCATTACTTTCCACCTCAGCTTAATGTCTTTACACATTCACTGTAGGACATACGGACAATTCACTTTCATTTCTGATCATGTCAGCAAAACATTAAGCAGAAAGATTAGATTTTGTCCATCTACAGTTATAGTGTGGTAGTTGCAAAAGAATAAATAAGAAGCATTCCAGTTGTACTCAGTCTACATGGGCTACTGTTCATTCCACTTCCTGTTTTCTTATTAAACCCAATTGGAGTCATGCGGAAAAAATCAAATGACCATCAAGCTGCTCTTACATAATAAAGTACCGAAAATGTGACGAGTACCAGAATGAGGATGAGAATCTCCACTGTGGCTTTTCGTTAGGTAATATTCACTCTGTGGTTTAAATTTCATAAAATCTTGTTTAGTCCCTCCAAAGCGCAGAAATGCAGGAGTCAAAGCTTTGGCGAGAGTCCTCAGTTTTGGAGACCTGAGGAGACATCAATCATGTTAGCAGGTTGTTTATAGGTTACAGATAACATTTAGCACCTTCTCCTGCCCTTTAAGTGAATGGTAATTTTAAAAAAAAAATTTACAACAGACCCCACTCTGTTTAAGCTATGCATGTACCTTGAATTGCCTTTTAAGGAAAAGGGGGAGGAGCTGAGAGACTCTTGCTTTTCCGGGCCAGAAAAATGTCAACAGAAGCCACTTTTATTAACCTTATAAACTGCACCACGTTTATAGTGAATCCCAGAAGTCAATGTTCACCTGAGTTAGCCAGCAAATTACAACGTTAAAGGAACCCTCCACCCTGAAACACATTATTATGTTACTGCTTATACTGAAGTAGTTGTGATGTGTTGAGAGATTCTGGTGCTCATTTGTTGGTTGGTGCTGTATTTTCCTTATTCCCCTGAGAAGTTAGCAGTTGTGTGCCACACTGACGTCACAGCGGGCACTGCTACGGCTAGCGCAGTTATAGTAACCTTTGATAGTATCAAAAATTTCAGCAAATCTCAAACATAGGGGGTTAATGTTCAAGTTTCACTGTTAGTTCCTAAAAACAAAACAGAAAGTGATTTCTTACTCTCCATTTCCAAAGACATTCGACGTCATACTAATGAGAAATACAGCGTAGGATTGTAAAGACAGCAAACAATGGACTATAAACTCCCAGAATGCAATGCTGCTATACGACACAGTTGCACTGTTATGGCAGAGACTCAGCTAACTCTGCTAGTTAGCAAACTACAAGATGATGAGTGTGATGGAGTTGATGGAAGCTGATCTGTTTTATCAGAGTGTTCAGATTAGGAGGTGAGACAGACTAAAGAACTGCCGCATCACTCTCTCTAGGTAGAGATGAAGCAAAGGCTAAATCCCACTGCACCGCTATCAGCAGGTAGTTGAACGGCATTGTGGGTAATGTAGGAAACTGTTAACCAAAGTGAAAATACACCAACATGTCGATGTAAGACATTTAAACTACAGAAGTCAACTCTGAAATTCATCCATTTTCTGTACCGCTTATCCTATACAGGGTCGCGGAGAGCCTGGAGCCTATCCCAGGGGACTCGGGGTGGGGGACACCCTGGACAGGGTGCCAACCCATCACACACAAATTCACACACCCATTCACACAATACAGATAATTTAGAAATGCCAATCAACCTACAAAGCATATCTTTGGACTGGAGGAGGAAACCAGAGTACCTGGAGGAAACCCCTAAAGCACAGGGAGAACATGTAAACTCCACACACACAGGGCGGAGGCGGGATTCAAACCCCCAACCCTGGAGGTGTGAGGCAACACTGCTAACCATAATTCTATACATTTTGGATGCTCTTAAAGATCACGTTAATTATAAAGATTGATATGTAAATTGCTCAGGGTGGATTTTTTTCCTTTAACATTGGTGCATAATAAGCTCATAACTATTAATAATCAATAAAGAAAAGCCATGATGAGGTATTATATGTGTTATTATTCAGAGTGGCAACTCATAGAGATCTAAGAGTGTTAAGTCATTTCTTTATTCATTTGAGTAACTTTTAAGGAAGTAATCTTTAATCAGGGTTTAACTTGTGCAGTGTGAAGGAACTGATAATGCGTCGACCGAACTGAACATATGGATTAGATGATGTTAGATGTTAGATGTATATTCTGAAGCATGGTGGTGATAAAAATGTGAATGCATTGCATAATGAAAAGAAAAGGAAGATTACTGGAAAATCTGGTTGGAATGGTTGCTGAAACTTAGGAATGTGTAAGCAGAACCCTCAGTGTGAGTGAGTGTGTTTACACTTGGCACACTGAAGTGTCAGAAACACAGCTGAGATGTGACAGACAGTTCACTTGTTAATCATTCACAGTGGCAGGACTGAATCATGCGCTTTAATTCCCACTCACCCCAAGAGGTACATGAACTTCTCCTCTGCCATCAGACTCGCATCTATAGTCACAGACAGAAACCTTTCATCCACTCTTCTGGCCACATGAGAAAGATCCATATCCACATTTACCGACTTTAAAACCACCGTCCAGACGAGACATGTATTAAAAAGTAAAACTACAACACAAAAAGTAACCAAATGCGCAAAACCAGCGCATCGGTTCCCGGATCCCGGATGTCCCATCACCATCAGTATCTAAACTAACCTATATACTGTTACTTTACACACACTGAACACAGAATAATGAATATTAATACAGAGAAAGGTAACCAGTTTCATAAAAACTACTGACAAGCTGTAACTGAGGCACGCGCACAGTATTTCCTGCTCAGAACAACCGGCTGCTACTACAAACAAACAAGGCGTGACTGGAACCTGTGGGTGTGGCTTAGTAATATGCAGGTAACAACTGATTGGGCAGAATCTTCATGAAAGCCACGCCTACGAAAACAGTGTGTTCTGAGAGATCTGAGAAATCTGTGCCATTCAGGTTTTTTTGTTTGTTTGTTTGTTTGGTTGGTTGTTTTTTGTTTTTTTTTTTGGTCTATAAACTGCAAAGTCTTTGGAGCCCCATCACTGCTTTTAAACCTAATTTTGTGTTGAACTACTGATGTTTAAATTGATCTAGCTATTTATACATTGCTGGTATACTGAGATGCAATGAAGCTGGTTTCCCTGTTACTTTTGTAATTCATATGTCATTTTAGAAAGTTAAAAAAAAATGAAAAAGAAAATTTTGATATGTCTTTGCATTGACTCATATTCACCCCTGTTGGACTTTTCTTGCCTTCTTCCTGACCCCCTGTTGGTTCTGGTTGTTGACTGAGACTCGGCTGGCTGTTAGTCTCGGTTTTGACTAAGCTTCAACTTCCTATTAGTCTTGGTGTTGACTCAGACTTGACTTCCTGTTGGTCTTGGTTTTAACACTGATCCACCTCCTTGTTGGTCTTGATCTTGACTTGGACTTGCCTACTTGTTCTCCTTGATCCTGATTTGGACTCACCACCCCTTTTGGTCTTGCTTTTGACTTAGACTGAGCACTCTGTTGTTTTTGACTCAGATTTGACCGTCTGTTAGTCTTGATCTTGACTCATACCAACCTCCCTGTTGGTCTTGATCTTGACTAGGACTTGGCCCTCTGTTGGGGTTTGTCTTAACTCAGACTTGCCTCCCTGTTCTCCTTGGTCTTGACTTGGACTTGCCACCCAGTTGGTCTTGCTTTTGACTCAGACTCAACATGCCATTGGTCTTGCTTTTTGACTCAGACTCAACACCCTGATGGTCCTGGTCTTGACTTGGACTCCTTTTTGATCTTGGTTTTAACTCAGACTGACCCCTCTATTGGTCTTGGTATTGAATCATATTCACCCCACTTTGACTCTGACTCAATTACATGTCGGTCTAAGCTAGTACCATGAAAAACAGAGCAGTCATTAATTATCACCTTTTTGCTGAAGACAACATTTTTTAGGTTGTTAGTTTGTGTCCCTGCTCATGTTGTGTGCCTAATTCATCAGTATCAGCTACTAAAAGTCAAATTTTCAGTAATCGTCCACCATAATGCAATCACTATTGCTTGTCTCTGAACATCTTTTAATTTTTGACTAGGTCACCATGCAGATGTGAGAAGCAAAGGAGATAGGTATCTCATCAATCATAAGAAATTTCATAATATTATGTCAGTTTTCATTTTCCCACACCATCTATCACCAAACAAAATCTCTGAGCCTGTAAAGGAACACATTTAAACATGAAAATAATGGCTTGTATAGTTCACTCTTTCCAATATGGGTCTTTTTTTGGGTTTAATCACAAACTTTCACAAGCTATGAAAGTGTACCATAAGGATTGTTCAATTAAGATGAACAGAGATAACATAAAATAGTTATATTATATATTATTGTATTTATTTATTGACCAGATGGCTTTCATGATGAAAAAAGCATATACAAACTGAAAAATAAAATGCACAGTATCTCATTTTTATTTTAGACACATGGGCTAGCCATCACGGATAAATATAAACAGCATACATGTTAAATTAAATTACATTATAGACAAATTTAGGCAGACGGGAGGTCAGTGGGAAACATAAGCAGCTCGTCGACTTCCTCCTGCAGGGCTTCTGCTTTCTCCTGTAACAGCATCTACAACAGCATCAGCACACAGGTTATAAGAGGTTTAATAAGCAGCCAACTCATTGGCTGTGAAACAGGACATTGGTATAACTAAAACAACGTCTGAGCTCATTTTTCAGATAACAGAACTGTCCAAATTCTACCAATTCAATTCAACCCAATTTTATTTATACAGCGATTTTAACAATGGACATTGTTACAAAGCAGCTTTACAGAAATCCAGATATAGATTTAGAAACAATTCCAAGAAAAAAAGGCAATAGATTGGAATGGAATTATATTATAGCCAGAAAGTGCTTCAGTAAATAGACTTCTTTGGTATACTTAAGTGTTAATTTGGGGGAATTTGTACTTTACTTGAATACATTTGAAAATTAATAAAATAGAGAACCAAAGAAAGAAAGAACCTTCAAGTGGTCGTTACAAATCTCTCAGATCATAACACAATTTTTTTTCTTTTGCCCAACTACCAATTCAGTCAATAACCGTTCTGTGAATTTTAATCTTATTTATTAACTATATTAAAATCTAATCAAATACATACCAACGTATATGGATACCAAAACCAATCACTCTTTATATATAAAATTGTAACTAATGTTTCAGTTAAAATAATTTGCTTCTTTTTTAAAGATATTTAAAAACACTTTTTCATTTTCAAAATTATATTCAAGTGACTCACTACATCCAATTGTAATTGGAGATAATTTTGAGGTAATGTCCTGAGAGAGACAATGGTGAGGGGAAAAACAGTAAAGATGGAGATGAATGAAAACGAAACTTCTGGAGGAACCAAAACTAAGTATGATTCATGGGTATTTTTCAATCAGAAAATCCCAGTATAACTGAGAAACAAGGCTTATACTTGCAACCCAGATAGCAACAAAATCTGGGGAAGATCTGGCTTACTTTAGGCCCTTCTGGTTTAATTCTGGCACAGTTTCTTTTCACAGTCTTGTGTGAAACAGCATTAAGCTGAGCTCTGGCATGAGTTTGCAGCTTAAGGGCCATTCGAGGGGAGTGGGCCATGGTGGTATGTGGGCCTAAATTCACCCAGATAAGGCCCACAACCAATTTTGCTATCTGGGAAGGTAATTTTGGCCATGTATATTTCCTTTATGTCCGATGTTGACCTTCCCAATCGTTACTTTCCTCACTGATAAATCTGACATAGTGGGTTTCAAATGGTAGTAATGATGGTAACAAGCTGCTCCTTACTGTTAAATATAGTATTCTGGTTTACAGGTATCTCTCTCTTTGGCTGTGTGCCAAGTTTATCTCAAGAGTATGTTGTGTTTATGTGCAGAATAAAAGCAGAGCAAGGAAGAGAGAAAGGGAGACCAGAGTACTCCCTCTGTTCAACTGTTTGACACACTCTGCACCACGGACACATCATTAACCCGACTGCATAGATACTATGACAGTCCCACTTATACTGTAACCATCACACTTCTCTGAAAAAACCTACATTAACGATGTTATGTACCCTGCAGCTAACACAAGCTACCAGCTAGCATTAGTATGATTAGCTAAACTTACTGCACCTAGCAAGATGATTTGTCTAGCAACGTTATGAGTAGTTTGCCATTTTACAAACCACCAATTGCCTAGGAAAGACTCAAATATAGGCTATATGTTCTTGCATAAGTGGAAACATTTATATCATAGCCATGTCAGATGTGTTTTGCATATCTATGTCTCAACAAGAAGTAAAAGTACAGTAGCATAGTGTCTCATGAGTGCAAAATAGAATGGGCCATTAAGAGTATAGGCAAACCTAAAGTGTCCTCTTAAGCTGTTCAGCGCTGACTAAGATCTTCTGCATAGTAGACTACATCCTGCCACCAGGAGAAAAGCCTTCCAAAACTACCCAGGTCCAGACCTCAGTGTCCTCATAGCTATGCTCATAACTACGGAAGTTATGGCTCATGGCGTCATCTTGATTTATAACTTTGAGTTATAGGTTACATTCAACTAAAACACAGAACTCTGACGAGGAAAAACAAAGATACCACCCTCTCAACTCGGAAATTTAGGAAGGTCTCCTCAACCTCCTCAACCACAGCATCAAGATATAACCACTACAAGATATATGATAATTACGAAGCTTTGAAATACATACAAAAGTGGTAACCTCTGAGAAAACACCCGAGTGCAGAGTTTGTAGAGGAAAATGGATCCAATTACATCATTTGCAATGCATTATGGTCCCTTTGACTTGAATTTCTCTAAAAATGCTGTTAAAAGTACTACGTAAATAAACTGGAATTAAAATGGACTTGAAACTATTTATTACTGGAATCATTATACTGTAGCAAGACAGGAAGGACAAGCTATTTTCAACATCTAACAGTGTGTTTACTGATACTCCAAAATCTTGAAATGAGAAGCAAAATCAAAAAGTAAAAGCAAGCATGCAGGGAAGAAATGTTTAAATGTACTAACTTTTGCTGAGGCCACAATCTGATTAGCCTGTCTCTTATAGAGATTCTCCACAGTTTTCACCAGCACATTCGGGTCAGCATTGGCCAGATGAGCCAGCGTTTTATACCCAGCATTGTACAGCTGCTTGGCTCGGAACTGGTATAAAAAAAAAAAGATAAGACACGATGCAGTGTTTATTTATGCTTTATCTCAAAGACTTCTGTGCAATAAGAGTAAGATAAGAGTATGTCATCAAAAAAACATGAACTGGGACAATGTATTATGCAATAGTGACTCTGTGCTACCCAGCTACTGAGCACACAAACGCTAAACACACACATATCCAGCTATGGGTCTATACTTTATTAAATTAGTCATTTCAAATATATTATTAAATATAGAAGCATGATTTCATTTGTGTATTCTCAAATCTTGCCCATGTCGATGAGTGCCTAAAGGAATTTAGCCTGTGTGTCACCTCATATCTATACCCTGGTGAAACAGAATAAAAAAACAAAGAAGAAAAGGGGAAAAAAACAAACATTGGGAACATGGTTTTGTTCATTAGAATTTCTATGGGTGCCAGTAATTGATAATTGTGACAGACGTTTTATTATTTTGCTTCAATGAAATAATTTCATTATTATTAAATAATAATAGAGTTCTCTTATATTTTCATTATAAGATCAAGTTGCATGTTCCAGAAAATATGTTAAATGCTTTACTAAAGTGCACAATAGCAAACTACTGTAGCATTGCTATAATGAGCTTGGGTTACAGTGTGTAGAGATTCTCTGCATGTCTGCATGGGTTTCCTCCAGGTTCTCTGGTTTCTTCCCACCTTCCAATTAGCCCTAGCTGTGAGTGAGTGTGTGAATGTGTGTGGTGCCATTTGATGGCGCCCCATGCAGGGTGTATTCTCGTTTGATGCCTAGTGTTCCAAGGATAGGCTCCGGATCCACTCCAGACCTTGACCAAGATAAAGCGGTAACTGAAAATACTGCATGCATACAGAATGAACAAACAAGATTTCACAAACACACACACCTCCATGACTCCAGCGACCTCCATCAGTGGAATGAGCTCGGCCTGTACGCAGTAGGTCAGTCTGCGGGTCAGCTCAGTGAGGAGAGCTTTATAGGCCCAAAACTCCTCCAACTCCTGAAAGGACATGGAGACAAAATGTGTGTATGTGAATGTCTGCGAGTGTGTAAAAATAATAATACTAATTATTTTTTAAAAAGTCAAGTAAGGTATAGTCCTGAAATGACAGATCAAGCCTCCCACCATCATGGGACTCGATCCCTGATCTGACCTCAGTGAAATGCAGCACGCAGGAGCAGAAGGCTGAGGCGGAACTGACGAGGGTCTGAATGAGACCTCGTGTCAGCTGGAATCTTTCAGACACGTTCCATACGTTTGTCTCCTTCAGCAGAGAATAAAGCACCAGAGCCAGGTACAGTCTGTTCACCACAGCAGGGTCTATACTCTAACACACACACACACACAAAATAGTGTTACTAAGATAAATTATGTCTTGCTATGAGAGTATGATGATTCATACATGTACTTACCTTACTTGTCATCTACATTTTCTCATCTTAGGAGTTTCTAAGCTAGCTGAACTAATGTAATCCCCCACAGAACCACAGCACAAAGTCCTGAAATAGGAACACACTCCCACCTTCCTCACACTCTGCCCCGCTGCTTTCCGAACGAGGAAGCTCTCGGGCACTCCAATAGTGGCTGCCATCTTCTGTTCAGCGGCAGACAACTTTGTTAACTAATTAAAAAAAAAAAAAAAAAAAAAAAAAAAAGACATTTCAAGAAGGATCCCTGAACAACTTGCAAAGTATTTCCTGGACTACACAACCCTTTGAACAGAAAAGTGATATGACCACTAATTAGTGTATTTATGGTAGACAATGCTACTCTAGGGGTTATGAGGAGGTATGCTTCACACCAATATACAGTGACACACAAATTAGCATTATGGTATCTACAGTGAATAAACAAATAAACTCCTTATAAAGAGAATGATGAGGTTTACAAAATTAGCACAAAGCAATCGTAAATGGGTAAATCTGGAATTTTATAACACGGCGTCTCGAAGATTCCACTATTATTTGAAGAACGCCTAGAAAAATTAAAGAATAGTGCTGAAATGCTCCTCCCCAGGCACTAGTAGGGCAAATCACTCAAAGGAATCCCCAAATGGAGTCCCCAAAACAAGTCATTTATACGCTACAGGAATGTAGTAGAAAAACAATACAGCATGGAACTACTGCAACACTAACAGGACAAACACTGATCTAAACAGTAGGGGGGGCTGAAGTAGCATTTTAGACACAGTACATACAAGATGAAAAAAAAAAGTTTTTCCAGACAACATAACAGGATGTGTCTTACACTGAATTCACACTTCACTTCACTCCTTCTGGCAGGAGAAAGAGGAACAGCTCACTTCAGTTTAATCTGCTTTGCCAATTCATTCAATTATCAGTTCTGCTTAGGGAAATTTACATTTCTGGTGATTTTTTTTTTTTATTTAGAGACATATTAATTGTTTAAAGTAATAGAATAAGCCTAGTTCGATAGGTACCTAGTTTGCCTCTGGGTACTCTAATTCCCAGAATCCCCTGCTGACAATCACACCCCCCTCTCTGCCAAGCTGAACAAATTCTCATCATTACCTCCTTAGTTTACTGTATAAACAACTGTATAAACACACATCCCTCAGTTTGCTCTGGAGCCGTCATTAATAAGTCTGTTTTATCCACAGAGATCTGCCAGCTGTAATTACACCAATATTCACCTAAAAACATGCCATGAGACTGAGGGACAGCGAATAACAGGTATATTTGTGTTTATTTTATTTCTCCATGTTAGTGTAACTACAAGTTGCACAATAAAGTGCACAACGTATAGAAAGTGTGGTTTAGTGATTTCAACAGCTTTCTGTGTTGGATCGGTGTGAACTGAAATGCTTGTTAAAATGGATTTGAATTAGGTCATGTGACGTCTGGTGTGTGAGCTTCTGACCTGGCTGAAGTAGATCATCCAGTCTGGTTTGATCTGGGACACAATGTCATATGGAGTGACCAGATACACTAAATGCAGGAAACTGTTCAGCAGCAGACCCTCCAGACCTTTAGACAGGTCTCTGTAGAGGACATCAGAGCGTCTCAGATCTACTGAGCCTGAGCAGAGGACAAAGCACAGAGTGGAAGTGAGACAGAAGCAATGGAAACTGATGCTCACAGAACCTGACTGATATACCGCTGCTAAACAGTATATTGGTTAGGCCCCATATGTATATAAAATATCCAGGGCTTCATTAATTAATAAATATATATTTTTTGGTTTCTGCTATTTATCAGCATTTTAAAGGTCAAAGCTCTGTGTAATTAAAACTACTAGTATTGGTGTCTATCCATCCATTCTCTGTACCACTTATCCTACACAGGGTTGCGGGGAGCCTGGAGCCTATCCCAGGGGACTCGGGGCAAAAGACAGCGGACACCCTGGATGGGGTGCCAACCCATCACAGGACACAATCACACACACTACGGACAACTTGGAAATGCCAATCAGCCTACAACGCATGTCTTTGGACTGGGGGAGAAAACCGTAGTACCCGGAGGAATATGCAAACTCCACACACGGAGTCCCACGGAGGTGGGAATCAAACCCCAACCCTGGAGGGGTTTGCGAGGCAAATGTACTAACCACTAAGCCCCCATGCCCCCCTGTCCAATTACAACCATATAAAATTTGATACCCCTTAACCTTAAGGTTCACTTAAATAATATTCTTTACTTTAGTTAACATTCACAAATCATAAATATTTTACCATCAAGTAACAAAATTAGCACATATATTAATTAATGTTTGTTTAGATGTTAAATATACCTCCATTAACTAATGTTCCTTCTACCTATGAATAATAAGATCAATTAAATTATAGCAAGTTATTAAATGTTGAAAATCATTTGACCTCACAGGGTGTAAAAGCTGAAACGTCAGTCGGTTTCACTTCTGAATTTTGTCGGTTAACTCCAGTAAGTATTTAACCAATATCACACTAATATTCACGCTGATATTCAGTACAACAGCATGACTGAGAGTGTAATGTTGCTTTCATACAACGGTTCCATAAAGTATAAATTAATATCAAGGACCTGACATTTCAGTCGCAATATTTGGTTTATTATATTATCATATTATATTATATGCTGGATAGAGGGTTGCATGTTGCCATGCAATGCACAGACTGACAGGCAAATAGATTATTTGTGGCATCACGATTTAGTTGATAAATTGAAATGCTGCATTAAAATTGAGCAATTTTTAAATTTTTACCAAGCTAAAGCTAACTTTGCTTCGTCTACATCATACAATATTCATGGGATTTAATGTCTCACCTTTATATGTTGCTCTTCCAAGTTTGGTGACATGCAGCACAGATTGCTCGTGTGGAGAAGTGTTGATGAGACCCTTCTGTTTCAGTATCTCTATCGACTCCACTACAAGCTCACGAAGACTCTTCTGCTGACAAAGCCGAGTCTCCTGGACGCTGAGTAATGTCCTGGACATGAACTCCAGGACCTGCTCCACAGTGCATGTTATCTGAATCCAAAAACAAAGTCTTCATTAACAACCTGGACTTCACTGACTGAGTCTTATGCTGAGATCGACAGCTATCACTCACATCAAGGCCGATGAGGGAGAGGATGAGACTCAGAAGACCGCAACTCCCATCATGCAGCAGGTTGCTGTAACAGTTCTCCACTGGCGCACACACCAGTTGTTTGGCCTAACAACAAAATAAGACGAGTTAGTGCTGTTCAATATCTGAGCTGAACCTTCGCAGACAAGAGGAGGCTAAAACTCTCACCCTGTCTCTGTCTTTGTCCTGCAGGATGAGGATGCTCTCGCCCATTGAATCAATCCCAGCACGGCCCGCTCTTCCCACCATCTGCTTGTATTGACTCCTCTTTAAGAAGTCTGCGCCCACATACGGGGAGCGGAGGATCACCCTGAGTAACGGGATTTAAAAGGTGTGTAGATCAATACAAAAATAGTAGCTACACAGCCAGGCACAGCTTGGCATGCTTGTTGTTTAGCGCATTAAAAGAAAAGCGAGACCTTGATAAAGCCCAGACTGAGAAGATGGGGTCTTGTAGAACTAGACAGAACTCGCAAACTAATAGCGAGTCATAATTTAAACCTTGTATTTTATTTCATTCAAAATAAAGACCTCCTACGTTTGTAAGTATTAACTTTGATCAACTCGGCTCTCTTTAGCTATCTGTCTAATCTTTACACGATGTAAAGATTGGCTTTTGGTGTGCAGCAGCTGTTCCCTAAAGTACAGGATGATGAGTCATAAATAATGAACATGTTTAATATTATACCATGTAAATAGATCACAGAAGTTAAGTTTGGATTATATATAGCACACAAAAACTTCTGACCAAAAATAGAGAAAATGGTAGTTTCTTTTTTTGGCTAAAAGGATAGTTTGAGCCCTAACCAGTTGATCTGATATGTTACTACTGTTTAACTATTGTTGCTTCTTGCCCAGATAAAGATTTTATACAATTAGCATTTGGTCAAATTAGAATTATAATGTTAGAATATTTATTTTATATATCCTCAGCTTAGTTATATCCAGTACTGTCCTATATATAGACCTGAATCATCAATAATAAAATTCTTTTTGTCAGTAATAAAAATCTTTTCTCCCTGGAATATTTTCCCTTTTTCAATACCATAAAAAAATTATAATAAAAAATAATAAATTGTTAATTATAATAAAAAAATTAGTAATTAAAAATTCTGATAAATAAAAATAAAATAAATTAATTTTTTTAAGTTTTTATTTATTTAGTTATTTAGTTAGTTAGTTAGTTAGTTAGTTAGTTTTTGTTGCATGGTGCAACACACTTGAATTTTCATTTTGGTGCATCACTAATTCCACAGGATAATCTGTGAACATAATTGTTCACAAGGCCAGCTTGATATTCCTCCCACACCTTTTCTAACACCTAGTTCTAGTATTCAATGTAAATCTGCCTTGAATTAGGTCTTTATCCTTAGGTATATCCTTGAATTAGGTGATTATCCTGTAGTGTGGGTCAGGCAACAGTCATTGTGGTCCAGGAAAGCCAGTATAAAAGAAACACTAGTATTAAAAGAATTATTTATTGTATTTAAAAGAAATATCAATAGTTTCAGTAAGATCCAGTTTCAATAGTTTTAGTAAGATCCACACTGCGAGTGTCTGTGTTGTTTATTCTAAGTGTCTTTGTGTCATTGTAAGATGCTGCAGTAATAGAATAAGCGTGATGGACCTGCGGGCGGGGAGGTTGATGCCTGCAGCCAGGGTGGAGGTGCAGGCGAGGAGACAGAGCACTCCGGATGAGTACGCCTCCTCCAGCAGCTTCCTCTCATCACTGGTCAGACCGCTGTGGTGATACGCCAGGCCGAAGGGCACGGTCTTCTGCAGCACAGGACACAGCGAGCCGTTTCCGCTGTTCCTCAGCTCGGATAACAGAGTCACCTTCTCCTCCTCTCTGTGCTTCAGGAAGTTTCTGTGAAAGAGATAGCAGACGAAACCAAAAATACAACTTCTATAAAGGTCTATGATATGAACAGGTGCTATTTAAGATTAAAGGGCATACTTACTTATTCAGATACTTGCAGATCATAACAGCTACATTTTCACAGTTCTTCTTAGTGGCACAGAATATCAAACAGGACTGTTGCGGTATCACTTCAGTAACCAGAGCAATGATGTGGTCTGTATCCATCTTCTGCATCCCACTGGAATACTGTTACCAAAAAAAAAAAAAAAAAAAAAAAAACCACACACATTGCATAAATTCTGCAGGATTGCTTCTTTCACACCAAGCATTCTTTTTTCTTAATAGAAAAAGTGCTGGATGGAGCACCTTTTGTGCTGATATAAAAAAAAAAGTGCCACCCTGTAACCATGAAAATGCTCTTACCATTATCATTTTTTTATGGTACATATTTCTTTGTTATGTAATAACATTTTCAAAAATCTGTTTATTAGTCTTAGATTATGTGTAACACCTGCCATACAGGTTATTTTGTAAATAACATTAGAACAAACGCATTAATATTAGCGGTGTAACGATCAGATGATTTGGATCGATGTACTGATTTAAAAGGCAACCACTGAAATGAATTGAGGCAAATCATAAATCAATTATTTTCAATTCTAACTGATTATAAATGATGCATTCTTGAGCATAATTAATTTTAATTCAACTCTTACCGAAAAAAAAAAAAAAAAGGACAGACAACCGGTGTGTAAAAAATAATTCATATATTTAAAGAGATGTGTAAAAAAACTTAATAGGTTAGCAAGGTGATTTGCCTATGACTCTGATACCTTCTCTACATCATCATTTGCAAATAAATGATAGGCTTAGCACAGATTCTGAACAAAGTTAGTCACCTATCAATCAGAGGCTACTAAATCAAACTGTATCATATTGTAGAAGATCCAGTGGTAATGTCAAATATCAAATTGTTGCCTTATGAATCGAAATCATAATTAATGGAAGCCTAATGAATATAAATGAATTAATATAAACCTATTTGCACCTGCACTATTGTCAGAGCTGCTGTTATATAACCATCCAGAACAGCATGAATATGGTATGAATATAAATAAACAAATATGCATGATCATAAGACCATGTGTGATGCAAACATAAAAAAATTTATTGTGTAAGTAAGCTGTCTGGTGGCAAGTGGCGCAACATAAAAACATTCGCTTTTGTCCTATGGTCAGTTTGAATCCTGGTGATGAGAGCCGGGAGTCCAAGAGATCATAATGAGCCATGCTCTCTGAGTGGTAGGGATGGTGGTACTTTCTTCTCTGTCAAGCAGAGCGACACTAGCCAATCGTGGCCATCTGTGAAGCCATGTGGGGAGAAGAAGGCACTTAGTGCTTTCCTATAAGGTGTGTTCAGCTGTCCTGTGAGCAGCATGAGCAGCAGCTCAAAAACATGCAGCAACTTCATACGTCTTGTAGGAAGCATGTGTCTGCCTTCAGGGAAGAGCTGGCTAGTGGGTGGGAATGGGCAAATGACCAAACCAGGAGAAAATGCGGTTTTATCACGGAGGAGACACGCAGATACTTTACAGAAACAAACACCGTCCCCACCTACATTCAACTTCAGCAAACGTGAAAACCGGAAGCACTGCTCCTCCTTCGGAACGACTTCATATATACTGTCTCTCAGTTTCACGTACTCATTCAGCTGGACCTGCAAAATAGCAGCACAGATATCTGAGCACTGAGACGTCACCTCATATACAACATCTCTAACCAAGTCATTTATTAAAGTGTTGATTAAAAAAATATCTACAGGTCTGAAGTCATTGGTGTAGTTCTCAGCCCTCAGGAAGGTCAGGAGATCAGCTACGTTGCCCAAGGTTGCACTCATTCCGATTATCTGTGTGCCTTCTGTTTAAAACATGTTAACGTCAAACTGTGTGAAGTAATGTGTTAAGAGACAGAGAATTCAATTTATGATTGACTTACTGCTGATGTACAGTACTTTGGCCAGAGTCATCTCGAGAATCGCTCCTCTGCTGCCATCTCCAAGCATGTGGAGCTGATTAAAGTGGAGAAGGAACATCATGAGAGGAGAACATAACTCAAAATTTGTTATATTCTGCAAAAAAATAAGCGACACACTGGAACCAACCTCATCCACCACCACCAGGCCGATGTTGTCCAGTCGCTTTGTCTCGATCAGTGAGTTCACTAGGCTGTGGCCTTTCTCGATCGTGGCGATGTAAAGCGACTTCTTGGTTCGTCGTTTTACAGGAGGGAATTTCCCTTTACTCCCAGCATACTCCTCTACCAAGAAGTCCAGCTCAATACCAAAACTCGCCAAGCCTCGAACCTACGGGAAATAAAACCCTGCTTACTGGTCATTTCACGTATCATGTATCTGAAGTGGATCCCAATAACTATATATGTGTACTTATAGTCAAATGCAACACTAATCATGCGTTCATATTCAACTTCCTGCATAGCTCCTACTTTCCCGCTGTCCTATGCCAAAAGTGGTCACGGCATCAAATCTGTAGTTTTCATTTCCTTAAAGTCAGGCTGAATTTAGTAAAATGTGGGAAAAATGTCACTAGCCACACAAGATACAACCAGCATGTGATGAAGCAGAGTCACTTTTACAACTCTTCTTATACCACAGCAATTTTACACAGCATTTTAAGTGACATTTAATTTTGTGCAACGTTCACAAAACAAGTTAGTTCCTATTATGACTTACATTAAAGCAGCTATAAACAGTTGTTCCCTCATCATCCTCACTTTTTTCACTCTCTTGCAGTTAATGAGACAAAAACGCAGCATATGTTACCAAGAAACTGCAGAGTGTAAACTCTTTATACAAGTTTTTTTTTACTGTTTATGTAGCACATCTACATTCAAATCACTGTGAATCAGCTGTTACTAGAGAAACAAGAATGTATTAGAATGAGTACATTAATATAAACCTGTGATATTAATGTTGTAGAAACTTAATCAACACCTTCTGACCAATCAGAGTCCAAATTAAAATAAGTTCTTTCAAGAAACAGGGAGAATCATGGGAAAATGGTGCTGGTGTATCATTAAATATCAAAGCGAAACATATTCCACTATGCAAATTCCAGCCAAGCAAAGCTGTTTAACTGGGAAAAAGGGCAGGGTATGTAGTATTACAGGCATTTTTCATATTTGCATGTTCATACGATTGGAATTGATTGATGAGCAAACTGATATATATTTGATATATTTGATTTGATATAAATATATTTTTCAATATACTGTTTTGATGTATTTTGGTTGTTGAATGTATTGAATGTATAACATCAGGATAAAGCAATGATGTGATTTAAATCTTAATAATCCTTATTAAAGGATTAAATTTTTTCAGCATCAGATATTGAACTCATGCATCTGTGCAGGTGTATTACTTATCAGCTACTAAATATATACTAGCTATATAAAACACTAGACATTAGATTATTCCTGCTGCTGAACAATAAAACACTGGTTTATTTACCTTTTCTTGCACCAGGGATACATATGGTAATATCAGCAGTGCGTCTTTCTTCCTACAGAGAATCTCTTTAAAAATAAGAATCTCAGCCACCAACGTCTTCCCTCCGCTCGTCGGTAGAGAGTAGATCAGATTCTTTCTGTGGAGAACCGAGTCCAAATTGAGACACACCTTCTGCCACTCTGAAACAGAGACAGGCTCCATTAGGCTTAGGGACTGTACCAGGACTCTATATGTTGCACAGATAGACGTGAAAATATTCAAGTCAAAAATTACTATTTTAAAGCCTTAATCACTACAAGTGGTATGACGTAATCACAAATTAAATGCAGAAAAAAAAACAGCAAATTAATTGCAGAAAAAGAAAACATCAAACAGAGACATGTGGGCGGGGCTAGAAATAGTGTAGCTCACTGATTGGTCAGCAGAATCACCTCGAACAATGTCTCCATCTTAAACAGCACTGTGATCTTCACTACAGTGTAGTGAATATCTGCCAAAGTTTATCTCTCTTTTCTGACCTCTGTTTTTTGACATGCTTTAGGATTAAACATCGGGGTTGGGGGTTCGAATCCTGCCTCCGCCCTGTGTGTGCGGAGCTTGCATGTTCTCCCCGTGCTTCAGGGGGTTCCTCCGGGTACTCCGGTTTCCTCCCCCAGTCCAAAGACTTGTGTTGTAGGCTGACTGACATTTCCAAATTGTCTGTAGTGTGTGAATGAGTGTGTGTGCGATTGTGCCCTGCAGTGGGTTGGCACCCCATCCTGGGTGTCCCCTGCCTTGTGCCCCGAGTTCCCTGGGATAGGCTCCAGCCTCCCCGTGACCCTGTGTAGGATAAGCTGTACAGAGAATGGATGGATGGATGGATTTGTGAATGTTTTCTCGTCATTGATATTCTTCTCTGTGATCCATATAAAATTTAGAACTGTTTAGATCGAGTTGCCACTTCACAAAAGAATAAAGTATTGGCACCCTTCACATTTAGGTCTCTCATGTTCGGTATTTCACCTTGTGAGGGAGATGTGCAACAGCGTTACGTACTACATTATAAGATTAAAATAAGTTATGTATTATTGTACTACTTGTGTCTGACACTAGTCACCCCACAACAACCTGTAGAGAAAATCCTCTTTCTACTTTCACGTTATAACTGTCATTCCAGTCCGCAGTGACCCTCAAGCAACCCATGTTTGTGTGCCATGTTTCAATAGCCCTGAAATACCAGTAAATCAAGATTCTGCATCACTAAATGCTATTAAAATTACATCAGGAAAGCTAGGAGAAGAAATTTGCACTGACTGATATACAGATTTAATCAAATTTATATAAAAGGCTGTGAATTAATCACCATACAAGTCCTCAATCCTCTTCAGTCTCATGATTAAATCCTTAACTTTGGATGGAAGCCCAAAGAAAGGACCCAGGTCTCCTTCTGGGGTCACAGACTTGATGGTCTGCACAGCGGCGCTGATTTCTTCACTCACTGCTGCCTCTTTCTGCAGAACCATCTTTGAAACGGTGTTGGAAGAAGCTGCATTTTCTAGCATGGCCCTCTTCAGCTGGTCGGCCATGCTTCTCCTAGCCTTGCTGGCAGGTTTGTTCTGATCATCGCAGACAGACTGCTTCGAGCGTTTCACATCAGGAGTAGACGTGTTCCCAGTTCCTCCTGTGTGGATGGGGTGCAATTCATTTTGCACGTCTTGCTGAAACGCGAGCTGAGAGCTGGGTAAATCCCTCAGTGATGTATCATAGAAATCATCCGTGAAGTCTGCAAGATGATCAACCGTGCTTTTGGTGGCTTGTGGTGCTTGGTCCTGTTCAACATCTTCCAGCTTAGCGAGGAAGGAGGTGTCAGCGATGATGCTGTCGTAGCCATCAAAGAGATCCTCGCTGTCACTGCAGCACTGGAAAATGATCAGAGAGCAAAAAACTGCATGATGATATATTCCAAATGTGTGCAGCCCTGCATTAAAGTGAACACTAAATGTAACTATAAATGGTTTAAAAAAAAGGGGCTTGCAATTATACAGCTAAAGCGTGCCACTGGACATAGTAGACATTTTATAAGGTGTACAATTGTTGCCTCTGGTCCTTAGCAACAATCAATGTCTGATGCCTGTGCAAAAATATTTGAGTCAGTGATATGAATTTCGGTGGGTCACAACAATCGGCTCAGCTCACCAATAAGAGTCGACTCTATAGTTTGCGTTACTAAAAGAGTCGACTCTATACTCCTCATTACTAAAAGAGTCGACTCTATACTCCTCATTACTAAACGAGTCGACTCTATACTCCGCATTACTAAACGAGTCGACTCTATACTCCGCATTACTAAAGGAGTCGACTCTATACTCCGCATTACTAAAGGAGTCGACTCTATACTCCGCATTACTAAAGGAGTCGACTCTATACTCCGCATTACTAAAG
>CM040468.1:11573883-11585864 GCA_022758105.1 Pangasianodon gigas | reverse complement strand
CATTACTAAAAGAGTCGACTCTATACTCCGCATTACTAAACGAGTCGACTCTATACTCCGCATTACTAAACGAGTCGACTCTATACTCCGCATTACTAAACGAGTCGACTCTATACTCCGCATTACTAAAGGAGTCGACTCTATACTCCACATTACTAAAGGAGTCGACTCTATACTCCTCATTACTAAAAGAGTCGACTCTATACTCCGCATTACTAAACGAGTCGACTCTATACTCCGCATTACTAAACGAGTCGACTCTATACTCCGCATTACTAAACGAGTCGACTCTATACTCCGCATTACTAAACGAGTAGACTCTATACTCCTCATTACTAAACGAGTAGACTCTATACTCTGCATTACTAAGAGTCGACTCTATACTCTGCATTACTAAGAGTCGACTCTATACTCCTCATTACTAAAAGAGTCGACTCTATACTCTGCATTACTAAGAGTCGACTCTATACTCTGCATTACTAAGAGTCGACTCTATACTCCGCATTACTAAGAGTCGACTCTATACTCCACACTGCTCAAAGAGTCGACTCTATACTCCGCATTACTAAACGAGTCGACTCTATACTCCGCATTACTAAACGAGTCGACTCTATACTCTGCATTACCAAAAGAGTCGATTCTATACTCCGCATTACTAAAAGAGTCGACTCTATACTCCTCATTACTAAAAGAGTCGACTCTATACTCTGCATTACTAAGAGTCGACTCTATACTCTGCATTACTAAGAGTCGACTCTATACTCTGCATTACTAAGAGTCGACTCTATACTCCACACTGCTCAAAGAGTCGACTCTATACTCTGCATTACTAAGAGTCGACTCTACACTCTGCATTACTAAGAGTCGACTCTATACTCCACACTGCTCAAAGAGTCGACTCTATACTCCACATTACTAAACGAGTCGACTCTATACTCTGCATTACCAAAAGAGTCGACTCTATACTCCGCATTACTAAAAGAGTCGACTCTATACTCCTCATTACTAAAAGAGTCGACTCTATACTCTGCATTATTAAAAAGAATCGACTCTATACTCCACAATACTCAAAGAGTCGACTCTATAATTCGACCCTTCAGTAAAGTCATTAACATTTACAGGTGGATTCTGAATGAAGTGGTGTTGATAAAATAGCTTACTGAGAAGTACAGTGATGAATTACCTCCTGTGTCACTGTGTCCTCTGTGCTGATCTGTGTTACATTTCTGGGTTCAGTTGTTTTGCATTTCTCAGCGCTGAGCCGCTTCTTAGCCGGAGTTAAATCACTCCTCATTCCATCTCTGTTTCTCTTCTTGGACCAAGAGCTGCGTTTTACAACTATTTCACTCTGGATTTCTGCGTCTCTACTCATATCAGTCCCGTTATATAGCTGGCTAGCTTCTGGCTAACTTAGCTATCTGACCTGCCACCGCTTCATAACTCAAATAGCAGCCACGAGCTGCAAATTGAATCAATTTTCAGTTATAACGAATATAAATAGTTATGACTAAGTCTCATTGTGGTAATAAGTAAGCCTGTGAATGAGCTATGATGAACTTCTGCTACAGCAACGAACTAAGCTGTCATCAACATACTGATACTTAGGGCAGGACTATTTTAAAAGGATTGCTCAGGAAACCAACCAATCCCGAGTCAGAAGTTGCAACACGTGACCGGAACTGACCCGCTATGGCAAAACGTCACGCGTCAGCCATATTGGAAAGGGCCAGATTTGATTGAAAGCTAATGCAAGTCTATTGAGAGATGCTGGTCTTCCCTGATAAAATGAAATGTAACTCGCTTTATATTGAGCGCTTTTCACAACATTAACAAACTTTATTATAGATGTTATAAATATATACATATCACATGCTAAGAAAATGTAAAATATATGAATAGTCGATATTTTCATTCAACCTAACTTCTGGAAAATGCCAGCCATGTTTTATAAGCTTAGTTTTGTTTAATGCCAATAAAACAAAACCAAGGAGATGAGGAGGAGGGAACAGCAGACACCTCTGTACATATGTGAGACAGAGGTGGAGAGGGTGAACACCTACAAATTCCTCAGTGTTCACATTAATGAAGATCTCACCTGGTCTCTCAGTACAATAAACCTAATGAAGAAATCTCAGCAATGGCTGTACTTCCTGAGAAAGCTAAAGAAAAATCTTAGCAACTTCTACAGCGGTAGCTTCGATTGCATTCTCACCAGCAGCATCACAGTCTGGTGTGGAAAGTGCTCTACTCAGGACCGCAAGGCTCTTCAGCGAGTGGGTAGAACTGCTCAAACCATTGCAGGGGCAGCCTTGCCATCACTAAAGGACATTTACAACAGCAGGAGGTATGAGGAGAGCCCACGATATCATCATGGAAAGAACCCTCCCCCAACACAGCCTGATTACTCTCCTACCATCAGTGGATATATACACTACGGGAGTGTGAAATCAAGAACCACATGGCTTTTATTCACAGGCCATCAGTGACTCTCACCCACTGCAGCTCCCACCAGCACATACAACTGCCTATGTCCAGTCCAGTGAGGTGCTGGGCTTACACACACACACACACACTGCTACTATCAACTACCAAAATTTGGAATATTGCATGTATTGCATGTCTAGATACACATTTGATCTTTTTTTTTTTTTTTTTTGCACAATGCACTTTTCACCCACAGTATCTTTGCATATAATGACATAATATCTTGTTACCACTGCCAGTGTTTTCTTTTTTTATTGCACTACAGTTTACCTACCTCACATTTGTACTTTAGTATATACCATATTATACTTGTAATATGTACTGCATTATGCTCCATCCTACAGTGCAATTACTAACTACTTTATAACACTGTATAGTATCACATATATACATTCTGTATTCTGTATAGTATTGATGGTGATTGGAAGGAATGCAGTGTAAGAATTTCATTGTACAGTGTGTTTTTTCTGTGCATATGACAATAAACTCTTGAATCTTGAATCTAAATAATAAACAAATAATAAGTAATTAAGGTTAGACGTAAATGATCTTGAACCAAGAAAAGACCTGGAATTCCTTATAAAAAGGGTAAATAATAATAATAATAATAATAATAATAATAATAATAATAATTAAGTAATGGTTCAATGCACAAGGTAAAACGTTGAAATTATGAGTTTAAAAACTCTTTTATAAAAGTAATCTTATCCCATCTATTTTAATTTCTTTGGCGTTTTTTATCCACCAGATGGCGGTACGTCAGAATTACGCGACGCATCTTTATCGTGTTTACAGACGAGGAAGAAGTGTCATGGCGGCTCACTGACCCAGCGCTGGAAAGATGCTTGCCCTTTTAAATTATCGAGTGTTTCAGACAGCCCTGTCAAAGCATGGGATCTTACCTAACATTTCAGGTATTAAATATGATATTTATAATACTTTCTTACTTGAGAAGCAGGGTTTATTCGTTTATTCGTATTATAGGTATCAGGTCAGTCTAGTTAGCTGTCTTTCGTGGTAGTTCATGGCTGAGTCCTAATTACCTCACTGTTTTGACATAAGTGCACTACGTAGGACATGAAATTATGCTCTGTACATATTAGGTAGTGTACTATGTAGTCAATAGGTAGTCGTTTGGGATTTAGCCCCTGCTCTTTGAGTTCCTCCTTGTCTTAGTGTTCTTGCTGTTAACACAAAACATAATGAACACACAATACTGAAATCTTCAAGAAGCATGGCTTACCCTTTTGTCAAGACTAACTGAGCACCATTTGAAGCATTTTAATGATGGAATTTGGGAAACATACTGCATTTTCACTGCTTTGGGTCTTTACCAGCATACTTATTCATTCATCAAATATCAGTCACAGGAGATGAAAAAGTCTTCTCCAAATTCATCATCAACATTCCAGTATTGTTTGAACACAGAGGACTAAGTACAAATCCTACCACATTTCTTACAATTAACTATATTAAAAGTGGAACAATAATAAAAAGTCAGAATGTAGATCACAATACAGTTATATTTGAATTCATGCTTAGACCACAGAAATTAAAATCTATATATGTTTAGAAATGACATTTTAAAATGATCCCTTTAATAGTCATCTCTCTCTCTAAGATATTTAAGATTATATCTATCTATCTATCTATCTATCTATCTATGTATCTGTGTGTGTGTATGTGTGTTATGTATGTGTGTTATATATATATATATATATATATATATATATATATATATATATATATATAAATCTTAAATATCTTAAATCTATATCTATAGATATAGAAAATCTTCAATGTTTTCCAAATTTATATCCAATCAAATTCAGTACTAGAATGTGTTATACTTCTCCACTTTTGTCTTCTTCAATTCATTCTATGTATAAATTTATAGCTGCTGTTGTGATCTTTTTTTTTTTTTTTAATCTGACTATGTATCATAATTATGCCTCATAAATTAGATTAATTAAATATGTATAACTGGTCTGTATCATTGTTTTATAATTATTTTATGTAACAATGATACAGACCAGTTATACATATTTAATTAATCTAATTAATGAGGCATAATTATGATACATATGATACATAATCATACATTTCCATCTCTGCTTCCTAGTTCAATGTCTCAGAAGTTTGTCCACCATCCAACAAGAGGACAAATTAACGGATGTGGTAAGTAATCACCTTCTACAGTATCTATGGATAAATAAATCCGCTGGAGACAACCGTTAAGTATCTCTTTTCCTCCAGCCTATTAAAATGGAAAATCCATATAAACAACCGCAGAAGGGCTGCATCCTGTGTAACGTGCCAGTGGACTATAAAAACGTCCAGGTGAGTCGTCTGATGCACGATTCAGAAACATTACCTTTATATTTCAGTGATGTTGAATGTAACACAAAGAAACTCTTGTTTGCAGTTGTTGTCACAGTTTATCTCACCACACACGGGCAGAATATACGGCCGGCACATCACAGGTGAGACATTTCTGCCACATTCTGCCACACACGTGTCCCTGTTTAACATTTGATGAAATAACAGGTTAATGTATCTCCTGCAGGTTTGTGCGGTCACAAACAGAGGGAGGTGACAAAAGCGATCAAGAGAGCTCGCTCAATGGGTAACGCTAATCATAATTCCCTTCCACTTCTTTAAATTCAGAAAAATTGTATTCTTGTATGTTTTTGTCATTTTTAACTGTACTGATGAACATAAATTGTAAGCAGTTGAAGGTTTTAGATCGAAATGATGTTTTTTCCCACTGCACATTTGGAAACAAGAGCCTGAGCCAAACTTACTTGGTGTTCTAGTTTGTCGTTCACAAAATTGAGAGAGACACGACTGGAACAATCCGAGTGACGCATCATCATTTCAGTTCACAATGACGTCACAACACGATGACTATCCTCATCATTCCACAACTCCAGTTCCTCCATTTTTTAACAAGAAAAGAACATTCTGCTGTATAGCGTAATATCCTTAAACATCCTTAGACATGAAAGTGAGTGTTATCATTTAAAGGAAAACTTTGTATGATCTTATATCTTAAATGCAATTTAAATTGAAAGCGTATAAATTTTATGCTGCCTTCAAGTCCTCTTCGGAAGTTTGTGTGTACGAGTTTGAACGTGATAATTACAACGACGTAGGGTGTGTTAGTGTGTTTTTTGGTTGGAAAAAATGGACAATGTGAGGAAACTCTTTTGTTTTTATTTATTTTTTGTATCATTAATGACAAGAAGTTTATTTTGCTCTACTGAAGGAAAATGAAAACCTAAATCTAATCATATGTCGCATTCGTATTGGTAAATTATTTTGTCATTGACAGCCTCTAATACAGCGAAAGTCAGGACTCATAGAAAAATACAAGTTCCTGAGTTGTAATTACGACATTAGATAAGATTTGTGGTGGCATTCACTTGCACTCACCTCATAATTACGATATTTCTCACAGGACTTCACCGAAACTTGTTTTAAAGCAGAGAGTGTATTTCACCTCTCACAGTTCAGTCTATACGTAATAAATGTTAAGAATACAATAATATGAACTTTTCCTATACTTTTCCTATGTAATATAAAGAGGGCAAATTTTCCCTTAGTAACAGGAGTTATTAGAGAGAACAGATGTTAGAAGGAGTGGAGGAAACACACATTCACGTAGAGGAGCAGGACAATTCTTGCACAACACCAGTATCCTGCTTTTCCCCACTGGTGTGTTTTATTTGTTTGATAAATGATACCACATGACAGTAAATGTATGCGGAATTGCTGTTTTTTTCCTGTCAAAGAAACGTTCCACTATAGTTCCTCGCTACATTTCACATATCGCCATAGACTTTATTGGCAAACTTAAACAGAATAAGGTTTTAGCAGTATATCAGCAAACACTTCGATTCACAAAAAAAACTTAAATGGAAACCTGCCTAGTGTTAATCTGAACCTTTCTTCCATGTTGGACTTCATCCCATGAAATAATGATGATCCAGTCACTTTTATGCTGATCACCAGAACCAGAACCCCAAAGACAAAAGTTCCAGTTTGGTTCTTCTTGTTTGTGAATGTTCGGTGGGAAAAGGAGTTCTCTTTAAAAGTACTCATTAAAAGTAACTCATCTTTTTTGTCCCTTTAACAGGTTTCATGTCAATAACACTGAAAGATCCACAGTTTATCAAAGACCCCAACATTTGTGACATCAGACACATGGAGTAGCAAGAAAACGTAATAATTAGGCTTTATTAACTGAATAAAAACCTAAGTGTGTCAACCTGGTTTTTTTTTCCTCTTTCATTTTATTTACTCTCATGGCAATATTAAAAAGCAAACAAGCTTTTTACCTTTTTAGCTGCAAAGTAAAAAGTTTACTTAATTACATAATCACATCATTAACTTATTAGATTCCACAATTATATATTTTCATATATTTCATTCTCAATTAGTTTACGTATAATCAAATCCCTGTATCATATTTTTTCAGTTAAAGGCTTTAATCTATGAATGATTTAAAACTATATTTTATCATACAACACGTGAATCACAGCTGAAATCCCTGAAACATGATTCAGATTCAGTAGATTAGTTCAGAATACTGCATTCATTTTTGCCATAATACACTTTTTAATCCTCTGGTATCCCACTTATGTATTTTAGTAATAGGTTACAGATATGAAACATGATTTATTATTAATGTCTCCATTTTGCTTTTTTGCAGTCCAAAATTTAGTAATGAATCCATATGTTCATTATTACACCACTTATAAACGCGATTAAATGAAAAAGACAATTAAAGACAATTTATTCATTATTAATCAGGCATCATTTCAGAACTGTGACTAACAGCAGGCAGTTTGATCTTTAATAAATGACTAAGGGCACATGCTGATTAAGTGGATATTTAATTTATAACCCATACACTGGGCTACATGTGAACAAACTAAACAGGAAGTAGAAAAAAACAGTTTTTTTTTAAATCATTAAGAATTTGCATAAACAGGATTCTTTAACAGTGAACACGTTAAGCAGATATTTTCACATTTAAAATGTATACAAAAAATGATATATTTTTATAGCTGCTACAACATAAATGGAGACAGGAAGTAGGAAGTACCTAGTTTCGATGACATTCCACAACACTGAATGTACCTATAAAACAATAAAAAAGTCTGACATGTCGTTCTTTAATAATTAACGATTGTAATGATTGGTTGACAAATTGCAGTGGTGTAAGAGGAATAAAACACTTGGAGATCTGCTGTTATAGGAAAATAATCAACTACAGGGTGGTAACAGTAACTCTGCTTCATCACACCACCCTGTCAGTTGTGTTTTATTCCTTGTTATCTAAACAAGTCTTTAAAACACCGGGGAGTTGCTTTGGTTCGGGCTGCTCACCTCCACCTCGGTGTCAGACCCGCTTTCGGACAGTGGCTCGCTCAGCTCTGCGTCCACCTTCCTCTTTTTACCTTTCTGTGAGACGCCTGTGGACTGAAATTTCCCCTTCAGCCTGGAGCCCGAGCTCATTCTCCTCTTCCTCGCGGTGTGATCACACTGCAGCAGCAGCAGCGGCAGTTTGGTGGGAACATCGACGCCGTGGTCCTCAGTGCAGCACATGTGCAGTACGGGGAAACCCTCGACGCTCAGAGTCTGACTGCGTAATGACGGCGTGTTGGGGAACAGCGCTTTCAGAGCCGCACACAGCAGGACGTTCTCCTCGGGTTTTTCAGGAGGAGAACTTTCTTTGGCTAAAACACAACCAGATTTCTGCAATGATTTACTGGACTTAAAAAGTACCTGCTAAAATAATAATACTAATAATCTCTGTGACATACAGCATTATGCTATGTTACAGTAAGCTAATCTACACTGCAGCTGTTCTACTATTTATTTATATTTTATTATCCCACAGGGCTGTTGAATTCTGGATTCTGATTGGTCAGAAGGAGTTGATTAATTTTCTATAACAGCAGCTCTGTCAGTAATGCAACTGCAATAAATCAAAGATTTATATTAATGCACTTGTCCTAATACATTATCTATAGTAACAGCTCATCCGCAGGGACTTGCATGGCAGACGCTGCACATAAACAGACTAAAAACGTGTGTAATCGTTGATATGGTGAAGTTTTCTTTAAGGAAACGTTCATTTAACATTTACGGAAGGAGTCTCCAGTGTCAGTGCTTTGTAAAAGTCAGAGGTAAAGCTGTAACTACGTTTTTCAGGAAAAACGGGAAAGTCTTCAGGAAAGACGAGTACATGAAAAGCTGTGATTTTGTCAAGAGAGAAAAAAATGCCTTATTCTTTTTATTTTCATTGTAACTGATGTTTTGTTGTGCAGTGAGGTTTGAAGAGAGAAAGAAAGACGTATAATTGTTGATCACAATTTAAATCTGTTTTATGTGTGCCTTTACAGCTGCAGTTTTATATCTCTAACCGATATTTGGATATAATCCTCAAACTTAAGACACATAAAACCACAGAAGGTCTTACTGTCACTGTCTTGCACTTTTCTCCTCCGCTCTCTGACGGCCTCTGTGAGCTCAGCGATCTCAGCCTGTAGCTTCTCCACTCGCCGCTCGCTCTTCTCCACTCTCACACACGCACTCTGGAAAAGACCGTATCGCTGTTTAGGAGCAAGGCTGAGCATACTGACTGAACAACGAAAAAAAAACCTTCCCAATAGTTACCTTCATTTCATCTAACAAGGCGTCATTCATGTCGTTGACTTCCTCCACCTCTCTGAGATCCTGCTCTGAAGAGAAGAATTTGGCTCTAAGTGAGAGAGAAATAAATTGTAAACTGATGGTGCAGAGAACAAACAGAAAGAGAACCAGATCTGGGTTATGAACTACGATCTACCGCTGTCTCACTCAGTCTAACACTAGCTCCTTATGGATAATGAGACAATTAATTAATAAATAAGGACGAAGAGGAGTGCAGTTACTGGAAAATAATCAACAAAGAGGCAGTGTGATGAGTTATAGAGTTATATTTACCACCCCGAAATTGATTATTTCCCTAAATCAGCATGTCCTGAAGTGTTTTATTCCTCTTATACCACAGCAACTTGCCAATGCTAACGAAGTTTTATTAATTAAAGAACGACAGGTCATACTTTTTATCCTTTTAATGTTTTAATGTTGTGGAATATCCACGAAACATCTCAGCTGCTATCACTTACGTTATAGCAGCAATAAATAATAAATAACATCGCAATCAATGACTATTATTATTATTATTATTATTATTATTATTCTTGGCACTGGGGCCTGGGGCAGTGTCGGGGCTCAGCGTAACCTGTGTAAAGCACCAGAACTGACAGTAATCAGATTTTTACAGCACCTGTGTTGTTTTATGGCTTGACAGTGACTCAGAGAGGGACATGTAGCAGAGACTCTCCAGTAATCCTGCTGCTCCAGCATACCCAGGTTGCTCACTGAGACTGGGATACTACTGTACTGACTGAAGCACACAAAAGTTCATAAACATTAGACATTTTACAAACTTAACCATCCGTCTTGTTTATCAAAGCATGTATTCAGCTGAACAAATAATGTTGTTGACTTTTAAAGTGAGCAGCGGTTTGTCCTGACCTGCCGTTCCATATGAAGGCTGTGTACTCGAGGCGGTGGGTGGAGTGCGACGTCGTCACCTCAGACGGCGTGAGCAGCAAGAAAATGAGCTCCTGATACGGCAGCAGCTTCCTCAAATTCTGATGAACCAACTGCTCTTTTAAAGTCATTTGTTGACTGGTGTTTCTCCGCTGGCGATACCAGCCAATCACATTCTCCTTTACTCAAAACAAGAGGGAAAACCCATAAATGATGCCAGATTATAATAATTATGATAGTACACACTGAAAATAATATCATCCCGAAGCTGATTATTTTCCTATAGCAACACATCCCCAAGTGTTTTATTCCTCTTATACCACAGCAATATGCCACCGATTACATTTATTTATTGATTAAAGAATAGCATTGTACATTTATTTGTTTATTTATTAAAGAATGAGATTTATCCTTTTGAAGTTACAATTAATGTTGTGGTACGTCCATAAAACAAGTTAGTTCCTGTTATGCCTTGTGTTATAGCAGCTGTAAACAGTCGTTCCCTCGCCAGCAAGTTAATAAGACAAATAACACCACATGTCATATTAGAGAAACTGTAATGTATTAACTCCTCTGTCCTGAAAACTTTCCCGTTACAGCTTTACCTCATTACAAAGGACCGTTCCAAAGCAATGACACTGGGAATTTCTTCCATAAATATTAAATAAATGTCTCCTCACAGAAAGCTTCACCATATCAACAATTATACATTTTTCTTTGTTAAATAACAATTTTTTTTTCTGTTCATTACAATAGTTCTTTGAAAATCTGTTCATTACAATACAGATCACTGTGAATGACCTGCTACTATAGAAATGATAACATTTAAAAACAAGTGCATTAATATAAATCTATGATTTATGTTACAGCTAAACTACTGTCAGAGCTGATGTTATAAAAAATTAATCAACACTTTCAGTTTGACAGTTCAACAGCGCTGTGGTATAATATTATTATAATACATTGTTATTATTATTAATGTTGTTATGGTGAATACTACTAGTGTTTTATTCCTCTTATACCACAGCAATTTGCATTTTTTATTGATTAAAAAATGACATACTTTTTAACCTCTTAAAGTTACATTTAATGTTGTGGAATGTCCACAAAACATGTTCCACGAAACAAGTTAAGCTCCTAGTTCCTTTGATCACTTACGATATAGCAGCTATATACACATATACGTTAATTTCCTCACCATTCTCTTTTTTTCTCTCTTGTGAAGTTAACAAGACAAAAAAATGCAGCTTGTCATGTTATTGAGAAACTGTGAAGCGTAGACTCCTCACAGAAAACCTTTACATTTTCCTATATAAAATAGCACCATGTTTTTCATCTGTTTATTATTAGTTTTCGACTATGTGAAATGTCTTCCACACAAGTCCATGTGATTAAGCTGTTACCATTACAATAACGTACAATAACGTACAATAACGAGCACATTAATATGATTTGCAGCTGCACTGCTGTCAGATCTGCTGTTTTAGAAAACCTTCTGACCAATCAGAATCGAGAATTTAAAAACACTGTGGTATACACACACTGCGTTCCACATTATTATGCAAATGTAATTTTTCTCTCTTTTTCCTAAATAATCTATAAAAAATGATAGTTCTCATAATTTTCAAGTCATCAAGCATTAGAGTATAACTCGACTGTTTTCGAACGAACCTCCAAATCATAACGGTTTTTTAAAAAAAAAATCAAAATCTTAAAATGCACTGTTCCACATTATTACGCACAATAGAGTTTCAAAACATTTTATTGTTGTAAACAACTGAAAATGGTCATTAGTTAAACTGCAAGCATTTGCAGGTTATATTTGCTGAAATCAAAAGCTCTTTCAATCAAAAATATCTTAACAGGCCAAATTACATTTTGACATA
>CM040468.1:11532840-11573783 GCA_022758105.1 Pangasianodon gigas | reverse complement strand
CAAACTAATTGGCACAGGTGTCTGAGATTGATTGGAGTGATTGGAAGAGCCCTGACACACATTCCCATCCATGTGTTTAAACTGACAGACAAAAAAATGACCTTTATGACCTTTAAACACAATTTGCATAATAATGTGGAACGCAGTGTGTATATATATATATATATATATATATATATATATATATATATATATATATATATAAGTGTATGTAGGTGTTCAGAAACAGCTCTGATAATGCTCATGATACCTCTTTGAGATTGGACAGAACCTGCCTAATCTTCTCTTTGTCCACTTCACAGGTGTTGTTGTAGAAGCTAAAGAAAAGGAAAGGAAAAAGAGCAAGCATTATTATGCAAAATATGCAAAAAAGCTTTAATGCAGGACAGTACTGAGAGCAACTGACATACCTGTGAGTCCTCCTGCATGTGATGTGCTTTTGAATATCTGAAAAAGAAAAGCAGCACACTCCTCAGTATATAATTACTGACTTTAACCCATCTGTTGCTTTGCACCCTGTATCAGCTCATCCCTCAAAAGAAACGGACCATCATAGGACTTACACCTACAGCATTTGCGTCTAATACTCAGGCAGGTGTGTGGTAAAATGACTTACTTATTGTGTGCACAAATTGTATGTGGTCCGTCTGTGAGTCAGTGATTTTGCTCTTCTCTTCTCCGACACTCTCACCGAGTAATAATCCCTCCTGTATGATACAGACAAAACAGACACTCAGCACTGTCCTGGGTTTATCCCAGGATGCTTATTCACAGTATCCTCACACTGAGCAACCTTTCAACACACTTAGTACTGTTTGATTTTTGGAAGAGTAATGATTTACTGTATAATCTCGCTACCACGTATCACCCAGAAGAGGCTGGGTTCTCATTCAGGTCTGATCCCTGTTAAAGTTTCTTCCTCGTGTCATCATGTCAGGGGTTTGTCCTTGCCACTGTTAGCTCTGGCTTGCTCATTACGGATCTAAATCTTCATCCAGATTTCTGTAAAGCTGCTTTGTGACAATACCTACTGTTATTTATTTGCTATGCAAATGAAATGAAATTTAACTGAATAGATGCACATGTTCATGCAGATGTTATTTTCAAATCCAGGCTGTTGACAGAGTTCTGAACCGACTCTGAACCGACTCTGAGACGAATCTGTTATGGTAAGTCATGTGAAACATCATGTCTATTTAGTGTCCTGTGGTTTAAAATGCATCAGCTGATTTTAACTCAGAGATTACCATGATATAATAAAAAGACACATCCTATTTGGGTCTGTATATAACTGCTTTAAAGGTTGTGCACTCCAGTTCCAACTTTCCCACTCAGTTTTATACAGAACTGTCTGCCATTGTTGACTTGAGCAGCCACTGAGACACTTCGTAAGCCAAAATGAGTTAATTATGGTCAGTAACACTTTTTTTAGTAAGCAGAGTGTCTGATTAATATCAGTGTTTAATGTAATAACAGGTTTAGAAACTCACCACATCACAGTCACTGTTCAGATGCTGAAACATTAATGAACTCAAAACCAATCCGGATGTTCTGACAGTGGTGCTGTATTCCTCCATACCGCCGCCTTTAACACTATTTATTTCACTTTATTTAGTCTTTTATTGTTGTTTATTAAACCTAAAGGACACCAAGCCAATTTCAATGTCGACAACAGCTATCCTACTGCAATATTCACAGCACACAGCTCGACTTCACCCTCAGACATCTTCGTAAACTTTATAGTGAGCTACTGTCTCTGTTTTCTCCGCTCAGATGAGGTTTATTGGTTACAGTGATTTCGGTGTAGCGCCACCGCGTGGCCTGGAGTCACATCTGCTCTCTTTCTGAGAAGGGTCTGTCTGCGTCCTGCAAGACCACAAGCCACGCCTATTACAAGGAACGCCCATTACAAGGAACGCCTACTAGGAAATCACACTACACAACATTCCCACGCCCACTCGAAGTGTAGTATACAGTATACACTTTTAGTTTTACAAACCACGCCCCTTACAAGGTACCCCCACTATTACAGGTTACGCCCACAACAAATACCTTAAACATCAGTCAGGATTAGAAACCTGTGGGCGTAACCTGTAATAGTGGGCATATCTTGTAAGGGGCGTGGCTTGTAATCCTGAAGGACGAAGCCGGATACACTTGCTAGTTCTATACTACACATTGCACAAGTGTATACAGTATACTATACACCATTTTCTGTAGTATTGAGTATACTGTAGTATGAATTATCATGATCATTATTCAAATTTATTTAAATAATTATTTTATTTATTTAATTATTTTAATTATTTAAATTAGAATGCTCATTTGGTACTGACCTACCTGTCAAATTCACTTGTATTCATTTTTAATGGTTAACAACAAAATGAGGCAGTGGAGGAAAACTTCCAAAAGCAATAAAAACCAGCTTTAGTGTTAATTTTAATAAAAAGAGCAATGTATATATATATATATATATATATATATATATATGAAAAATTGGTTGGCATAACAGCTTTTTTTTTTTTTTTTTTTTTTTTTTTTTTTTTTTTTTTTTTTTTTTTTTTTTTTTTTTTTTTTTTTTTTTTTTTTTTTTTTTTTTTTTTTTTTTTTTGCAAAACATGTATATAATGTATATAATATTAAAGTGAACCCAGTTTCTCCGTGTAAACCTGATGTTTCATTTGTTTGGTTATTGCATGAGAAAAAAGCTGTAACTGCCAAGGTGATTTGTGATGCCAACACTTTGTCCTGAACACCGCACTAAATAAATAAACGGGTTCCAGGAATAGATCAGTTATTCCCAAGCCTGAGTAACCTGATGTCTATGGCAGTTTGGGTTGTAAATAAGGCATATACAGCCTAAAATTTACATAAAATATAACAACAACCACAGCAAGAACAACAACAATAATAATATAAGATTTATTTAAGTAAAGACATTTTTTTCTACAATTGAAATAATAGATCTGATTAAGATCTAAAAAAAGAAAGAAATTATATATACTGATCAGCCATAACATTAAAACCACTGTAACATTGATTATCTCGTTACAGTGGCACCTGTCAAAGGGTGGGATATATTAGGCAGCAAGTGAACAGTCAGTTCTCAAAGTTGATGTGTTGGAAGCAGGAAAAATGGTCAAGCATAAGGATCTGAGTGATTTTTACAAGGGCCAAATTGTGATGGCTAGACAACTGGGTCAGAGCATCTCCAAAATGGCAGGTCTTGTGGGGTGTTCCTCCTATGCAGTGGTTAGTACCTACCAAAAGTGGTCCAAGGAAGGACAACCGGTGAACTGGCGACAAAGTCATGGGTGCCCAAGACTCAGTGATGCGCGTGGGGGGGAACAAAGGCTAGCTTGTCTGTGTCTGGTCTGGTCCCACAGAAGAGCTACTGTAGCACAAATTGCTGAAGAAGTTAATGCTGGCTAAGATAGAAAGGTGTCATATGGGGCTGCGTAGCTGCACACCAGTCAGAGTGCCCATGCTGACCCCTGTCCACTGCCGAAAGCTCCTACAATGGGCACAAGAGCATCAGAACTGGTCCATGGAGCAGTGGAAGATGGTGGCCAGGTCTGATGAATTACGTTTTCTTTTACATCATGTGGAAGGCCGGGTTCGTGTACGTTACTTTCCTGGGAAAGAGATGGCACTAGGATGCACTATGGGAAGAAGGCAAGCCAGTAGTGTGATGCTCTGGGCAATGTTTTGCTGGGAAACCTTGGGTCCTGGCATTCATGTGGATGTTACTTTGACATGTACCACCTACCAAAGCATTGTTGCAGACCAAGTAAACATGGCACTGGCCTCTTTCAGCAGGATAACGTGCCCTGCCACACTGCAAAAATTGTTCAGGAATGGTTTGAGGAACAAGACAGAGAGTTGAAGGTGTTGACTTGGCCTCCAAATTCCCCAGATCTCAATCTGATCAAGCATCTGTGGGATGTGCTGGACAAACAAGTCCAATCCAAGGAGGCCCCAACTCATAACTTACAGGAAATAAAGGATCTGGTGCTAATGTCTTGGTGCCAGATACCACAGCACACCTTCAGTGGTCTTGTGGAGTCCATGCCTCGGCAGGTCAGAGCTGTTTTGGCAGCACAAGTGGGACCTACACAACACAGCACCTTTGGTGGCAGACCACCCAATTTTTAGGTGAGCGAAAGTATGGGAATAGATAGTCTTAAAGTAAATTAAAGTAAATAACACTTAATATTTAGCTGCATATCCCTTGCTTGCAATAACTGCATCAAGCCATTACCAAACTGTTGCATTCTTCTTTTGTGATGCTTTTCCAGGTTTACACTGCAGCTTTTTTCAGTTGTTGTTTGTTCTGGGGGGGTTTCTCCCTTCAGTCACCTCTTCAGGAGGTGAAATACATGCTCAAGTGGGTTAAGGTCTGGTGAGTAACTCGGCCAGTCTAAATCTTTTCACTTTTTTCCCCTGATGAAGTCCTTTGTTGTGTTGGCGGTGTGTTTTGGGTCATTGTCTTGCTGCATGATGAAATTCCTCTCAATTAGATTGGATGCACTTCTCTGTAAATTGGCAGACAGAATGTTTCTACTGAATTCATTCTGCTGCTTCTATCTTGAGTTACATCATCAATAAAGGTTAGTGAGCTGGTTCCAGAAGCAACCATGCAAGCCCAAGCCACTATCTCCACCATGCTTGACCGTTTAGCTCATATGTTTTGAATCATGAGCAGATCCTTTCTTTCTTCTCCAAACTTTGGTCTTTCCATCACTTTGCTAGAAGTCAATCTGGGTTCCAGAACTTCCAATTTCCAAATACCAATCTGGACTTCTGATTCTTACTGCTGATGAGTGGTTTGCATGTCGTGGTATGGCCTCTGTATTTCTGCTCTCAAAGTCTTATTCAAATGGTGGATTGTGATACTTTCATCCCTGCCCTGTGAAGGTTATTTGTGATGACAATGACTGTTGTTTTTGGGTTTTTCTTTACAGCTCTCAATGTTTCTGTCATCAGCTGCAGTTGTTTTCCTTGGCCGATCTGTTCGATGTCTGGTTGTTAGTATAATAGTGGTTTCTTTCTTTTTCAGGATTCCAAATCGTTGTACTGGCTATGCGCAATGCTTATCCAATGGCTTTCATTGAGTTTCCTGCTTTCCTCAGCTTCAAAATGGCTTGCTTTTCTCCCATAGACAGCCCTCTTGTCTAAATATTGGTTTATCATTTTTAACAACAAATGCAGTCTTCACAGGAGGAATACAGGGCTCTAACCAAGATTAGATATTCAGAGCTATTAGTTGTTTAACAATCAATCTAACACAACACACCATGGCAACAAGAAACACTTGTCAGTCATGTGTTGCAATATTCTTGATCAAAAATGGGTGGGTTCAAACAATAGGTGCCACCTTCTAAGTTGTTTAACACATTTAGATGTAAATATCAGGAAATGAAACTGAAATTCTGATCTATAGTCTCATATTCATCTTTTGATCTCAAACCCAAATGTTTATAGTGTATAGCAAAAACAAATGAATTGGCGTTGCTGTTCCAATACTTTTGGAGGGGGCTGTATTTAAACTTATAATATGTAATAATATATGCTTATGTCTACATGTACAAAAATACATTCACAGACACGCTACAATTGTTGCCTAAGCAATCACAGGAAAGCAGAGCCATAACTTTAGGCAAAGAGATTCAAGAGTGATTTGTAGTTTCACTCATGATGTGTATGTTTTGACCATGGACAGTCGTGGAATTCTCTACCTTTAGGAGGAAAGGTCTAGATGAACAAATCGGTGGCATTGCTGCCGCATTGTTTAGAAAGGTGTCAAGATGATGTGACCAAATTTTGTGAAGATTGGACAAAATTTGGAGGAGGAGTAGCAAAAATGGCAGTTAGATGTAAGCATTTTTTTAGCATGTTAAAGTTACTTTTGACCAGTAGTGGTGCTGGCACAAAATTTGTTGCATAGCCTCAGGTCATGGTCCTGAAGATGCCTACCAAGATTTATGCCAGTGCACAAAGTCATTACTGAGATACAGCCTCAGTTCCCCTGTGGTGGCTTCGCCATCAGATTCATTGGCCCATTTCAGACAGACCGTTTGGAATATTCAAAATTCTTTTGATAACTTTTGTGAGGCTTACTCTGAAGATGATGCGTGCCAAATTTGGTGATGATTGGAGAAAATTTGTAGGTGCAGTAGCGAAAAAATAGTTTTTAATAACATCCAAGATGATCGACGGGAAGTACACAGCTGGTGTACATTCACTTCAGCATACTCCAGGGGATTACAGGCAAAATGAACTGTGAATTTATCACAAACTCTTCAAATGATATAAGAAAAAAAATGAAAGTTGTTACAGTTCTTGACCACAAGGTGACACAGTCACAAAACATCTTGGGTACATTCAGGGCATGGTCCTGAAGATACTTATCAAGTTTCATGATGATACATAGATGCATTGCTGAGATACACCCTCACATCCTGTTTTTTGCATTTGCCAGCACGTTACAGGAGAACAGGTTTGAATATCAAAAGTCCTTTGATAGCTTTTGTTCAGACAGGTCTCAAGATGATGTGAGCCAAATGAGGTGAAGATTGGACAAAATTTGGAGGAGGAGTAGCAAAAATGGCAGTTAGATGTAAGCATTTTTGGCATGTTATTGTAACTTTTGACCAGTAGGTGGGGCTGTCACGAAATTTATTGCCTAGCCTCAGGTCGTGGTCCTGAAGATGCCTACCAAATTTTGTGTCAGTGCGCAAAGTCATTGCTGAGATACTTCCTGTTTGGAGGCTTCGCCATCAGATTCGTTGGTCCATTACGGGCAAACCCTTTGGACTATTCAAAATTCTAATATAATAATTTTTGTGAGGCTTACTCTGAAGATGATGTGCGCCAAATTTGGTAATGAATGGACAAAACTTATAGGAGAAGTAGTGAAAAAACTGTTTTTGACAAAATCTAAGATGGCGGAAAATCTAATTAGGCGAAAATTGACGTCATAGGATGCATTGAACTCGTCTCGACCCAGGGAATTGGGGGATTGGCCTGGCTTTTAAATTTTGGACACACATTTCAAATGTTATGACCGTAAAAGTACTTCCAAATTAGGCCCAAATTTGACCCGATGGCGGCGCTAAAGCGTTGGCGACACTTGGCCTAAATTTGGTCAGAATGTTCCTTAGACCCTCCCCAATCAGTGTACCAAATTTCACAACTTTTTACCAGACGGTTCTATGGGATCCCATATAGACCCTAGCCAGAAGAAGAACAAGAGAAAACAGAATAACAACAGGGTGCCTATGCACCTTGGGTGCTTGGCCCCCTAATAATAATAATAATACTAGTGGTGCAGCTCCACCAGCTGGAAGTTGGCCTGAACTGAACGTGGGACGGGTGAAACCATTAGTGATGAAATAGGGGGAGGCGCCCTGTTTTTCTCTTCACTTCTACCATGTTGCTGAAAATGTTGAAATGTCGGATTGAACTTTGTGACCAGACTAAAAACTTGCTCTCTGAGAAAAGAAAAAAAGAGCTCGAAGCTGAAAGAGACATCTCGCATGAAGGATGAGAATGATTCCGGGAGGCGACTCTGAGAAGTTTTTGGTATGAACTTTTTTTTTTTTTTTGTAATGTTGTTTATGTTGTTCTTGTGACGTTACGGTGTTTACAGAGTAGCGGTTTGTGTTATCAGCTGATCAACGCAACATAAAACACGAGGTTTATTCAAAAGGTCTAATATTCGTGATAAAATGCACAAGATATTAAAAACCGTGTCAGAAGCTCTTGAAGTTAACTTGGCGTGTTTGCGGAAACCATACAACCTTATCAGTTTAGAAGAGGGACTAGCTCAAGGTAGGAGTTCTGTGTAAGAAATACATTGCTCTGCTGATTTTCAAGAAAGATTTACACATCCTTATTGAATGACTTTAATGGTTTCTAAAAAAAATGCGCTCTTGATTAAGTTACAGATCTAAAATATTGATATTTAGCATATTAGCTATATGCCATTATATTTACTAGAGCCATTAGGTATTTTTGTCCCCAATTATACCTGTTTATCTTAAAATGGTTGTTTGTTAATTGCTGAAGTTGACATTATATATGCTTGTTTTTAATTTTTAAGCTTAAGATTTTTTTTTTTTTTTTTTACTTTTTTTTTTAACTTCCTAAAAATAAATTTTTAGTTTGATTATTGATTGATTATTTCTATCTATGGGTTTTATCATGGTCATTAATTTATTAATTTGTTTGTTTGTTTGTTTGTTTATGCCAGGATGTCTCTTAATTGTTAAAAATCCACTGAACCCTTTATGATTAGAAATGAATTTTATACATATATTCTATGAATATTACTTAAATATTGAGCACATTACGGGCAAGGCCTATTTTATTTTTTTATTAACTGTATTTAATTTTTTCAATTTCATTTTTATTGTCAATTAGACCTCATTTTAAAATAGTTTTTTAGATTGAAATTGTCATTATTTGTGCTTGCTTTTAAGTTTTTAAGCTTTACATAGCATAATTTTAAGCCTATTGAAGTGTAGTGACCAGGCAGTTAGTCTTCTGACTATTACAGCTAAGTAATATCTATAATAAAACCATATTTCCTTAAAGACATTAAGTATAAGAAACTAATAATAACATCACCACCCCCTTTGAAGCCAATTGGAGAACCTTGGATCGAGGTAACCATGAATGATGAATATTAATATGTTTTTTGTCAGCAGAGATGAATATCACAGAAATGAGTTAAAGCCACTGAATCATTGTTAAATTACAGCTTATTACTACAACGTGACCATCAGAGATGAGCAGACATTTACAGGACACGTGTGTCCCATTTCCAAACCAACAAACGTGGCTAGAACCCTTAACTTTGTGATAATTAACCCATATGATGCCAAGTTAATACTATACACCACTACACACCAGTACAAAACCATCACTTCTGTGACTTTTTTTAGCTAGACCTTAAAGACTGTAGAGAAATAAAGTGACGTGGTTATTCCCTCTCTGCGCAGGTCAGCTGACCCCAGCGTGCTCCACCACTGGCTGGAGCCTGGAGTAAAATGGAGGCTACATGCTGGGATGTGATGTATGGGATCCTCCAGGTGTGGCTGTGTGCAGTGTTGGGGCTCATCGTGTTCCCTGCCATGTTTGGGGTCTCGCTGGGCTTCACTGATTTCTACATTAAAGTGCTCGTCAAAACACTGGAGGTAAAGCTGGGCACATCTCAGGGGCTTTTGGATGAACTTTACAAATTAAGTCAGATGTATACAACATGCCCCACTGTTTCTATGTAGCGCCACTAGACCTTTTAGTTTGGCCAAAAATAAAATGACCACAGCATCCCCTTTACCCCAAATGCAGTCAGTCAGCTAGGACATGTTGGGTGAAAGACACTTGCTTTTAAGCCTGTCTCAAGCATAATCTTTTCCATAAATAAATGGCCGAATCTCCTATTAGCCTACTTGCTTCAGACGATATTGTTTTGCACGATAATTTAATTGCCATTGTAGAAATGTGACTGTATTATTATCATCCTCACTTCCAGCTTAAAAAGGCAAAAAAGTGACATGACCCTTGGAGCAATCATCAGACAGCAAACATACTTTGGCAGATTGACTATCGACTACATTTGAGTAACAAGGAAATTGCATACAATCAGTGTTTTGCCAAACCACAAACCACTTCTTGAACTATCTGTTGAATTACCTGTGCTATATCTGATATAATGTGCTATACCCAGTGTGTGAGGATGTTTGTTAAAGGTCACCCAAAAATAAACTTGTTTTGTGGGCAGTGGGCCACCCGGAGGATCCAGAGGGGGCAAAAGAAACAGCTTGAACCGCCAGCACATCTCCCCAATGGTGAGGACGTTTTTACTGGCAAAACATATAAAACCTTATAAAGACACAAACACAAAAACATAGAAACCAGAATAACCCTTTTATATGTTTTTCTTATCAGATAGGGGGTCCAAGTAGAACCCCCTTTAACTATATAGACATATGTACATATGCAGCACAATTTGTTAAAGCTTTTTTGTTAGTTGGCATCTTAAAAAAATAATTAATTGTAGTTGCATGAAGTGTGGTTAAAACAAATGTGTGTGGGTTCTTTGGAGGGTTAAGGGTTGTGAGTTCCTAAAGTTGTTCCTATAGGTAGAACTGTTTTTGAAAAAAGTAGAACTCTTTTTGAGCTTTTTTGTGATGCTACATGGAGTTTTGTGCAGGAAAAATGAGTAAGGATCTGAGCTATTTTGACAAGGGCAAAATTGTGATGGCTAGACGACTGGGCCAGAGCATCTCCAAAACGGCAGGTCTTGTGGGGTGTTCCAGGGATGCAGTGCTTAGCCCCTACCAAAAATGGTCCAAGGAAGGACAACTGGTGATCCAGCGACAGGGTCGTGAGCACCCAAGGCTCACTGATGCACGTGGGGAGCGAAGGCTAGCCTGTCAGGTCCGATCCCACAGAAGAGCTTCTGTAGCACAAACTGCTGAAAAAGTTAATGCTGGCTATGATAGAAAGGTGTCAGAACACACAGTGCATCCCAGCGTAGCTGCAGACCGTCCAAGCTGACCCCTGTCAAAGCGTCCATGTCAGAGCGTGCATGTTGACCCCGTCCACTGCCAAAAGTTCCTACAGTGGGCACGTGAGCATCAGAACTGGACCATGGAGCAATGGAAGAAAGTGGCCTGGTCTGATGAATCACATTTTCTTTTACATCGTGTGGATGGCCGGGTGCATGTGCGGCACTTACCTGGGGAAGAGATGGCACCAGGATGCACTATGGGAAGAAGGCAAGCTGGCAGTGCGATGCTATGGGCAATGTTCTGTTGGGAAACCTTGGGTCCTGGCATTCATGTGGATGTTACTTTGACACGTACCACCTACCTAAACATTTTTGCAGACCAAGTACACTCCTTCATGGCAACAGTATTCCCTAATGGCAGTGGCACAATGGTGGCACAAGGGGGACCTACACACTATTAGGCAGGTGGTTTTAATGTTATGGCTGATTGTCGTATATAGCGTTTTAATAGTTAATGTTAATCCATGTAGCCTTTGTCTCTCAAGCTTATCCGATCACCCATGTTAAAGTATAAACCAGCTAATAAAATTTTTTTTGCTGGATTCCGCAGGATCCCAGTAACGATGAAAGTTTCTAATCTGGAGCTTGTTAATGTTAAAACCACAACATTTTTATATTATGAAAATTTACATATGTTATACATTAGGGTACAATCATTTCTTTGACAGTTTGTTTGTTGGAAATAGTCCACACCAAACAAATGTGATGTTGCAGGAGGTCAATGATTTCATAAGTTCAGCTGAACTTTAACCAGCTTGAGAAACACACTGATAATCTCCAGAGACCTTGTTTCATTAAAGGATGCTGTATTACTCTAAACCAGATAGGACTAGAGTTTTGTTGAATATAACACATGTAATTTTACAAAAGACTTACAAAACTTTTACAAAAACTTCAGTAATCGACTGTCAGCACTGAAAATAAATATTCAAATTCAAATATCTGCTACATATATTAATGATTATAAGTACATGAAAGATGGCTGTTATTTGAATTAAAATGCTTGAGTATATATTGTAGCAAACCTACATTGTTTGGGGTGCAGAGCAGGAAGGAAACATCACAAGAGAACTAAATGATATCAAAAACCTTACAAAGACAACACAACTGTTGTCTCTTTCATTTCTTAATATTCTATTTCTATCACCTCCAGTAGCTTTTCTTGCATTATAATAATATCTTACGTTAGATCACCCAGAAATTCAGCACAGTTAATGTCATCTTTACCCCAAATATAGTCTATCAGACAAGGCATGTATACAAGTTTGTGCTAACCGGTGGCTATTAGCTTTCATTACTTGCATCTTCAGACCACTATGGGAAATCATTGGTCTTCTGAGCTGGGTTCTAAGAATTACTGGTCATTTCAGGAATTATCCAGAAGAACGATGGTTCGATGGAAGAAGAGATCGGCGAACTGCGGCGTTCTCATCCAAAAGCTCTCAACGGGGGAGACTTTACACTCTCTGACGTCTTTTATTTTTGCAAGAAGGGTGTAGAGAGCATCATGGAGGATGAAGTCACTCAGCGATTCACATCAGAAGAGCTGGCTTCCTGGAACCTTCTGACTCGCACTAACAACAACTTCCACTACATCAGCGTGCGAGTCACCATTATATGGGGTCTGGGTGTATTCATCCGCTACTGTGTCCTCCTGCCACTCAGGTGAGGATCCTATGACTGAAAAGCCACTGCGATTATCTCTAAATATATAATCCGTCAGACCCTACATAGTGCACTAAATGACCAATGTAACATTGAAATTCAGGACAGGACATCCTCCATAGAAAGAACTGTCCATTTTACAACTCAAATGTATTCAAACCTCAGTGGCCTCTGATGGCCCCAGCCCTTTCTCTGCATCAGGAATTAATGCGGCGTTCCACTGAAACTCAGAATTTCTGAACCCTAACTAGGAAAACAACGTTAAAATTATCACTCATAAATTTATCATTAATGTTAGCTGGCTGACTGCCTTGTTGCTAGTTCATGCTAGTTCAAGCTTTCTTTCTTTGTTTTCTTTTTGGACTTTTTGAGTCAAATGGACAGAGATCAAAATGATGTAATTCCACTTCATAGTGCAGCATAATGGTGCACTAGTGTACATCTTACTGAGTTTGCCAATGTGAACATATTAATATACTAAATGTCTGCAAAGTGTGAAGGCTAATAACGCTACATTTTAAGTGAAGTATCAGTTAGTTGTTTACTACTTCTGCATACATTTAGTAAAAATTGTCATGTCTTTTTTTGTTTCTTTTTCTTTTTTTTACCACATGATATCTTTGTAAATGAACAGGGTCACCTTGGCTGTTATTGGACTGAGCTGGCTGGTGATTGGCACATCGCTTGTAGGTCTGCTACCCAGCAGCAGGTAATTTTTGGTTAAAAAATAACATGAACAAGGTGTTTGTTGTCCATGAATAATTTTTCAAATGGATGACCAACAACTGATTAAACTTTAACTCACAGGTTCCCTGTCAGGACAGTTAGGTTTATATGAAGCTGGACTGTGTGTTAATAGTAAAATCTGTCTCCTTCAGTGTGAAAAACTGGATCAGTGATCTGATTCACATTACGTGCTACAGGATCTGTGCCAGAGGACTGTCAGCCACCATCCGCTACCACAATAAGTGCGTAACTGTTTTAATCCCCCCTCTTTACTTTGTTCAATCACATTCCTTCTAAATGCTGATGTAATGTATGTTTATTACCGCAGAGAAAATCGCCCGAAGAAAGGGGGAATCTGTGTGGCAAACCATACCTCTCCGATTGACATCGTCATTTTGGCGAATGATGGATGTTATGCCATGGTAGGGCTATCAAATGGGATTAATTGGGTTTTAATCTTATTTGATATCAGCAATATTTATTTTACCATAGCAGATGCTGAGCAGAATATAGACTTTATTGTGGCTCTAGTAGGTATTTGTGGGCCCTCAGAATGAGAACAGGACCGTGTTGGGCTCAGGATGAGGGCAGGAACTTGTAGGGCTCATGATAAAAGCAGGAACTTGTAGGCCTCAATTTGGAAATTTGTAAGCTTTGGGATAGGAGCAGGTGCTTGTAGGCCTCAGAACAATAGCAGGAGCTTGTTGTACTTAGAAGGCCATAGTAGGGTTCCCAAAATAGGAACAGGAGTGTAAGCCTCAGAATTGGAGCAGGTGATTGTAAACCTCACAATGGCAGATGCACAAGCTTATGGGCTTCAGAATGGCAAGATTAGGAGCTTGCAGGCCTTGTGACAGGAGAAGAAGCTTATACCCTTCTGGATGATAAGAGCTTGCTGGATGCAGAATGGCAGGAGTAGGAGCATGTAGGGCTCAGGATAGGAACAGAAGCTTGTAGGCATCAGGATGTGAGTAGGAGATTGTAGACATGATCATGGCAGCTATATGAGCTTGTAGGATTCAGGATGGGAGCAGGAGCTTGTAGACCTCAGAATGGCAGGAGCAGGGGGTTGAGGGCTTCTGAATGGCAGTATTATGAGCCTGCAGGCCTTATTACAGGAGCAGGACCTTATAAGACTCAGGATGAGAACAGAAGATTGTGGGCCAGTTAGACTTAGGATGAGCTTGTAAGTGTCAAGACATGCTTATTGATAGGGACTTCAAAGCACTTCTGTAAGTCGTTCTGGATAATCTGGCAAATGCTGTAAATGTAAGACAGGAACATGAGCTTGAAGGCTTTGTGGCAGGAGCAGAACTTGTAGGTCTCAAGACAGGAACATGAGCTTGTAGGCCTTGTGACAGGAGCAGAACTTGTGGGTCTCAAGAAAGGAACATGAGCTTGTAGGCCTTGTGACAGGAGCAGAACTTGTGGGTCTCAAGAAAGGAACATGAGCTTGTAGGCCTTGTGACAGGAGCAGAACTTGTGGTTCTCAAGACAGGAGCATGAGCTTGTAGGCCTTGGTCTCAGAACTTGGTCTCAAGATGGGAGTAGGACCTTTTGGTTTCAGGGACAGGAGCACATCGAACCTGCTAAATCAAGCAGACATAGAGCAACTTGTGAAGGTGTCTCTTATCTGTTCCAATAGGTGGGTCAGGTTCATGGCGGGATGATGGGGGTCATCCAGAGGGCAATGTTGCGATCCTGCCCACATGTGTGGTTTGAGAGGTCGGAGATGAAAGATCGCCATGCAGTGGCCAAAAGGTGACAACACAAATAATACTGAACTGATAAAAAAAAATTCAGGGAGCTTGAACAGATTGTGTAATTACCTACATGCAAGATTTATAGACACAATGCAAATGTTTTATTGCAAAATATTTTATAGTTTGAACTCTTGTGAACTAACTAGGTGTTTTTAGCAAATTTTGTTCCTTTTTTTGCTGCAGGCTGAGAGATCATGTTGCTGACAAAACCAAGCTGCCCATTCTTATATTCCCAGAGGGTAAAGACTTTTACGGACCTGTGTATTTTGCATTCTTGGAATTATGCCTTATTAGAGCAATGCCTTTGCATGTTTCTAGCTAAGAATAGAATTAGATTTAGACATTATTGGCACATAACAATTTACACAGTTTACACAGGATAAAAAGTTTAAGAAGTTTGAAGTTTTTGTGTTATAGAGCTCCAACAACAAAGCAGTCAGTTTAAAAAAAAGCAGATTTAGGTGAACAAGGAACAGGAAGCTGACAGGAAGGCTACAGGAACTCAAATAACCACTCTTTACAACCATGGTGAGCAGAAATATAAACCACTCTGGCAACCCTGTCATTAATTGTCTTGTGCAGTGTTGCTTCTCTACTGAAAAGCGAACTCTGGGCAGTGGAACTCTATTAGCAATTGTTGCAGTTTCCATTTTTGACCAGTAGGTGCGTTAATTCCACTCCATGGATGCCACGTGGGGCTGCGCACACGCTGCCCCATGATTGTGCAACATCTATTAAGGTGTGCATGTAAACTATAGTGTCTACATCTTAAACAGATCACTGGTGGCTTTTCTCCGCAGGCACCTGATGATTACAGTAAAACCCTGTATATCTAAGTGTTAGATTTGACACTTTATTATAGGCAATTTTTTTGTTGTAAAAATTTCAGCCTTTTTTCCTACATTTGTGCCTCTTTCAGCTGAAAAAGTGAGGATTTTGACCATTTTGGGCATCCTTAAATAAATATAGTTAACTGATGCTAACTATATAGTGTACTTGTTTAATGTTAGCTAAAGCAAAAATGCACCGATAGAGTTCACATTAATGAACTCAAAGCATTGTACCTTTACCATGACAGAAAATGATGCAGCATCAGCATCAGTGCATCTTTCAAGCAGAAAAATTGAGTCAATACGAGAACACAGACCAAAACATTACTAACGTGAGATGGAGGAAGGGGGCGGAGCTTCCAGGTAGTGTCAGTTAATATCGGAGAGTGCAAAACACCTACGGAACCGTCAGTCATTCCAGATTATTATGTTGATTGGCACATCTGCAATTTTTATATATGGGGAGATGACACTTTTGGTGTATTTTTGAGTGATAACTTACACCAGCATACTGCATTGTTATAATGCAGAAGCGTTTAAATGGCACGTCTGCTGAACTATTACATTCCCTTAAGAAATAGTTCACACTAGCACCACCTTTCGTGACCTGATTTTGGATTCAATTCAGTGAAAAAAGTATGAGGCAAAAGTCTTTAAGCTGGGAGTGACAGTGGATGCTGACGTTTTGCTAGAATTGACAGCCTTTACTGTTCGGATAATATAGCTGAACCGGACAGTGTTGAATTGTTAGTTGATGATTACAGAGTCCAGGATAGTCAGAATGACTGTTTCTTTCCTCAGAGCATCTGTTTTACTGATAGTCAGCAGCATATAAAGACAGTTTGACCAAAGTGTTCTTTTAAAAGATCGATTAGAGCAGCTTTATGGTGCAGTAATTGCAGGTGGCTGCTTTATTCAGAACTGCTGCTTCAGCATTTCTACCTGAGCTGAAAGGCTTGGAACATTTTCCCAGGAGCATTAATTTGGGTTGGAGTTGGCTGTGTTACCACATTGTACTGTGTATCAAAGGCTAAAAAATGGTAATAAGATCTGACTTCTTGCACTGAAGGACTGCAGAGTCGGGAGAAAATAAATGAACTGTTGAGGTAATACAGATGAGTGTAAATTCTTTGCCCCAAGTATTATGAGCTAGACAATGTTCTCCTTATTTGAAGTAGGCTTCTTTTGTTTTGCACTGGAGCTACAGCACTGTTATAGCTAACAAGTAAGAGAAGCTTATAGCCTCTGTGCAACCTGGCCTCAGGACAGTTTGCCTCTGTAAGAAGACATATAGAAATTAAATCAACTATATTATCATGTAAAACTTTAGACCACGCTCACCTCCCTGAGTCTAATGCTGATACAGAGTGTCAGCAAACTATATGCTGAGGAAGAAAGTGATTCGATTTCAAGATGGAGCTATGACTGCTTTTAGCTCTGTGACAGCCTTTTGTCCTTTTTAAAGCCACAGTCACACAAAGCGTTACTGTAAGATTAGTGATGGTCATACTATGACCAAACCATACTAAACATTCAACATAAACATTTATGATATAAATTTAGCCACGCCCACAAAACTCCATAAAAGGTAAAGCTCACAGAGAGCTGAAAATGACAAAATGACAGCTAAACAGTGAAAGAACACCTCCAAATTGTTTGTGTACGCTAAATCTTCCAGTAATGCAGCTCAGCTATTGCAGTGTGTCGGCTACCATAAACACATTTTTGTATTACTTTTTCATTGCTTTTGTCCAAACTGAATGGACAAAATTTATGGATGTGATGAATTGCTTTCTTTCAAGTCAGTAACATGAAATGACTGAGTTTCACAAAAAAGTTCATTAAATTGGTGGGTGTAATTGAAATAAATAAGTATTATAAACTTGACAGTGTAATCCATGTAAAAAAAAATTGCAGTAACTCCTTGCCAGTTATATGTTTTGAAGCCAGTCAGTCGAGGCTCACATTAGTCCTTGTATGTAAATTTACACAAATTCAGGAGTGAATCACAGGATATGAACATTTTCCAAATAATTTCTTGTATTAATGCTCCTATGAACGATTTATGAATTTCTGCCTGAACTATTTTTTTTTAAATGTTCGTCTTCGGTTTCCCCTCATAACAGGTACTTGCATCAACAACACATCTGTCATGATGTTCAAAAAGGGAAGTTTTGAAATCGGAGGGACAATTTATCCTGTAGCAATAAAGGTATTTGTAGTCCCACACCTTTAATTTTAGCTCTCCTAATAGATTAAAGCTGTGTTACTGACACCATGATGTCCACCTCTCTCTCTCTCTCTCTCTCTCTCTCTCTCTTTCCCTCTCTCCCTGTCCCTCTCTCTCAGTATGACCCCCAGTTTGGAGATGCTTTCTGGAACAGTGCAAAGTACAACATGGTGAGCTACCTCCTCAGGATGATGACCAGCTGGGCCATAGTGTGTAACGTCTGGTACCTTCCACCTATGACTCGCCAGGTAGGAAAGGAAAATGAGATAATGGAAATGAGTGCTTAGATCCGTATAACAAGTTTGGTTCTGATTGGCTCTTTTATTAGGACGGAGAGGACGCTGTACATTTCGCCAACAGAGTGAAATCAGCTATAGCACAGCAGGGAGGACTGGTTGATCTATCCTGGTGAGAATACAGTTATTCCCTATCACAAGGAACGACAACAGCGCTGTGTTATAAATGTTCTGACTACTCTTGCCAGGGTGCTTGAAAGTCGAAATATCATTTTATGTATTGTGTGCTTGACTCATTATAATACTTTTGAGCATTAAAATAAGTACATTAATGAACTGATTACTTATACCATGTTAGCTAGCCAGCAGAGTTTTTCAGTGTGTGACAAAATTAATTTTATTGAACTCTTTCCAGTTTTTTTCTTTAAACTCTCCAATTTATGTGTTTAAATAATGGTTAACAGTAGAAAGTTAACCCCCCAAATAGTTACACATAAGTTATACTTGTCATTTGACCCATTCTACTAGGACATTTTTTGTCATTTGTAATTGACTAGCCCATTTAACTATTAATATTTTGAGCAGACATCTTTTTTTAATGTAACTTATTCATCATTAGAAATCTTATAATTGCATAGTCATAATGATGAAAAAGTGTATTTTGGGTCTGGGTGGTTCCTGAAACTAGGTGACATAAGTATTGGAAGCGTGTAGCTACCACTCTGGGGTAAAGAGGATATTTTTTTGCTGAAGTCTCGCTTTAAGTGTTGTGTGGGTTGTGTTGCAGGGACGGAGGCTTGAAGCGAGAGAAGGTGAAGCAGTCGTATAAAGAGGAGCAGCAGAAGATGTACAGCAGTATGATTGTGGGACAGGACTGAAAGACACACGTCCATGTTCCATGTTTTCTCCGTTCTTTGGACTCAGAGTGAACCTGAGTGGACTGAGTTACACAGAATCACTATCAATAGTCCTTTTCTAGCCTCAGAAAACAGGCACCAAATGACTGTGATTGATTCAGGCATCACATATGAACACATCAGGTCAATTCTCTGTAGACGCAGGCAAATGTAGGCAGTGTAGGCCTAATTTAATCAAAATGCCTCAGTGGGAACGTTAATTCACAGGTGTTTGTATTTTCCAATGGACATGCGTGGTGCCTTATTGATTAAGCAATGATTTAAATAAATTTTATAAAATTCAATGCAAAGTAACGGTATTCTGTTATTTAGATGTTAGAGCATGACTTTATGAAACAATTTCAGCTATAGTTCAGCAAAGAAAACCAATCACTGATCAAAATATCACAAACATTGTCTGGTTTAGAAAAAAAATGGCAATGAGTTGTTTGAGAGCTGAACCAACTTTAAACCACTAAAACACATCAGCACATCTGTATGACATTACTGAAGAGCTGGATGTGGGTTTGAAAAAGAGATTTACACAGAAGATTTTGGGTGAGACAGATTTTCATAGATACATAAGCATTTTTTTTTATTTCTGATCAACTATTTAGAGTTACTGTTACCACCCTAAAGTTGATTATTTTCCTATAACAGCACATCCCCATATGTTTCTTATTATACCACAGCAGTTTGCCAATGATTACAGTTTTTTATTAATTAAAGAACACCATGTCATACTTTTTATCCATTTATAGATACATAGAAAACTATTTACATGTAATGCCTTTAATGCTGGACATTGTGTGTGTGTGTGTGTGTGTGTGTTCTTTAGTGCACTCTGCTTTTTCCTTTAGATTTTAAATTCAGTGCTGTTAGACTGTTCCTTTGTGAAATGTTTAAATATCATGGGTTCTTTTAAATCATATCTTGTGTTGTTGTTGTTGTTGTTTTTTTTGTTGTTAGGTAATAAGTGTGTCTGTTTTGTGATCACAACTTATGTATTTCAAGTCTCTATAAGATAAATCACTTTTGTTATCATGAGTTCATGAAGTGCTTTGTTTCCTTGGGCCTGTTTGGCTTTTAGTTTATGAGTCCACTAGAGGTCACTCTAAACCAAGAAAGGAAAATGTCCACCACTTTTTTCCTCCCCCCAGTTTTATCTAGTTAAGAATCAGTTAAGAATTGGCACAAACAGGAATGAGTTTAGGACAAATTATGGTTTATTGGTGCTTAATGCTAAGATAGGAATAGTTTTGCTTTTATAAGACATTTATCCACTGGAAAGACAATTTTATCCAAATCAACTAAATCTAATAACTTGATATAAGATAAGATAAAACAAAACTGATCCAAAAGGATTTTTTTTTTGTTGTGGCAACTTGCTCAACACAATACAAATACCAATAAGTAGATCTGGCCAAGAATAAATAAACAAAATCAAATAAAATATACAGATATAAACCTATAATAAGTAATAAAAGATTTTATTACAGCCTGATATCAACCACACAATGGAAAATGCTGTACTTTCAATTACCATGTCAACTAGCTCATTCCCTTATAATGTCTGGTGCTGATGTTTGCTTCGTTAGTTTCTATATTGTAATTTGAATTTTAAGTTCAAACTACAAACATTAAGGCCCCGCCTTCAAACTTTAGGCCACACCCCATACCCGAGTCTAATGCTATGGAAGAAAATGATTAAAGATGGAGCTGTTTTTTTTAATCAAGGTGATGTCATTTTGTCCATGTTTATAGATGACAGTGTGTCGTACAAGTCAAATCTATTTGGACAAATCGTGTGAAGTTAGTGCAAAATTCTTGAGAAGTAAATAAAACTAAATATTTCTTGTTTGACTGACTACATATTGGAGTCAGGAACACTGGGGATGACTCTAACAATTTTTATTTTTGTAACAATACTACCTAAACCACCCAAGATTTCAAATGTTACATTTAGCAAGTCTTCTACAAAATGCAATTTACATCCCTTTCCAGTCGTCCAATTAGATGTAAATAATTTTCAAACACAAGGAGAGAACTGTTAAAATTTTACCCCCGAAGCTGGGTCATTTGTAACAGGCTCTGTGGTGAAATATAACATTGTGTGTAAGAATATAGCAGTATAGAGGGAAAGTAGAATGGCATATAATTTAACGTTTAACACATTTAAATGAGGAAGCATACAGGCTAACCATGCAAATGGGGTATTTCCCAAGAAATATAACATTTCATCCAACAAAAACTTTGACGCTATAGCCCATTTCTGTGTTGTAAAAGAATCTGAAGCAGCACTCTTCAAAATTGTGCAAGTAATTATTGTTGTTCAGTTTAAAAAAATGTGAACAAGCTGGTTTTTTTCCTAATCTGAGAAACCAATCTTTTTATATTTAAAACATTTTAAACAGTGTCTGTGTGATACACAGTATGTCCTGGATGATTCGCAATACCAGCACTCAACTCTTTTGGCACTAAATTACAGATAACCTCTATGCACACAAGTCAGTAGTTTTGACAGGCTGAAAGTGTCTGATGTGCCAAAACTGAACAGCAAATATTGACACTCTTTTATTTTGGGTAAATGACCAAATAAATTTCGTAGCAGCACAGCAAGTCTCATTGAGCTGGTCAGGAGAGGTGAGTAGGAATGATTATGTGGAACCAAAAAACAGATAATGTTTCAGAGTCAAGGAAAAAAGAGACACACACCACCATCCATCACTCCCACTGGTAACTGCCAAATCGCTTATATTTTCATAAAAGTTAAATTTTACTCAACTTTGTTGCATTGCTAGCCCCGCCCACTTGATAAAGCTCGCTTTGCATATAGTCAATAGTAGTGTTGCCAATTTAGAGACTTTGTCGCTAGATTAGATGACTTTTTAGGCCCTTGTAGTGACTTTATTTCAAAAAAGAGTCTAGCAACAAAACTAACGACTGTTTGAGTAGATGTTAGTGGCTGTCCTGCACTCGATACAGCTCTCCAGCTCACATCCAAGCTGCTGGTAATATGAGTTGAGAGGGCAGGTTCACTAGACTCACCACCAATGTGTAAAGTCGATGTTCCCAAAGACCAATCACTGATCAGCATCGTTCCCAAAGACCAATCACTGATCAGCATCGTTCCCAAAGACCAATCACTGATCAGCATTGTTTTCCAGCACCCATTCACTGATAACCATTGTTTGTCCACCTGCACACTTCTTTTTCCTTTGCTTTAGTCTTTCTTCTTGGTGATATTTACAGTAATAAAAGTGAATTATTCCACAACTGTTTCCTTTGTGTCTATTTCCTGACTGCTCACTACTACTGCTTCATTTTGTCTGTGTTCTTGATAGAAACTGTAGAATGTTCTAAATATGTGAATAATTAGTTTGTGGTGCCATGACCAAAGACTTCTGCTTTCTATAAGAAATAATTTATAATCTATTATTTTCTATTCTGATAAAACTCTATTCTGTTCTGGCTCCTGAGTGACACAACAGAAATATACTATAGTCAGGAGACTGAGTTCAAAGGCTGATGATGCCACAGCCGTCTGTGGCCGGGAGCCAAGGGAGCAAAACTGGCCATGTTCTCTCAGTGGGAGAGATGGCATGCTCTCTCTCTGCTGTCAATCAAAGCAACACTAGCCAATCGTGGGCATCTGTGATCTCATGTATTCAGAAGAGGGTAGATAGCTCTTTCCTCCAATTGTGTGACGCAGTGTGAGCAGCAGTTCAAGCTCAAAGGTAGGTAGCTCTCATATGATGGGGAGATGGGGCTTATCTTCAGAATAACGTCTTTGATAATTATGTCATTCACTGAATATACAAGTTAATCTATGAAGTCATACTGTGACTTCTTGTGACTTTTTTGAGCACACAATAGCTACTTTCCCCTGAAAAGAACTGGCAACACTGGTCACCGGAAATCGCCAGCTCTCATTGAAAATGAATGGATTCCGACTGCTTTGTCGCATCACATCACTTCCAGTGTGAATGCAGGCTTACAACTGATTCCAACGATTTAGTTGACACGTTTTTCAAAGACGTCAGGTGTCATTCAGCACTAATGATGATAGGAGCATCATTGACTTACTGACTGCAATATTAGTGACTCGTTTAACACACAGCCCAATTTCGACGCCTGCCGTTATAAACTCATTAGAGACTAATGATTTGGAGCAGCCTTTGGCCAAAATAACTCGGAAAGTTCTCTGGCCCTGAGAGAGAATCCTCACACACACACACATTTGTCTTGGTATTCTTATGAGGACCTTCCACTGACATAATTATAATGCAACTTATTAATTCTATGTTACACCCAAATCTAACCATAAGTCTAATCTAACCATAGATCTAACCATTTTTTTTAAGCAGGTTTCCTATTGGGAACCAGTCCCTACAAGTTCAAAACTGTCCGATATTACTATCCTTGTGGGAACATTTAATCCCCACCAAAATATAAACACACACACACACACACACACACAGACAGAGGAGAAGGAGGTTGAGGGATGAATGCAGCGTGTTTACTGTGACGGCGCTTTAATAAAGAACGCAGTGAGTGTGAAATAGCAGCGAGTTCTTCTTTAGCACAGAGCTTAGATTTCACAGCTTTCCTCTCTCTCTTCTTCCTCAACTGCTCACGTTCTGGTTTCTCTATCCTCCTTCCATCCATGGGCTTTAATAACAATCCTGCACCCTTAAATTGTTTGAGCAGAAATGTTTGTTCTCTGCTAACAGGATTGTGAATTATTAATCGGCTCCTGAAGCCGGTTTTATAACCTGATTGTTGAGGTGGGATCGTGCACCTCGATGCTCCGCCACACCATTTACTGTGATGTATGTGTCTGCACATCTTTATATCCAATTTAATGTGATTCGGATAGATTTTTTAGAAAGACATCATAAAAAAAGAAGCATGTGTGTGACCCCTGAAGGTTCTGCTCCATGCACGAGAGACTCTATAATCTATATGATTGGCCATCATGTCTGGGAGATTTTGATTAGATTTTCTCCGCATCTGTTTGATCTATACAAATGTAATGCCAGTACACTCAGTAAATATGAATAAACCGCTGAATTAGATCATTTTCCCGGAGAATGGAGTTCAAGCCGAACATCATTTTAAGCCCAAGACTGAGTGCTTTACCTAATCGGGAGGCTAAATGACCCTGGCTCTGCCCTACAGCCGCCATTAGTGAGAGGGAAATGCTTTTTAAATACATTCTTCCACGATCCTTTCTGTGAACCACGTGGACCTGCTGCACTTAATGCAGGACATGGTGAAGGGACGAGAGACAGTGTCTCTCAGGGACAAATCAATATGGAGTGAAATCTCAGCGCACACACACACACACACACACATTCCTTGATAGGTCTTAATATTTGATCGTATACTAACAGTACCCCATTAAATTCATCACCTAGAGGGAAGTAGTACATGCTCAAGTGTTCACTAAAGGACGTCACTGACACACGGCTTGATTTAAGAAAACAATGAATTAAAAATTCATTAAAAATTTAAATTAAAAATTAAAGTGGAAATTGTTATAGTTCTACATCACCTACTGCTGTGTTTAGTTTCTTAACCCTTTCATGTCCACATTTGTGTATAGTACATTTAAGGCTTTTTAGGAAATATAACATGTAATCCACCTCTGAATCACTTTCATTTATCATAATTCATCATCCTAATTTCTGTTGCTCTCTCTACTATTTCTCTCTTTACAAATTTTCTACACAAATCTTTAAATTAAATAATTTTTTTTTGGTGAACGACTTAACTTTCTAAATTATCTGCATCATGCAACAGTCCTACAAAGCGTACATTTTCTACATGTCAAGAATATTGCCATATTTTCTACAAAAATGATATTTTCTATAATTCTTTAATCAACAATAAATACTGTATGTATTTCCTCATTTGTAAGTCCCAATGGATAAAAGCATCTGCTAAATGAATAAATGTAAATGTAAATATTAGACCTGAATGTTAATAATTTTTTGCTTTTTGTTGATTTCTTTTAATTTGTATAATGTAATTTTACTCATGGTATTCCTACACATGGACGATATGTTTACTTTTTAATATAAGTAAAAATAATAAACTGATTGATTGAAATGATTGATTTTAAGTAAAAATAAGATAAATCTAAAGAATATGGATTTTTAAAAAATAATTTAACCACGCCTGGTTACACTAATACTATACATAAGGCCTTGTGTTTTCAGCCTTATCTAATCTACTTAAGCATTTTATCCTACGTTCACACTAACCAGAAGGGACAACATGACAAAGTGACAATTAAATTGAGATTTACTAGATTCTATGCAAATTAGGTGCTACACGGAAAAGCAACAAATCCAAACATTTGTCTCAAATGATTCCTTGGACCAATCCTATAGTGTGTGCAGGTCGACGTTTCTTTAGTTCCCCACTCACAACTTTAGTTCCTACAAGGAATTAGTTCCTATTTACTGATTGATGCACAAAATAAAAGAAAAATTTACAGTATAATCATTGTTTCCTCTTATCCCATCATATATAATCTCTCTTTAAATGTGTTTAGATAGGCTGCAAAGAAGGAAGGAAAAAGCTTGGATGGAAGTAGCAGAGATCCTTGGTGCCTCTGACGAGTCTAGCTAATACAGTTAGCTTTCTTTGCTAATCTGCCGAAGAAAGTAGTATGAAGTCGAGCATGTAACATGTAAATCAAACAACCAATTTTCACACTAATTAAGGCGTTATTTAATTTGTGTTTAACTAGTTAGCTTTAGAAGCTATATATAGCTACTACACTTTCTTATCAGAACTTAAAAAACAGGCCATGCCCACAAGATTTAAACACCCAGAACTCATCAGACTTCTCTCATTCTTGTAAATAAACCACTTTCTTCTTAGTTTCACTGCACACGCTTAGAAAATCTAAACTCTCTGGAGGAATCATTAAAGGTTCTATATAGAACCTTAGAAGTGTTTCCCTATCAGAAAGGATTCCAAGTAGAACCCCCTTTATGAATTATGCAAAGACCACTTGAATGATTCAAGGATTCAATGAAGAGTGTAGTCACTGAATAATGCATAGTAGTTGGTAAATATGCTTTAAGATGAATAACTATATGATAATGTGGGACTGTAAGTGTTTAACCCTCCCCTGCACAGTGCCACTTTTTTGGCTGGTCAGAAAGGGTTCCAGGTAGAAACCCTACTGAAAGCTGCACTCTTAGCAAATAATGTCAGATCCTTAATGTAGTACCCTTAAGGGTTCTACAGATGTTCTAAGGGTTCTAAGGCTTTCTGTGAAAACCCTTATAAGTTCTATGTAGAGCCCTACATCAGGTTCAGATTGTTAGAGAGACAGACAGAATTGTAAATGCAGAATATAGCATTGTAGAATTACAACTGTTAAAAACCACACTCACTATTGTTTTTCAGCCAAACACTGTGATTTTATTGTGAAGACATTTTATAACAATGGGAAATAGGCCATTTTTTAAAGTCACCCTTGCACCGGTCGATAAAATGAGCCACAGCAGCCACAGCGTTATCAAGTGCTCTGAGGCCACCACTTTAATTAAAGACTTAGTGAGAGCTGGAGGATCAAGACCAGAAAACACGAGGGATGACCAGCACTTAGAACGGTTTACATCATTCGCCTTAGGATTTTAGATAATAATTACAAAATTTACACAATGTACACAATGTCCCCTTAACAACACATGCAGTAAATGTAGCTAATGAGTACCGCATGTCTATATCACACAAAATCTTTTCCATAAACACAGATGTAAATCCTCATATATATTTGCTTCAAACAACATTGTTAAGCTCCAGAATGTCATTAAATAGCAGCTTGAAGTGTAACTTTATTATTGTTATCCACATCACATCCAGCTTTCTGCTACAACTTCTGCATCACGTTTTACACATTTTAATACTTCTGGGTGACGTTTCAGCACACAGTGCTTTAGTATAAAAATCAATTTTACATTAGTTAGAATTATCTACAGATTGCACATAGTGCTGTTGAATTCTGGATTCTGATTGGTCAGAAGGAGTTGATTAATTTTCTATAACAGCAACTCTGACAGTAATACAGCTGCAAATCACAGTTTTATATTAATGCTCTCATTCTAATACCTTATTGTTTCTATAATAACTGCTCATTCATGGGGACTTGTATGGTGGGCTTGACACATAATCTAAACCAACAGTTTTAAACAAATAAATAGGTATAATTGTTGATATGGTGACATTTTCTGTGAAGAGACGTTTATTTAACATTTGTGGAAGGAGTCTCCAGTGTCAGTGTTTTGTAAGAGTCAGAGTAAAGCTGTAACTTTAAGGTTTCAGACATGGGAAAGTCTTCAGGACCAAAGAGTTTACACTTTGTAGTTTCTCAGTAACATGACAATTTAAAAAAATAATCTTTGGCAAATTGCCATGGTATAAGAAAAATAAAACACTTGGAGGACATGCTGTTATAGGAGAGTAATTGCCTTTGGGTGGTAATGGCGTTGATTATTTTACTATAACAGCACCACACACTATGTTTAATTCCTTGCTTAAAGTGCAGTATAGTGCATCACCTGTCTACAGTTGTATTTTCCCATGAGTTGTCTGCATCAGTACCTGAATGAATGCTGTTTGTCAGAAATCCTGACACTGCACTGTACTGAGAGACTCCAGGAGGGGAAACACAACACCAACTCCCTTGCAGCTCGGCATGATTAACATAACTTAATGAAACTGGCTATAATTGGGCTGCATCGATTTTTTTTCTCTTTTTGATTGAGACACGATGGAGTCCTGATGTCTTTCAACACAGAGCTGATTGATTTGTGGTGCAATTCCAGGACTATTCAGTTTGAGAAATAATTATGTACTTATTTAGTTATCACTCGCTTCCTCATTACAATCACGGCTATACTGTTGTTAATTTTGGGAAATTCCTTTATATCAAGGTTCCCTTAACTAACATTATTTACAGCATTAGAATGAATAACATTAATATAAATAAGCCATAAACTTCCATTAATAATCTTAACAGTCATTAACATTTATTAATTTTGGAAAGAAAGTTAATTAAATACTAAATGCTTGAAATTGTTTATTCAGGATTGAAAAAAGTCCACTATGCAAAATATGAACTTAATTAATATATCTTCGGTGGATAATTGAAGCTGGATGTGTTCCAGCATTTACATCTACTAAGCTGAATATCTGATTATCAACATTTATACATGTGGTATTTTTAGTTTATGTTAATTTATACTGGTCACATGGTTTCACACAACTGTTATTCTTTTATATTAAAACTAATTGAATGATAGTTTTAATTATTAAAAATAGCTAAAACTAAAAACTAGTTCAAAAGTCATATTAGAAGATAAGAAAAAAATCTTCACTAAAGTTCAGCTGGTATTTGTTGACTTGCAATTAAATAAGTATCTGAAGGACAGTTCTAATTTGCATAATCATGCATATTCATACATCCAGGGTACACGGTATTAGCCTATTCCAAAGCCATTTTAGTTATTTTGGGGTCTTTGGGTAAAGCAATTCCTAGTTTTCTTTCATGACTGTATTCTTCACCTAAAAATAAATCTAGCTACATTATAATGTATATTTCATACCACAAACAGGTTCAAGATGTTTAGATGCTGTTATAAATTCCACAGACTTTTAGAAATATTTATTATAATGAACTTTAACATTATTTCATGCATGTTGTCTTGAGCTGTTATTATCAGCTAGAGAAACAGGAATATGAAATAAACCTGTTACTGGAACCTGGTCATAAACAGTCACAATTTTTATTGACAGAGTAGAAGAATTTCACCTTGAATCATCGCTGTGTGTGTGTTCGCTTCACCGTTCCACCATTTCACCCTTTGCCATGATTGCTTTTGTTTCCGGGTCACCACATAATCCATCGCTCCGACTTTTCCAATTTGTCAGGACTCGTTATATGGAGACAACAGGCATGTTCAAGAAAAAGTGATTGTGTGTGAAAACATACATATAGCCACAAAGGAAAAGCAACAGAGATTTAGAAAGAAATGCTCTGTGAGCAGGTAGGCATCTTTACCCCGAACACATTCCATAAAAAATTCACTCTACAAGTTAATCAAATAAATAATGAAATAATGGTCATGGTCCATTAATAGAAAATTATCCAGGCTCGTGATTAATTGTGTTAAACTTATGAAAGGGTGTTTTTTTTGTCCAAATCAAAGGGAGGAAATGATGGATGGGGACGCGTGATGAATGAAGAAAGCATCCGAACTAAATTGAATGTGTACTCATCCGTTCTCTCTTCACAACTAATGATAAATTGAGCATGTCGCATCGAACAATACAGAGAGAGGTTTAAACCTAATCCCTGCTCGAGGGCAGGAAAAGAATCAGAGCTTCACAAATTCTAAAAGGGAATTTTATTCATGGGTTATAGGCTAATTATTACAATCACTAATATTTGAGGTGCTTTCAGACGCTGGGTTTAAAAGGTCGCATGTGAAGCAAGTACCAAGCTTTTAACTAAGAAAAACACAAACAAATAAATAAAAATTCAGACACAATATACTCACTGCACTAATACAGAGTACAGACTGCATGAAGTAGCGACCCAGACATACTGTACTCCTGTCATTCCAAACGTCAAGACACACGATTATACGCCATCTACCAATCCACAAATCACATTCTTTCCAGTGGGTCCTGGATCTGCTCTGGAGTGACCATCCAGTGGGATGTGCCTGATATAGCTCTAGCATAAGCTGACCAGGGGACATCCTTGTGTACCCAAGGTGTCTGAACCATCTCAACTGGCTCCTATTGATGTGTGAGGTTCTAATCTGAGCCTCATACATTGCGACACGTGGACAAAGGCCTTCTACAAATGTAGATCGGGATAGACTCACTGTTCCTCCTGAATCCTAGGTTCAACTGTTGACTTTCCCTGGGAGGCTGAGGACTGTGAGTCCCCTATAATTAGAACAGAACCCCTGGTCCCCATTTAAAAAAGTCTCTAAAAAATCTCTTAAAAAGATCTCTATGCAACATTAAAGAGACATGTTAACCATACAACCCCTACCTTCAACAAGTTTGGCCAATTCTTGTCCACCCCTGCAGCCTTGCTGCTAGGAAGCTTAATAACTGCCACAGGAACCACAAGTACTGAGATGGACTCTCCTGCGCTCCTGCTCTTGAGGTGCTGAATGGTTTGCCAGAACATCTTTGCAAAATGATTATTCACAAGAAAATATGGTTTTCTGAGAACCAAAAATGGTTGTCTGGAGAGCTAAGAATATTTCATGGCATAGCTCTCAAAACGCGTTTTCTAACACCTGTGTTTTTAAGAGTCCTTACTGGAAAGCCACATGAACTTCACGTGTGAATAAGATTCACATGTGAAATTCACAAACGTGTTTTTTAGACTTTTCACTCGATATATTTCACATATTTTTCACATGTAGGGAACATTTTACTTGTAGTGCACGTTTCTATATTCACATGTAAGGGATGTGGTTTTATTTTTTACATGTGATTTCTCACATGAATAATACGTATATATTTAAGTTATGATCACATGCCACATGTCTACTTTCACATGTGCAATTTCAGGGCATAACATGTATGGTGAAACACTCCTTCATGTGTTTTTCACATGTGATCACATACTGTATTACTCACATAATCACATGTGAAAAAGAAATTGATGTGATTTTTCTGTAAGGGAGTTTATCACAGAGTTACCGTTACTTAATGAATGGTTTTTGGTGCTAGACATGCTGTTTGTGTGGAGCTAAACTGTAGGCTATAAACTTCTTTTATTGTTAGCTACATTAGCGTTGTAGTTTCAGGGCAAAACTAAAGAAGCATAACTTCAGACATGGCTGAATTTTTTTGCCTGCTTTACTAAGCAATGTTTATGTATTCTGAGTAATTCACTAACAAAAAAAGGAAAACTTTGTCAAAGAATAAAAATGAAACACTTTATTTGTTGGAAAATTGTACTAATTGACAAGCTGGTGGAGTTACAGATGATCAAATTGATATTAGGATTGCAGCTGGCGTGCTTCCAGGCCACACTGAGGATTGTAAATAATCTCGCCATCTGTGAGGTGCCGACAGTTGGGAAATAAGAAGTCACATGAATATAATTAATGTAGAGAAAATAAAAGAGGCAGTGTCTCCATAAACATTATGAGTTGATTTTTCTTTTTTTTCTGCAATAAGAATGTCTCTAACACTAACACTGTATGAATTGTTCACTCCCCTGTGGAGGATTTGTATGCAATACAGCACATCCAAAAACGACATACTGCCTACACATAAGCACCGTTTAATTAAGGATAGCTTGCTGTGATAGCTAATGATGTCTGCTCACAAATTTAGAAATGATTTTATGCAAACCTTCAGTAAATTACATTATTTTCTCAGCACACAGCACGAGCTGGAAGATCATGAGAAAATTGTAATGGCGGTCACACTTTCTACTTTTCACATCAGGCCCAAAAGCAATGCTGCGATGCTGTGATATTGAAATGCACCGTTCAGTTTCATTTTCTCCAAAGAGGGAAAGAAAAAATTGCTACTGAAAAAAATATCAGCTCAGTGGAGCATCACACTTACAAGTTCACACAGAAATGAATATTTTCTTTAATTTCTCGGCTCGCGTTGGGCTCCGGAGGCCCCGAGACAATGTTGATGGATGGTGTTTTAATGCTACTGAATGTTATTTTTTTACTGAGCAGGCAAAACTATAAATTTTTACTTCATTGCCAATGATCGTGCCCTATGCATAAAAGCGTGGCGCGCCCGCGTCGCCCATGAATAATCGCCCCTCACGGCAGATGTTACTTTGCAGAAACCAATTCTTCAGATAAGATTTGCAGAAGATTAATTGTCTACAGCTGTTTCATGGCCCAGTGCAATCTTAATACATTTATGATAAGTTTAAAAAGCTTGCACGAGGCAAACGCACGCGCCTGGCTGAGACAGCACGGAGAAAGCCAGGCTTTATTCCTACATCTGGATTCATCTCCTCCATCATATTCATTACTGCCTTTATGCAAGCCGATGGAGGCTGCACGGATTTTTATTGTTCGAGGTGCAGCCGCGTTCAAGCCCCTCAACCCCTTTATCCTGTCTGTCTTTCTTTCTTTCTTTCTTTCTCTTCTGCCCTCCTTTTTTTCCTCCACGCGAGTGAATTATTCAGATCTGTGCAAATGAGTTGCGTCCGTTTCTCAGCCCTCTTGGGTGGAAATTGAAAGTGACCCGCCATGACCCTCGGCTATTAATCGTGCCAAATTGCAGCGAATGCACAATCCGGATCAGGGTCTCCGCCTCAGAATGAGTCCTTAATGAGGGAGATACGACCCAGCTGGCTTCCCTCACTCACACTAGTTAAGAACAATCACAGTGTTATGACCCAAACCAGGGGTCCTATCTAGGGGTTTTACATTTTTCCATTCAAAACTAATCATTTCCACCCAGGCCTGGTCATATGCCAAATGTTCTACATATGCAGTAGCTTATTTAAGGAGGCTTTTGTGCTGCCAGACTCAGTCTAATGCAGACAAGGGTTTAACCTGGACACATACTGATTTCTGAGCATTTATTCCACATAACTTGGCTGGAAAATTGTTGTATTATAATCAAATTGTGTACTGTGTTCTTGACACTAGTATGCAAGGCAGGCTAAAAGTTTGGACACAACACAAATTTTGTAATAACATTTTTGTATCTACAAGCTTGTATCTATTAGCACAGAAGAAAATGATTTTACTAGAACTCAGCAAAAAAAAGGCAGTATACTATTTTATGTTGTTTGAGTGTCTAGTTTTTTCATGTGTGCAACCTAATATTTATACCTCGTGGAAATAAGACATGGCCTATTTGAAATGGTCAAATTGAGTTTCTGGAGACTGGGAAACAAAGAATGATAATTTGTATTTTTTTTTTTTTTTTAAACTCATTAGGAGAACCAATAATTATTACTTACTTTTTTTTGAGAAAATGTAGTTTCTCTAATTGTCTGAGTGAAAAATGTAAATAATTTCTCACTCACTCAATTCTGGGTGTTTTTTTGTACAGCGACGCTGAGTGTTAGAAAAGTGTTATAAAATGAAATGCATTATTATTATTATTATTATTATTATTATTATTATTATTATTAATAACTGATTGATTGATTTTCCCATTTTCTCACCAGTTTGGTCACCTGCCAATTCCCACCCAACATGCAGCTCTCCCCTATCATACGACAGCCTCCAGGCGCAGGGAGGGTGAAGGCTAATACATGCTTCCTCTGAGACATGTGAAACCAGCCAAATGCATCTTTTCAAACTGCTGCTAATGTGTCACAGGACAGTGTAACACACTCAGTGCTATCTACTCAGTGCTATCTACCCTCTTCTGCATACATGTGCTCACATATGTCTGGCTAGTATCATCATGGTTGACAGCGGAGAGACAGCGTATGTCATCCCTCCCAGCCAGAGATCACGGCCGGATTTGCTCCCTTGGCTCCTGGCCACAGATGTCCGTGGCATTGTCAGGATTCGCGCTCATGATCTCTAGACGATAGGGTGAACGCTTTATTTCAAGAACTTTACTGTCATATGCACAAGCTTTCTTGTACAATGAAATTCTTAGTTTGCACATTGTCACAGATGCTGCAACAGATTTTGATAAATAATAACAAGTAAAATAACAATATAGCATAAAATAGGAAAGACTGGAGTTCCACAATTTTGGAATTGTGTGAGAAATATGAAACAATGTACAATAATGTAGAAAAAGAAACAAACAAAAAAAAAGGGACTGTCTTTGCTGAACAAATATAGTGTGACATATTTTTGCATATTTTTTCAGTCATTCAGCAGGGAAACAGAAGTGGGCGGAGCTTTTCGCAGATAAATGACAGAACCATAATGGATACCAGTTGCGGCAGCAGAAAGTTTCATCTGCTGTGTGTCTGCTCTTCTGTCCCCATGTCCAACATGGACCTGTTAATGAGCAGGATGCTAAAAACAATAACAACAACAACAACAACAACAACAACAACAACAAAACATGTAAACGAACACTGTTAGCACTGAACACAGTTGGGTACTATTGTTTACATCATATGCATTTTTAATGGAAAGTACAAAACGATTCATGTTTAAATTCAATCAACCTCTCATGTGTTGTTCTATGGACTAGATTACTACAAAGTAATAAAGAGGTTTTTTTTGTATAATCTGAAGTACTCTTAAATAAACATGGTTGGTCATTCCTACGGCCTGTAATTGATGTTTTAGCAATTTTTAATAGTTGTGGATTTTTTTTTCCTAAACATTTTTCCTTGATATCGCTCTGCCCTGAAGGCTCCGCCCCTTCCAAATGTTAGGAGGCAGATTTATAGGTGATGTCAGAAAGTGATTTTTGAAAAACCTGGGTGTATTTATGGAAAATATTTTTGTGTGACAATCCATTACATGTTAGCTACATTAACATCGTAGCTCCAGTGCAAAACTAAATTAAATATACAGTAAGTCAGACTAATCTGCTCCACACGCTTGTGTATCACATAATAACCATCATAACAGAATGGCTTGTTATTTCCCACCCGCACATTAATGCATAATAAAACTAACAGACAGGCTGTAAATAACCCTGACTAACCTTCGCTAATGTTTCCTTTCCAAAGCCACCTTGTGCATCGAGCACGAGTTAATATGGTGTAATAAAATTAAACCTTCACTTCATAAATTTGCATGATTTATATTAGAAATATTATATTAATTTAACATTATGAATATGCAAACATGCGCAATCAATGTAAGCTGACTAATGTTCATTTGCTCCAATATGGCAGGCACTTAACGAATGATGGGGTGCACTTTCTTTTTCTACTTTGTGTGCAGGAAAAATATAATTATGTTAATAATTTTAATTACATGCTCCCTGAGACTGTCATAGATTGACTTTTAGGCACCTTTACTTTTGGTTTGATAAATTCAAGAAGAATTCTGAATGTTCAGTATTCAGTGTTCACTACTGATAATCATCAGTTGCGACATATTATTTTTTGGGGAAAAAAATCCTGGGATTAGTGGTGGATGGGCTTAGGGTGGATTAGTTGTGGATTAGTTAGGGTGGAGTCAGTATTCATACCTTTTATTTATTATAACTTTACTTGTATTAAATTGAACAAAATCCAACACATCACCATCGCTCGGTATTCCTGTACTGTTGTACTATTATAGTAAAATAATGGGTGATGAAGCAGAGTAGCAGGAGTTTCTACTCTGAAATTGATTATTCTCCTATAACATCACCTCCCCAAGTTATTTATTTATTTATTTATTATTTGACAGTGATTATAATTACTAATTTATTAGGGTCCCTGGAGGACTAGTGGTTAGGCCACGGCGCTCTCACTGCCGCGGCCCAGGAAAAAAAAACAACAATCATAATTAGCAAACAAACAACATCATAATTTTTAATTTAGTACAAAATGACGTGTCTTACTTTTTATCCATTTATATTTACATTGAATGATGTGGAACATCTGCAAAATACGTTAGTTCCTGTTATCACTTATGTTACACCAGCTATAAAGAGTCATTCCCTCACCAGACCCTTTTTTAAAATCTCTCCTGAAGTTACCGAGTTACAGCAAAGCATAAACTTGTTTGTGACTCTGACTGTTACGAAGCGCTGACACTGGAGACTCCTTCCATAAATAGACATCTCTTTACAGAAAACTTCATCATAACAGTCATTATATTATAACCATATAACACAAATAAGACCTACTGACACTTCACTGACAGGACATTCTGCATGGTCACTTTAACACTCTTTGCTGCTGAAGTCATATTTTTATATCTGTATGTATATATTTGGAATTTTTATACTTGTGGATTCTCACCTCTATTATTTTTTATATAATTTTGCACTTATGTATTTTAATGCATTTTCGTAAATGTTAATGTCATCTGTCTTTATATGTTTATTGTTACTGTATTGTTATTGTATGTTTACTGTCTGGTCTGGGCTGCGGAGAGGCATCCAAGTAAGAGTTGCATTGTGCTTGGTACACTGTACTTGCACACATGACAATAAAGCTTTAAATCTTGAATCTTGAATGTTGAATCATTACATGCATTTTTTAAAAATCTGTTTATGTGGAGCGTCCACCATACATGTCCCTGTCACAGAGCTGTTACTATAGAAACGATAGCACATTTAGAATGAGCACATTAATATAAACCTGTGATTTGCAGCTGCAGTTCTGATAAATGGAAATCTGTACAAAGCCTTCTGGACTGAACAGTGCCAGGGACATGAACTCTGGACCAGTCTTTAGATGTTTCATCATCATTCCAGTCACACTACTCCACTCTGGTGGCCCACCTTTCATTCGTGCGCTCACAGATAGCTGTCACGTATGAAAAATAGGACGCCTCCCTAACAAATGTCTCATTCTCTGCAGATTATTTACTTTTAATGGGCGTGGGATGAGAAAAGCACTTAATATGTGGTCACAGAGGCTGTGATGTATGGGGTCAGCCGAGTGACGGTGGCAGCGACAGTTTGCTCTTTTCTAATAAATCTATCAGGGCCTGAGGTTTAGTAAATTGCATTATAACATCTCTGTTCATCCCACAAAACAGCTCAGAGACACTAATATATGTTTATTTTAGTTACTCCTTTTAATAAGATAATAATTCAGAATTGATTTATGAGTATTTAATTTTATTTAATATATGTATTTATGAACAAAAAAAGACATATTTATTATTTAAAAATATACAACTGTTGATTTAAGGCCACTGGTTGGAGTGAATTTGAGCTTAATATGATATTTATTCATTTTTTTTTCAGGTTATACCAAAAACACAATTATTATTCCTCACACAAATCATTTATCTTTTGATGATCAACGTGTGGAAATTTTCAGAAGTTTTATTAATGTCCTTAATGCTGATGGTAATATCGCTTCACATTCCACATAGAGGTGATGAGATGACTTCTATCATTTGTCTTATTTAAATACCAAATGATAACACATTCCTCCTTCAATTCACGAAGAGATTAATATTGCTCAGATTTTAAATGCTGACTAATCAGAGCAATTTCACGAAAGCTTAATCAAAATCCCAAAATCTGCCATCAATCTTCCTAAAAGAGTCTTAGTGGATGATTTGCAATTTAAATGTCCATCCAGTTTTTATCTTTTTTTTTTTCTTTCCAACCTCTGGAAATGGGCCACATTTCAGCTGGCCATCATTCATCACGGATGTGTCACTGTTAATTATGCTGAATGTGATGTAACTGTAACGAGTGGCACTTTCACTGCCTTTATTTCGGCGGGTTTCGTTTCATTGTTGACTGTGAAAATCACTTCACTTTTCTAGGACAGTTTTTTGAAGAACACTGTCCTGTAAAATTCAATCTCATCAGGATAGTGATATTTCAAGGAGAATCATGACTCCTAAACTTACACTCACGTCACAACCCCGATCGAGCCACGACAGCGACAGCACTTGATCAGTCAGGACCGGAGCTATGAGGCTAATGTAGCTAACAAATAATGGAAGCTTACAGCCTCCAGTTTAGCATGGTGCACAGTGGTGTCTCCTCAGTCAGCTTTGTATAGTTGTTCAGTGTCTCAAACAGAAGTGTTGTTGACGTGGTTTCTGACTCTGTATGACACACCGTTGTCTATATACAAAAACAAAAGGACAAAGTCACAGAAAGAGCACAGAGTCAGCACACCATCTTGAAGCAGAATTACTTTCTTCCCAAACAGATAATTTGGTGTCATTCCGTAACCCATAACCTTCTAAATGCTAACTCTGACCCTGTGTTCATGCTAGTAGGCGACAAGTTGCTTGTGTCACTAGTAGTTTGTCTCTCAAGTGGGTGTGTAGTGAGTCTAGTGACCACTACTGTTGGCACTTTTGGGTATGACCTGTCCTGCAATCCAATGAGAATATATATATATTCTCATGACAAAGAGTTCAACGTGTTGACTTGGCCTCCAAATTCCCCAGATCTCATTCTGATCGAGCATTGGATGTGCTGGACAAAAAAAGTCAGATCCATGGAGGCCCTACCTCGCAGGACTTAAAGGATCTGCTGCTAACATCTTGGTGCCAGTTTTTCTTCCATTGTTGTGCGTCAAAAAGTAAATGGAAGCTAACTGCAGTTAGGAACTAAAGTTGTGACTGGGGAACTGAAGAAACATCAGACCACACTCACCATAGGATTAGTCCAAGGAATCATTCGACCCAGTCATTTGAATTTGTTGCTTTATCTCGCCATAGCTAATTTGCATAGAATTGAGAAAATTGTCACACTTGTCATGCTATTGCTATTGTGTCACTTGTAACTGTCGCTGAAATCGCGGCTCTGTGTTGTATATAGAAAATTAACAGTCACCTACCCCGTGCTCTGCATACCAAAATATAGGCTCCGAATCTACTGAAAATGAATGAAATACTCCTAATACAAAAAAATCTAAAACTAACCCTTACCCTAAAATTCTAAAACACACAAAAACCCTAAAATCATAAACTTAAACCCACCGCAAATATTAAATCGCCAGTCTAATCAGACTCTAAAATATTACAACCAACCCATTCTTAAATTACTAAATCTAACCCTAAGATCTGAAACCTAAAACTAACTATAAGATCCTAAAGCTAAATCTAACTCTAAAATTGTAAAATTAATTCTAACCCTAAAATCTTAAAAATAAGACCAACCCTATGATTCTAAAACTGACTTAAATGAAATCCTAATATGAAATGTAACATTACAAATTGTAAACCTAACCCTAAAATCTGAAACCAAAACCCCAACCTAAACATTATGATCCCCAAATTAAAATCTAAAAACAATACAATTAAAACTAAAATCTTGCCCTATAATAATAATAATAATAATAATAATAATAATATTAAATAATAATATTTAATCCTGACTTAAGCCTTAGAAATGGATGCATACATATGTGTTTAGAAAACCCAGAGGAAACAGCAGTGGAAGAGAACAGATGTGGAGCAGAAGCAAAAGAACCCTCTGTCCACTGGTCATGTTTAGAAGGTGAAATGAAGAGAAGAGCTTGTTGTTGGGGATCTGCCTCTGCTGCCACTTGTTGATGGCGAAGGTGAAGATGAATCACTAGATTATGCACAGGTTCACGCGCTTAGTAAATGAGAAAAGTGGCACTGGCTGACATGTGCGACCGCCTTCTCGTCGTCTCTTTTAATAACCTGTAATACTGTAGCAGGACATTTTAGCCATCGCGAGACTGATTGATGGCCTTTGGAGCAGGACGGGAGCAAAGTAAATCGACCAAACTGCTAAACATATCAATTATTAAAAAAGGCGGGGTTCGCCTCCAGACCCAGGAGAGGAGGGAGGGGGACCAAATGGCCTTTATTTAATATCATTTCATTACCAAGGGGCAATTTATACTCTATTGACTCGAGACAGTGTCTTTTCATGTGCGGAAATTGTCTCACGTTGCAGATGAGATGTTGATTCAGGAGCCGCCACAAGAGCAAACATGACATCACATATCCGGGAAGATCGAGCAGAGGCCAGAGATGAGAGATGATATCTAGCGATGGCAGTCGATTTTCCTGGCAGTTTTCCTCCAAGTCAAACAATTCGGATAATTGAACAGAAAGGCGATGTTTTTGTGATACCTATCATGTCGAGGAGAATTTCTAAGTGGTGTTTTCATATTATCACGCACTCTCTGATGTTTTGTCACGAGAAGATCCTTCGCTGCCACTCAAGTCTATCAACGTCAGGAGACAGGCTTAGTCACAGACTCATATATTTGGATTAAATAGTCAAAGTCATTACACAGAAATGTTATTGACCTTTTAAAGATACAAGTTTAATAGTTTTTTTTTCTCTCAAGCCGAAACAGCAGCTCAACTTATGAAGTCTCTGGAGGATTTCCTTGAAACAGAATCTGTCTGTTTATATTCGTCATCGTGTTTGGAGACATCGTGGAGCTGAAAATGAATTAAAATAAGACTACAAAGAAAACAGGGAAGGAGATCAGGATTACGAGAAAGGCCACTAATTTTCCGCTTGATAAAACCTGGCTTTTCTGATACAGCTCAGTTTATGATGTACTGAAGTGGAAAATCAAATCCAAAGAAGAAAATAAATTATTGTAATTATGAATTTCCAATATTATACACCCAGAATAGCTGCAATATTGCCTTAAATGTGCATTAGACTTTGCAAGGTGCCATTTCCATTCAGGTTAAAAGACAGTTAAAAATATTTTTACAACATTAAATATAATATTAAGTATAAAATGTTTTTATATAGAATATAAATCTAGCTAATTTCATTACCTTGTGTTAACTAATTAGGTAGATAGCTTTACAACAAGCTGCTAAATATAGATAACTAGATTTTAATAGCTAGCTAGCTAACAGCTCCATAAAATAAGGCATTAAATATAATTAGTTTTGCAGTCATACCACAAAGGGGTGTTACTGGGAAAGGGTTAAACTTAAATAGCTAAATCTTTGGATATCTTGGCAGTTAACTATCTCCTATGTAAGCCATAAAACTTGACATGGTGTGCAGTTATAAAATAATCCATCCATATCTCACTGCTATCTTTGAACATAATTAGTAGCTAGCTAGTTAGTGTAACACTGATGTGTAACACTGAAGTATCTAAACATAATTAGCTAGTTAGCTTGGTAGTCATCTAGCTAGGATCACTCTATAAAATAAACTAAGGTTTTAAATAATTAGCTAGCTAGCTTGGAAGTTAACTAGCTAGGAACATTTTATAAAATAAAGTATTAAATAAAGTAAGTTTAGAAATATAGTTAGTGTTTAGTGTTACACCAAATGATTGTTACTGATATTGCTAAATTAGCTAGTTAGTGTAACACGGATGGGTTCTCACTAAAGTAGCTAATCATAATTAGCTAGCTAGTTTGGTAGTTAACCAGCTTGGATCACGCTATAAAATAAG
>CM040468.1:11430205-11532740 GCA_022758105.1 Pangasianodon gigas | reverse complement strand
TATAGGTTTTAAACTTAGCTAGCTATTTTTTTTTACACTGTAACCTGATAGCTCAATAGCAAAATTGTAACTTGGATAAGATCCTCAAGAGTCGCTAACAATAGCTGTATCTTGTGTTTGTACATCCTCAGTAGGTTTTATTTATTACAACTCCTCGATGCTCAAAATTTGTATGAGTCTACACGAGGCTCGGCATCTCCTGAGAGCGGTGAGCTGAGCGGCAGGCTGAGTGCGATCGTCATGGACTTTCTCACACCTGGCTGCTGTCAAAGCCGGTGCACTTATTCACCATCTCATCAGCACTTAGCTTTTTTCAATTTCAGGCCCAGGGAAGTTACAGCTCTTTGTACAAGCGCCTGCAGTAATTGAATTTGCCGCAGAAATGGCCGGCTGGAAAATTTCATTTTCTTCCCCTATCGGTCGTGTATGAGGCCCAAGCAGACAGGCACCTCCCCTCTCTAAACTTATCTTATCTCTCCCCCATCTTCCCATAATGGTCAATCTCTCTCTTTCTTTCTCAGTCTCTCCCTCTCTATCTCTCTGTTTCTCTCTCTATTTGTCTCTCTTTTTCTGCCTCTCTCTCTGACTCTCTCTCTCTCTCTCTCTATCTGTCTTTCTGGCTTATTCGGCAGAAGACAGACTTACCCCTGCCTGTCTTGCCTTTCTCAATCCCTCTCTCTGTCTGCACAGCACGTTACTCCTCAGAGGGACAGCCTATAGCCCCCCTTTACGATTCTCACCCTTTTGCTGGTGCCTCATCCAAATCCTCAGCCTCGGATAATCTCCGTGAGCACGGGGGGCTTGTCACCGTGGCTGTTTTCCCCCCTAAATGCCTTCCACAAATAATGGTTTTCGGAATGAGCATTAACAGGCTTGATTACACGAAATGGCCCTTTTAATTTACAGCGGGCAGCTATTGATCACAGGAGTGCAGATTAAAGCGTTCAATGAAGCCGGTGATGAGGTATTAAGCAGCCGAAGCACCTCCTCAAGGGAACCAAGGGGGGATTGTGGGAGGAAGAGGAGGAGGCACGGCTAGCCTGTCGGTCGGTCGGTTGCCCCCCCAGCCTGTGTACAGTTATTCCCCTGTAATGAAGTGCCTCTATGCGGCAGCATGAAGCACAGGCAGGAAAAATAGATTGGAGATGATGAGCTCTTCAAAGTCATTTCTCGCTCTCTCATTCCGTCTCATGCCCTCGGCTCCTCATGCCGTTTTTCACGACCTCTCCCAAAAAAAATTCCTAGGGATTTACTTAGCTGGACCGATGCAATTTTTATGACCTTATTGCTTTTTTACTGTGGTAATAGTTTTGAATCAATTTATCAATCCCAGGGAACCATCAGGCATGTTGCCCTCAAAGATCAAGTCCAGGTCATTTCATCAATTCACTCAGGTGCACCCAGATGGAAAGTGACGAGAAATAAATAAATAAAAAGAAAAAAAAAAACACCCACCTGCCTGAAGCCTTCAAACTGGACCACATCGTAGTACAGTTATTTGTTACAGAGTTACTTTCTTGCCATCTCGGCTTTGCTATATTCATCACAGAATTTGCAATACTGTAATGAACAACCCTTAACCTGGTGTCACCCAAACAAGGTTTCTTCCTTCTGTTATCACTCAGGGATTTTTTTTTCTACTCCGCTGTTAAAAGCATTACACAAATTAAGGATGTCACCGAACACAAATGCACTTATTTGGATTTAACAGATGATGTGTTCTAATTCAAATACAAATACAGGCACAAATAGGAGGTGCACGATCCATGTTTTTCTATCTATTTGAGACTAGATCCCATCTGGACAGGGATCTTGAGGGACGTAACAAAAAAGTCGCATGAGTGGGAGGTTTTTACTTTCATGTAACGCCAGCGTGAGCAGGAAGGGTGCGAGTATGAAGATCACGGGACAAACAATGACCACGTTCATTAACAAGTATATGAGGTGTTCAGACCAATTATGAAATGGAGTGATGTAGCTGAGGTTGAGGAACTATCAGCCAGCCAGAATTCACACTCCATGCTGACAGTGCTGCCATTTGTACATCTGGATTTTCTTTTCCCAGTGGCGTAGGGTTCATTAAAAAAAATTAAATAAATAAAAGCGTTCTATTTAGGCCATGCCCACTTTGTATTTATAGCCAAATAAAGATACAGATATGAAAATTTAGTATCTAAACTAGCTAAACTCTGCTTATTGCCTACCATTACTTATTAGCTACATTAGCCTACACATGCTACTACATTTGCAAAAACAATTATACAGTACAGCAGCTCAAAGACAAGAATAATATCAGTTCCATTTTCTGTTCTCTATGGCTGAATCAGTAATAGTCAGTTTCGGCTCCATTTATAAATTTGATGCCCTATTCACATTTAGTTGATTTAAAAAACATTTTCTACTGGCCTTTTTTTTTTTTGGAGAAAAAAACTGGCTCACTTGCTGAGGATTTATTCTGTGTGTTTGAAAGTCTTTTAATTTGCCCGTATTCCCTTGATGTTCTTTCTTTGTTTGGCTTGAACAAATGCCAATTAATGTTCCATTTTCCCGTGCAGGCAAATGGGATCTGAGCTCCCTAATGCAATTGTGATGAATTATCTCAAGCGGCTACTGTACATCGAGTAATCGTAATGCAATAACGTGATAATGACAAAATAGCTTTTAGTGCCTGGCTTTTAAAAGGACCTGCATTTCTTACGTGATTTAATTTCAAGAGCATCTATCAGTACATGACGTTTAAATGCCTCTTTTTTTCATATTGTGCTTTCTGTCTAAGAGGTGCAGATCATTTTCAAATTTTTATACTGCTTATTTTGTCACAGTGTCAAACCATAAATATACAGCATGTCCTACATCTAATAAAACATCTGCATCTGTATGAAGCTTAGCATATGGTGTAGTGTAAGGACATGCCCTTCACTGTGCCCTGGCCTTTCTCCCTCCGTTACAACAGTGCAATAAGTCTCCAAAGGCCCCGCTGGATCGGCCCCTAATGAGCCTCTTTAAGGCTGTTTGAATTTCTAATGAATAACTCGAGGCACAAAAATAAACACATTGCTATTGATCACGCCATGAGGATTTAGGATAATCTAATAAACCGTAACTGTGTGTTTGGCTCGAGCTCCGGAGCCGTGTGTTCTCACAACAGGGGGCCGCGCTTTCGGCCCTGTTATTACTGTACGCTTCGTCTCTCCAGATCAAACCCCAGCTCTGATATCTCACACCTCCTTCTGCTCTCTGAACCATTCCCATCCCTACAGCGTGCTTCGTCAGATTTCAGCTCAAGATCCTGTCACACGGAGTCAAAAGATATTTAATATCAAACAATTATAGCTTTTCTTTAACTTAAACAAATAACTTTTTTCTCAGAGGTGAGGAATGTTAAAGTCTGGCTGTGTCTAACAGAAATATACACTACAATATTGTGTTTGGCCAAAATGGTAAATGAAATTTAAACAAAAATTAAGACTTGTTAGTATGTAAGACAGGAACCACTAGTGAATAAGGAGTAAGACATAAATATGGAAATAATATTAATTCAGCAAATTGTTAAATAGTCATATTTACTACTAAAATTGTAAAAAAAAAAAAAAAGGTAAACAAAGTAAAGCACACCTTTATAGTAACACAAATATAGATACATTAATAGAATTTCTATAAATCATTCTTTAATTAAAAAGAATTTATATAAAAATGCAATTTATATAAATTCTATTAATAGAATCATTTCTTGAAATCATTTGTATGCTGGTGTTTTTTTCCTCATTAACAAAATAAAATATGGTTCATTCAATTCTGACCATGTTTAACATCAAATAAATTACAAATATATAGTATTTTGGGGGCACAAACATAGTTTTTTAATTCTTATTTCTCCTTTTGTCAATTCAGTAAATTGTGTTGCTACCAGCAGCTAAACATTTCAAATAAATAAACAAACAAATAAATAAATAAATAAATAGTTTTAAGAATGTTTTTAATTAAAAAACAGATGTTATTGCATGTACAAAATATTAGGTTTTTGTAACATGGGTTACATCTAAAAAAAAATCTAGCATTACTTGTGTGTATTCCTACAAACTGCTTTGGGATTTACAAATTTCCAATTTATTTAATCAGAATATGACATTGCACTCCATTACACTGAACTCTGTACTGAGCTGCATTTCCATATTTATTCAGCTGTAATTATTGCATATCTGTCAGTCAGTATGTCAGAATTATGCTGTTAGTTACATTGTAATAAAGGCTCATGTGGAAAATAAAGCTTCAGCATAAAAGATGTGCCATTGCATTCAGGTGTAGTGAATACTGCATGTGAAAAACATGCGAACAACATGCAAAAAAAAAAATTTGGAAGCTACACTGTTTCATTACTTGTTAGCCTTATACACTAGACTTACAGCTCCGGGGTAAAACTCTAGAAGCACACATCAGACACAAAGTGTCCTGGCTTATTGAACAGATTTGTGGTAAAATTCAGCTCTCAATTCATTTTTAATAATCATTTAATAGTAATTGAACATAATTTAGAGATAATTACAGCAGCATTTTAGTCAGAAAATGAATAATTGTAGTATGAGTTCTGGGTTTTTGTGTATTTAAAATTAGTTTTTAACTATTGAGGTTAACATTTCTTAATATTTAATATTCTTAATAGTCAGTTACACAAAAGAATCTTAATAACATTAATGACAAATTGGGCTTATTATCAAGGTACCTGATTGGATGATGTAAAACAAAATGTTAATTTTATTTTTTTCAAAAACTTCATTGGAACATTTTTGGTGCCAAGCAAAGCTTAATTTTCATTTCCTTGTAAAATGGATTTTTAGGACATTTCCAGAATATATATATATACATACACATATATATACACATATATATACACATATATATTTAAACTGATAAACATTTTGTGCCTTAGTTTTCTTTTCTTGGTTTGATTGTTTTTGCATAGCTACATTTCCAGAGCAATTTAATGCCATACGAGAGGACAGAAATTTTTTTTTATGTTATTTCTAATTGACATAGTTGCATGAAATCATTCAGTTCAACTTCTTTCCCTTTTGCCACATATTTCAGCAGTGACGACAGATAAAAATGAGCTTTCAGCTATTTGCTGTGTGTATGATGAATCCCTGACCTCCATTATTGTTGCTCAGAATCACATTCTTCTTTCAGCAAAGAAATAAGAAACGTTACTTAAGGATGGTTATGAAATGCTAAATTTCCTACAGTCAGGGTTTTAAATTTGTACTTGATTCCCATGATGAAGCAGCTCACTGTGTCGCGTGTTTGCTGTTAATTCGTTCTTAATGTATTGAAATGTTATGCAACATGTTTGAGTAACAGATGAGTGCAGTCATGGCTGAGCTGCGTGATTGATTATTCAGTGACACTACCTGCTAGTTTTTGACTCATCCCTGTAAAATCTTGCTGTCTCTCAGTGTCCCAGGGGGTTTCATGGATCTCAGGACAGTAATAGGTCTTTAGGGCGTGTGGTAATGAATATTTAAAAAGCAGTTTACATGCAGCTGTGTCGAGGGTTCTTCCTTAACACATATATTAGTATCAGTCATGCACCCTGCTTTGTCTTTACATCCAGTCAGTTTTAAGAAAGCGAAATGTTTGTTTAGGTAATTACACATTAATTAGGCTACAACATTAGCAGCTAGCTATCCTACTAGCTGGGGTTTTTTTTCAATTATTTTTATTTATTTATTTTCATTGTGAAATTTTGGTGCCTGCAAAGCTGAGTTTACTTTTTGTTGTAAAATGGATTTTAGGAAATTTCTTGAGCAACCTAATTCCATTTGGGAGGATTTTATTACACACACACACACACACACATTTATATATATATATATATATATATATATATATATATATATATATATATATATATATATATATACATTTTTTTTTTTTTCATTTCAAAGTTTTTGGTGCTGGCAAAGGTTAGTTTTCTTTGTTTGATCGATTGATCGATTTTAGGAAATTTCCAGAGCAATTTTTGGATTTTTATTTATTATTTATTTTTTATTAATTTGTTTATCTGTTTGTTTTAGTGCATTTTACATTTGCATTGCGAGAATCACAGCGTCCTTCTTGTAAAATGAGCAATTTAATGCAATTTAATTTGCATTAAATTCTGTAGTTCTGTTATTTCAATCCATCATTTCTCCTAAACTTTTCCACCACTGATCCAACCTCCAGAAACTCCATGTTTACTGTGATGCCTTCTAAAATTCCCCAGGAGGAACATCCATCTTCCTCAGCAATGGCTGTATGGTGATGCAGCTCTTTAAAGCTCGGGGGGGGGGTGACACGTGGGCCAATAAAGAGGTCACGCCGGTGTGTAGCTGATTCAGTGGGGTATGTGACCTACAGAAAGAGCTCCATCAGTGCACAGGCTCTATTATTAAACCTCCATTTCTCTCTCTCTCTCTCTCTCTCTCTGTCTCTCTCTCTCTGTCTCTCTCTCTCTGTCTCTCGGAGGTCAGCCTCAGAACGAACATTAGGCTAAAAACAGCTAATGTAATTTAGGAGCATAACAATACAGGGATATCGTGAGACAATTCTATTAACAAGATATAAATCACGGTGAGGGTGAGGGAAGTGTTTTTTAATTGATTGATGGAAAAGACGATCTATAGGTTTTCGGAAGACTAACAGCCATTTACCGTCTCCTGTGCAGTAAAAGAAGGAAAAAAGCAAAAAGAGGAGAAAGATAAGAGAATTACAGCTGGCATGCTAGGGGATAAATTATTCAGAGAAGATAATCATTTTGTGCTGACATTACTAACGTGAAGAAGCATTTAATCTCTGTGTGGAAGAGTCCACTCCTTTCACATAGAGGGCCGCAGTGAAGGATTATACAGCTGTAAAATGCCCCTGAAGTCAAAATTGGTGTTTTAGAGCTTTTTGTCCCCATTCATTTAATACAATAGTATTAAAAAAGAAAGAAAAAATAGTATTGGACATATTATTGTTTTAATTTTGTACTTTGCCACTTCTGGGTAAACAATTAAAAAAATAATAATTTATAACTCACCCTGTACTAGTTTTGTGTTTATCCAATTAAATGCTCTCTGGAATGTATATGTCCCACCATATGGGTGTGTCTTGCTCTACAGTAGCAGATCATTAGCAGTAAAATATTGTTCAATGGCATGTTTCTGCATTGCATTGCATATTCTCTTTTCCAACCGTGGCTTGGTATTCATTTGAAAGAGGATGGAATGTGTGCGAGTTGGCAGTTTTGTGACAGTTGCTTTTCAGAGGAGTGTTTTACAAACTTGGGACGTTTCGATGCTGGGATGTCACTACTTCAGGCTGACGGAGAATGCAATTCCATCTTTATCCACCATCGGGGCTTCTCCATCAGTAATAATAAGTAATATAATGTTATCTCAGACAGGCACGGGTGAAGACGTGGGTAAAGGTGGTGGTGAGAAATCCTCCACGGTTGAAAAAAGCCTTTCGTTGAACTCTTCACTGTTCTCCATATTTAGCTACGTTCACTGAGCTACTGTCAGGTTTGTTTAGATCCAACGTGGGTGTGGTGTATATCCAAAGCTATTAGCCATTGTGTAAATCAGTCAGTCAAGCACTTCAACACGATGCCACTCTGTTTTCCTGTTTCAACGGGAAATACATCAATTTATGAAATTAATCATGGCTCTCAAGACCTTTCATTGGGATTTTAATGTTGAGTCTTTCTTGGTTGTGTGTTGCGCTGACAATCACAGAGGGGACACTGTTATTGCTAGTACAGTAACAATGATGTTAAATAGGAGAAAAAACTTCAACGATCTCAAACATAAGGGACAATGATTAGTTTTCGCTGCTAGTTCTTAAAAACAAAAGAGCAAGCTTCTTTTCTTACTCACCATTTTCCAGTGATGTTCAAATCACATTAATGAGAAATCCAGTGTAAATGTAGTGGAGATGTTGGTACAAACGATGGATTCAAAGCTCCAGAATGCAATGCAGCTACTGTATACGACACACTTGCACTGAGTTATGGCAGCGACTCAGCTCGGCTAGATAGCAATCTATGAGATGACAAGGACAATGGCGTATAAGCATGAAAGCATGAGAAAAACGTTAACCAAAGTGAAAACTGACCAACATGTGGATGAAAAAAGATACTAAATAAGTTGATTGCAAAATAAGTCATCGAAGATGTTAAAGATCACATGTTAATTAAAAAGCTTAATATGCAAGTCAGTCATGGTGGATTGGATTTTGTTCTTTAACTCTAGTAGTTTCCTGTATTGACACAACAAGACAAGACAAATCAGTCAAAAAACAAATTCATTGATGCACACTAAAATCTAAACATTCATTGAAAAGAGAGACAGGAGCACGCTCATGTATTCCATGTAAACATCCTGTTTCTTGTGAAATCAACAGATGTCTCCATCTGCCCGGGACGCCCTCTGTTCACACACACACAACACAAACACACACATACACACACACACACCACTGCAATGTATACCCACATCGATCTCGGCATGGATCCATCGTGTCAGGATGATACACATTATTTACAAGTGTCCCTCCTCCAACATTATCCATTTTTCACCTCACCTCTCTTCAAAGGGCGATTTAGAGGAGGAAGAAAAATACACACACAGAAAAAAAAACAGATAGAGACACACGAGAGCGATCTGATAACCATCCACCATGACAAATTATGAGTGTTACACAAAAGAAAATGACAAACGGGGCACAGGCGGTGGGCAGAAAGTTAACAAGGGGCTGATCTTCTGCGGCGCTGCGTTATCTTCTTCCCTGCGTGTTTATTGCACTCAGCCGTCTTATTGCCCAGCGGCCTGACGTTGACTGACAGCTTCTATTAAAGCAGCGTGTCCCTGCAGGGAGCAGATACATTAAATAAAACTGTTATTGCTCCTTCTTGTAAAATACGGCTGCTAAATAGCCTCTGTGAGCGAGACGCTTTAGAGTTTTAATTTGAGAGACGGCTTTATAACAGTGGCGCAATTGACACCGGCCTTTGTTTCCCGTTTGTAATGATTGTGTACATATCACAGGTTGAATTGATGGTCCTGTCTACTCATGGGGCTTTGTTTGAATTTAATGTGCGCTTTACCGGCAACGCCTGGACATGGATTTTATCTCTCTCTGCTCCCTGTCTGCTCCTCCCCTCCTCTTTCCTCTCCTCTTCTCTCTTTCTCCTCATCTTGTACTCAGTTATGTCTCTTATCAGGAGCTGGTGCACTGGAGTGGCCCAGAGCTCTCATCTGGCTACAAGATAAGGCTTTTCTTTCCATCCGGATGCATGCATGGCAACACAACAAAGGTCCCTGTTAGAGCTCAGCTACAGAAATGGGCCCCGAATGGCGCTGTAATAATGATGTATTCGTTACAGGACATTGATGTCCGACGTTGTCTCCCCCCCATGACTTCCTCCCCCTGTGAAGCTTGGTTATCTCGGTGCTGACAGCAGGGCAGCTGCTGCTCCTCTCCGCTGTTTGGTGTCATGGCTGCCGTGTTGTGTGCGCTGCATATTAAAAGCTTGATGGAAGCAGTTAAATGCGTGCTTAATGGCAAGGAGCTGGCAGAATGAATGTACAATTGAATTAGCGGTTATGATGGTGTGCATTACACAATGAAGTAAACAGAATTATCTCAGCCGTCTTCTCCCTCTCCTGCACGTCAGGTTTTGGCAGCATGACATGACTTAGTTAGCACATTTTTTGGTCATTTTTATTTTACAAAGCATCAAACCGAAAGTGAGCACTGATGGTCCTGATATTGTATTGAAATAAGACACATCTGAGTCAACACATCTCAGTAATAATCACCTTACAGAGATCTGCTGCACCTCGCAAGACTAAAGTATAACAACTCATAAGAAAGTTGATAGCTACCAGTTTAGCATCATACAAATTGCATATCTAAATCTCATGCTCATCAAGATGCTCAGTGTCTCAAACAGATTACTGGTTTATATTTCTGACGCTGTACGAAATGATATACATGATTTCTATACGCGGGACATTAGCTAGCTAACCATGCAGTACTCAATGTTATTATATTCTCTACATACAAACAATTCGGCGTCATTTTATAAACTTTTATAAACAAGCTTTTGTGTCTGAAACTGATGCAAGGAATTTTCAAATGGCTCAGGAGTGGAGGAAATAATGACTAACACTGAGGACATCATTTGGTAGTGACTGCTTAAAAGGAATATAGTTACAAAAACAATAAATGGTTGTTGATCCTGGAACATTTGATTTTTGTACAATGACAGACTAATGAACATCATGTTCACTCGACACACATACATATTTAGGGAAAAAAATAAATAAAAACAGTCGTAGCTCCATCTTGAATCCAAATCACCTTCTTTCTCAGTTCCTAGTTTGATGGAAGTAGTGTGGCCTAAGGTTTTTAATAGGAAATTACCCCAATATGTTAGAATTGTTTACAAATGGTGTTGCTGAACCAAACAGTGATGTTTAAGGAGAATGTGTGACACATGTAATTGCTAAACTGTTGGTTATTAGCTTCTACATGTTAGCAGTGATGCTGTCTTAGAGACTTTGTTGCTAGATTTTGTTTAGACCTTTTTAGACCCCTTTTATTTAAAAAAAAAAAAAAAATAGCCACCCACACACTTGTTCTTCCTTGTTCTGCCTTGTTCTTAAACTCTTTTCCTGGCAATATTTACAATAATAATAATAATAATGGAGTTATTCCTTCCATAACCACAACAGTGTCTATTTCCTGACTCCTCACTACCACTGCATCATTTTATCAGCATAGAAATTATAGAATTTATTAAATATGTAAAGAATTAGTTTGATTCTGTTTTGATCACATTAGTTTGTGGGGCCATGACCAAAGACTTTCTATAAGAAACAAATTTGAATGTATTATTTTCCATTCAGATAAAACTCTATTCTATTCTGTTCTATTCAATTTTATTGTATTCTATTCTAGTCTGTTCTAGGTAGTGTCCAGGAAATCTTCCTTCTTCATGTAACACATTTTGATTTGTAAATGATCATGACGATTCAATGAATATGCAAATTAGCCCATGACATCATCTGGAGACTTCTAACGACTTTTTTGAGTGTGCATTAGCTACTTTCCCCTTAAAGGAGTTGATGCAACCCTGCATGTTAGCAACATTAGCCTTCAAGCACCAGACATGTCTTGACTGATCGACTACATTTTGGGTGAAGGGATATTTTTTTTACATTTAATATTCAGCCAAACTTTCCTTTAAGGTAAGAATTAAGCAACGACACCATATATGAAACTATACATTGCACGGACTGATAAAAAAACATTGATCTTGTTTTGATAAGGATATGTCATGACAGTAAAATATATTGTGCATGAACACTGGGAGAAAGTGGGATTGACCCTGAGGTCAGGAAAAGTATTGAAATAATGTATCATAGGAGCTCACTTCTGTCAAGGAGGAAATCGGCTATTTGTTGTACTCTGTATCAAAACATGCCGATTTTTCATGGAATCATATGCGCAAATGTGAGCAGGACCCTAAAAGAAACATACGATTGGCTCCTAGCCCACGCCATTGAGATCATGGCTGCTGAAGACGGCGTCCTTGCTGACGGACTGGTCACTTGTTCAACTTCGGCCATTAACCTGAGAGGGCGAGACAGTTTGCTTCACCGTCGCGCGCCACCGGCACATTTATCGCCCGGGGACAGACTAATGGAACCCGGCTGAGGTGTGTTAACAATTTTTCTATCGATTAATGACAGAGAATCACAGCCAGACTGAACTTAGCCCATGAGATTTAGTGGCTTTTAAGGTAGTAGCGATGAATATAATGCTTTAGAAAGAGCTTCTGCACAGGAGATATATGACACCTGCTACATTAAGCTACATTAAGCTTTAATACGTCTTCATTACTGGCAGGCCGCCGGAGCCCCTCAAGGTTGAAATAGAGATCCACCTTTCATTATGCCACCCATCATCGCCCTGCGCAGGAGATATCAAATAATAATGGAAGTGGTGAAACAGTTCTGCCCGACTTGTTAATGTTAATCGATGTATTAAATATTAAGGATTTCCATAATGGGACGTCGAGCAGCTGCCACGCCGTGCGCTAAAGGCTGAGTCCAGATTCCACAGGATTCCAGTGCAGAGCCAACTTTTCTCTCCTGAGTAATTAAATAAAGTGGAGCGTAATCACTGACCTCATCACCTGTGACCTATGACCTCAAGTGAGGAATATGTGATTTATGACACATCTCTCAACACACACTTCATACTGTAGGCCTACATGTAGCTTCTCAGTAATATCTGTTCATAAAGAAATTAAGTCAAATCTTGAATCTGACAGGACTGGAGCAGTTACAAGTGTCAGAGATGAAAAGAAATAAAATCTAATCAAATTTTAAATTATTATTATTATTATTATTGTTATTGTTATTGTTGTTGTTGTTGTTGTTTATTTTATTTCAAAAAGAATCCTTTTGGCCCATAGATTTGATTACTCATTTCTTTAAACATTTGCAAGCAGCTGCATGCCTGAGGAAAGATATAATAATAATAATAATAATAATAATAATAATAATAATAATAATTCTGAAAGCATTACCATTATATTTTTTATTTATATTTATTTATATTTACATTAATGTATATAAATAAATAATTTATTTAATTGCAAATCTCCTGTTCTACCACGTCCCAAATGTGCAGATTCATATCTGATTCATATCTGGTGACTGGAGAGGCCACTGTAGTACACAGAAATTACTGCCATGTTCATGGAACCATTTTGAAATGACTTTTGCTTTTTGACATGAGGTATTGTTATGCTGGAAGTAGTCATTATAAGTTGGGTAAAAAATTGTGGCCATAAAGGGATGGATGTGGTTAGTAACAATACTCAGACAGGCTGTGGCTTTCAAACAATGCCCAATTGGTATTAAGGTGCCCAATGTGTGCTAAGAAACATTCCCAACACCATTACACTACCTCCACCAGCCTGACCTGTTGATCCAAAACAGGTAGGGTCCATGGATTCATGCTGTTAATGCCAAATCCTGACCCTATCTTCTGCAAAAAATTGAGGTTCATCAGAACAAGTGACATTTTTCCAATCCTCCACTGTCCAGTTTTGATGAGCCTGTGCCCACTGTAGCCTCAGATTCCTTTTCTTGGCAGAAAGGAGTCGAACCCAATGTAGATTTCTGCTGTTGTAGTGCATCCTTCTCATGGTTCGACATGTTGTGTGTTTTGAGAGGCTTTTCTGCTCACCACGGTTGTAAAAAGTGGTTATTTGAAATACCATAGCCTTCCTGTCAGCTCAAAGCAGTCTGGCCATTCTGCTGCGTCGCACTGCTGCTACTCATATTATGGATGATGAATTTAGGGATATGCTTTAATTGGCACTTTGTAATACTGTTCTGATGGACATTGATGATGGATAAGAAAAGATAAAGCATTTAACACTTGTTTGTCCTATTTACAAACAGTAAATATATGTCCTATTTACAGACAGGTGTTTTTTTTTGCTATAAGACAGGGCTATGGAGTTTTTGCTGTTATTTGGAAGCAAACACACTGAGCACACACCAAAACACTCACCATGGCTTTCATTTACACTACAAATGCACAAACACATGATTCATTTCAAGCAAACACTCACTGGGATGTGGACAGCACACACAAGCGGCATGCTGTAGAACCTAAACAGCACTTTCTTGGACATGGCCATGTTGGATTCTTGCTCACCGCACATGAGGCAGGACAAATAAACGCAGCACAGTGAGCTGGGCGGCCGTGGCCCCTCCCCTCAATCATCCCTGCCCGGTGTGTAGAAAGAAAACACAGAGCCCTGCAGGACACCGAGCTCGGCCCAGCCGCCACATACTCCAGCCTGCTCCATGTTTCTCTTTCCCTCAGATGGTCCAAAGGCTTGTGTCCTGTTTGCCCTGCACCCCTCTGATGAGAGTAAATGTCTTTTTGTCTCTTCCATGTTGTCAAAATAGTTACAAATCAGCTGAAACTCAGCACCTCATTCCACGACATTCCAGGACAGGGTGTCACCAAGGTTTCACCATCACACTGATGCTTAAATAGTTTGACTTATTGTTTTATTCATTTCATCTCAATTTAAAGGAATGGTTTGGCAAAACCTCAAAATCAGATGATTTTTTTCCCCAACTGTCGTCAGACAAGACAAGTCTGGTGTTTATTTGGAGGTAAGCAGCTAATGTAGCTAACAAGTGCTTCAAATGACCTAAAAATCTAAGCTGCAGTATGTATAATTCTTTTGTTAAATAAGAAAGAAAAAGCATCAATTGAGTATAAAATTACTATGAAGGCATGATGTTCCTGAGCTCCTGTGACTTTGACAGTCGTGAAACAGTAACTCACGGTAATACACAGTCAGAGCTGTCAGGTTTGAAGTTTTCTACACACCAGACATCTTATATCATCACATCACAACTCTTAAATACAGGAAAAGATAGAAAGCAAGCTCACTAAGCTAGCAAAAATACATGTTCTTGCTAAAGTAGAAAGGTTTTGCTCATACTCAGTACCTCTGACAGTCACATTGATGTCTACAATAAAGTTTTTAGGCTTACAGCACTTCTGTAATACCAAGAAGATGTCCCTAATGTTGCTGAAAATTTGATCCCAAACCACACACTACCATACTAAATAGGATGTCTTGTCACCAGTCATGTATATATTATTTAGTCATATTGTTTATTACACAGAATGCACTTTGGGATGCAGCCCTGTATTCTCTCTGAATGTGTATTACTTACCTCTCACAGCCATCAGAAGGAAGCACAGAAAGAAGCAGTACAGCCCACATTACAAAAGGTTCTTACATGTGGTACTCGAAGTCAATTTTTTTATCAGAGAGGGCTTACTTACCATGATTCCAAAATCGTATATCATGCAGCTTTAAAGTACAACATCTCTTTTAATAAGCAGTTTTTTTTGTAAAAGAGCAGCAAAAATCCATATTTATTATAAAACTTTAGTTCAGAGTGGAACTTCATGTCAATTCAAACTTCAGAATTTGCGTGAGGGCGAAGTCTAAGAAGTGAAGTCTGGTTGTCCCAGATGACAACTTCCATAACATGCCAGCATTCAGCTACAAGGTGAAGTTTAGTTCATGTTTATAGGAAGTTGACCTGCGTCCTAAACCACATCAGCCTGTCTATGGAACATCACTGAAGGACTGGATGTCAGCTGAGGCAGAGATTTTGGGTGAAAGGTTTCTATTACTTCCTAGCTACATTAGCCTCATAGCTCCAGTACAAAACTAAAAGACACAAACTTCAGACTAACATCTCTTGGCTGATCGACTAAATTTGAAGTCGACAATAGTATTATCTCATGCCTCGGTGACCTTTTCCTTGTACACAATAAAAGATTCTGCTAAGACAATAAAAACTCCTAGTCTGAGATGTTTAAAATGGCGGAGGAGCTTTTGCAACAATTATTGATGACAAAAAATTCCCCATTTGTCACGCAGTGGCACTTTTACAGTCTGTAATGTGGAATTGTTGCCAATCTCCTGCCGGGAGCAGATGGGCGAGTCAGCAAGATGGATCAGATGCCACATAAATTGGCGAGTGCCAGCGAAAGTGCCGAGTGCCACGGATGTCTGTGCTTTATAGGCCAGAGCGGAGAGGAAAGCTGCCAAAGGCAACAGCTCAAACTGTCTGCCCGGATTATTCCCTGTTCAGCACAGTAAGGAATAAATTCTAATGATATTCTCCCTGTTGCCTGTCGAAAGTGTGCCGAAATATAAACATAAAGCAGATCTGTCCACCTAGTGATTTGCTAACTACGGAAATGTCATTTTATCGGTGAGCTGATATAAGTATGAAAAAATACTGTTCCAATAGAATATGTTTAGTTTAATATTTCACGTCAAAGCGAAACACATTTTTCCCACCATAAACACCAAGTGAACTGTATTTTTTTTAAATAATGGCAGGTTAAGGTGAAATCTGAGTGTTTGCATTATGTATGATTTAAATGTTTGATAGAGTCCTGGAGTTACACTGACGCAGATATGGAGCTGAATCTGATGCATCCCACTGCACGTGTTAAACTCTGAAGCCCCTGATTCCTTTCCAGAGACACTTCATCTCAGCATTAATGTCAGCATTAGAGGCTCCGCCCATGAGATACAGAGCATCCAATACCCTTTCCACAATTTTCTAGCCACAAGCTTCACAATCTGATTGGCTCTCTGCATGTCCATGTATGTGTAGTTTCGTGCTCCGGTTTCCTGCAGGGAAGCAATCTTTGTAACACTGCAACACTTAGAGAGATGCCAACAGGAACGTCCTAGAGGGCAGACAGAAATTTTACAAGAAAAACCCTAGAAGGCAGGAAACAGAGTAGCCGGAGGAAACCCCTGAAGCACAGGGAGAACATGCAAACTCCATATCTAAGTGACTATATTTTTGCCAATACCGCAAATTTAATTGGTCAGCCAAGACATGTTTTGTCCAAGACATGTTTGACATGTCTGACCAAATCTTATTTTTGTCAAGCTATATAAGGAATAAAACAGTCTGTGTCATGCTGTTGGAGGAAAATAATCAGCAGCAGGGTGGTGAAGTGGAATTGCTGTTACCACCTCAAATTTGATTATTAATTTTTTTTTTTAATAACAGCACATCCCCAAATAGTTATTCCACTTATACCACAGGAATTACAATTTTTATTTATTAAAGTGTCATGTCAGTGCCAGAATCAGCATCCAACTGCACTGCTCATAACATCATGTGGCCTACTGTGATGATGTACAGTAAGTACTCTTATTCACTGCTCTTGACTACGCCACTCCGATTTTATTTGGGTGGGAGATCCCAGGCCATGTGAAGGGTTTCCCCACACGGCTATTCAAATCAATGAATATCCTTACGGCAAAATTACTATAAACACAATTTCAATTTTATTAATCTCAAGTAGTTTCACTTAAAAGTGGGGTCAATTTACTTATACAAAATAGAAACAAATAACTACGGAGGATGTCACTCTCAAGACAAAAAAAGAAATTAACACGAAAAAAGATAGATTAATACAATAAACCCAAAAAAAAACCTTCAATTTTCACACACAACACCTCAAAGCATAAAATAAACCAAACCACTGTACACATGTGAATGAGACTGAATATGCTTCCTCCCTATGTAGTTACAATAAGTAAAGCTGCCAGTAATAGCCTAGTTGACATACATTAGTCATGGGCCAACAACAACAAAAGGGAAAAGAAACAAAATAGGCAATTCACAAAAGGACAACAAAACATAAAAACAAAATCAAGGCAGGGAAAACAGTGATCAACTGAGCTAGACAGGAACAACTCTTAAAAAAAAAAAAAAAAGAGAAAACAACATTAAGCAACAAAACACAATTTGTCAACCCATGTTATACAATCAACAATATTAAAATGCTAGGTATCCTAGCCTCAGAATAAAAATTAAAATAAATACTTTTGAAGCTTTTAGCTGATCACACACCATTGAAGGGCTATAATCATCACCATATACGTCGTGCAGTATGCTGTACCGTTCGTTCAGCGTCTGCCACTCATCCAGCCCAAGATAACCAGTATGAGAGAATTTAAGACATCTACAATCAACTAAAAGCAATCACATAATTAAAAATTACTTCTCTACAAAAGAAAGTACTACAAAAAAAACGATTCGCTTTAACAGTCGATCAATCGTCAACACTCACATGCAATATGCAGTGTCGGTCGTTCAATATACACCAATTATTCAATTCAGAATAACCAGCATAAAACGTCTGAGGCACACATCCAAAAGTCAACTAAAAAAACAATTGCATGATTACACACCATATCATCATCCCATACAGTTTACCTGATCATAAGTCACTGGCTTTTAACCAGCGACACGTAGGCCAGCACTAATTTAAATACCTCACAGATCTAATCATACAAATGACCAACGAATGAAATGCTAACGCTCACTTCAAAAAGAAGAACATTCATAAAACGACCTACCCGGAATTGTTCTTCCAGCGACAGACAACCATCCGCACGCCAAACAATTGAAACGCAGCTCATCTGCTAATCGGAAGTGCATATTTAAAGGAAATCCAATCGGAAGTGCGTATTTAAAGGGAATCCTGCCTACTATCGTAGATACCACAGCGCCTTCCTAGTGGCTTGGCTACACTACAAAAATGGCCATGAAGGACTCCAACTCCCATCTCATACATTCCTGTTCACCTGACTACTGATCACCTTCACCTGGAACCCATTACACACCACAGTATATAAGGACTCACATTCATTCAATTCATTGTGAAATATATGCTCTGTGTTTCATACCAGTTGTTACCAAGCAGTTCATGTTGTTGTGTTCTCTCTGTTGTTTTTTTTTTAAATTCTACTTATGGTTTTCTCGTTACTGATTTTTGTCTTGCCCTGTTCATGCTGTTTGCACCTCGCCTGACCATTGCCTGTTTTTGGATTTTGTCTTTGCCTTACATTTTGGATCTGATTGAAAAAATTTCTAAAATAAAACTGTTGAGTACCTGCATTTGTGTCTGTATCTGCCACCTGACCTAAAGATGACATGAAGATTTTTAGATATTTATTGCTACATTTAATGTGGAGTAGCAACAAAACACGTTAGTTCCTGTTAGTTTATAGCAGCTATAATCAGTCATTCCTTCACCAGCCTGTCTTTTTTCTCTCATGGATTTAATAAGACATGTTACCGAGAAACCACAAAGGGTAAACTCCTCTGTTCTGAAGACTTTCCTGTGTGGAAATCTGTTTAAGCTGTTTATTATTAGCCTCAGATTATGTGCCACAACTGCTATACAGGTCCCTGTGAACGAGCAGTTACTGCAGAAATGATAACCTATTAGAACGAGCACATTAACATAAACCTGTGATTTGCTGCTGCACTACTGTCAGAACGGACCAATCAGAATCAAGAATTCAACACTGCTGTTCTATAATAAACTTCATTTGAATGCATACAGTGGTAATCCATGTCCATAATAATCATCTCTGACCCTGTTAAATCATACATTTATGAGGCCTGATTTTCGGTGAACTCTCACTAGTGTGGGATTGAAGAGTGGGTTTGTGTCAGATAGACGAGCAAAAAACATGTACTTTGAGAGTGTATGGATCAAATAAGCTCCACCCTCTTTATAAGCAATCATAGTACTCAGCCAACCCACAACAGTTTTGTAAAATACGCTAGTAATGGAATGTGAGGTTTGTTTAAGGTCAGAAATAATTAAACCCCTGCTAATGTTACAAGTAAAAGTGGAGGTTACCAGCTCAAAAATATACCAGGACAAGTTCCTGTGGGTGACAAAAAGGACTCCAAGGGATTGGATCAGCTCCAGCGTGACACTATTCCAAGTTTATCTCATGCAGACAGACATAGACCCTGATCAGGGCATCATTCTGTGTGCTCCTCTTTAGCACAATTGACTTGTCATGTATTTCACAGCTAATTAGACCTTTACAAATGAGACCTATGTCCACTGATAAGGACGTTGCTAAATTGACCGTAAAAGCGACCATTCAATCGGGCATAATGAGCGACCCAGCGGCAGTAATCGGGATTAATTAATACGCCTTTATTACAGGCAGCAGATCAGGAGACGGCAGAGTGGGAAGGGGGAGAAGGCCATAATGGTTCACTATCTGTGTGTTTTGTTAGAACCAGGCACCATTAAACAGAGGAGTCAAAAGGTGAGTGTAGGATCAGAAGTATACGAAGGATTGTTTATGTGAGAACCCCTTTTGTTAGCTTATCTCACTTTTCACCAGGGCATTCATTCAGCTTTGGAGGACGGAGATCTGTATATCTGTATTTGTTTTTGTTCTGAGCATAAAAAATCACATACATTTCACAAGGGATCACATGTTATACACATGTGATTATGTTATTTCCTGCATTTTATGTTATACCCTGAAATCTCAAAAGTGAGATTTCAAGTAAAAACGTGTGACAACGTTAATAATATGTGATAAATAACACCATATGTGAAAATAAATGAATTATATGAACAGATCACATGTATAAATAAATAAGTCATGTTTAAAAAATCACTTGGAAATAAATTAATCTTGTGGAGCAAAAGTCACATTTGAAAATAAATGAATCATGTAAAAATCACTTGGAAATAAATGAAACATTTATTTCCATTTATTATTACATTTTATTATATAAATGATTCATGTGGGAAAATAAATGAACCATGTGAAAAATTGTGTGCAATAATGAATAAATGAACCGTGTGTAAAAAAAAAAAAGTGAAATATAAAATGTGAAGTGGCTAAAAACCACGTGTAAAAAATTCCCATGTGAAGTTCAAGTGACTTTTCTGTAAAAAGTCTCTTTGCCTCTGGGTGCCCCTCGCTGTCTCCTCACATTAGTCGTGCCCACGCCATCAGCTGCAACTCCACAGGCTGTGTGATTACTTGTGGCTTCAATAGTTTTGGGAGATTAAGAGCCACTCTCCCTAATCATGTTAAACTCTCATGCACCGTGCAGTGGCAATCAGGCACGTTGGTGTGGGATATCCCCCGGGGGACGTGCGCCTGCGCCTCTACAGCTATTACGGTGTTTGTCTCTGGTGATTGTTTGGACGCTGCACAGCCTGGCAGGACGGCTCCGTTCTCCTCAGCTCCTGCTCTGATCTTCACCATATTGAAGTGGACATTTTAGCACCACAGGATCAATAGTGCTCAATGGCTTCGATTCACCTTCTGTCAGCATAATCACAGTTACTGCAGTAAATTTATCATTGAATTCTTATAAATACTGTAGAATAAATCCCAAAAAACAACCCCAAGGAACTGTTCACTCTCATATCCTATACAAAGTTTACTCGATAATAGAATTGTAAAGGACTAACTGTAAAGTTTTTTTAATCCTACTCTTAATCTTATTGTCTGTCTGTGTTAATCTTATTTCTCATTCCAAAAGGATTAGCTACTGTTTCAGTTTCAGTTCAGGTGAGAATGGCAAATTAAGTGATCTCGTTCTTTTTTTTTTCCTGTCGTGTTCATTTTTCTGTCAGCGGATTCGACCTTGATTCCCCGTGAGACTGAGAGTGCTGAAGGACGCTCCAAGTGGCTGACGCTGCACTTCCGCCTGCACACGGCCTGCCAGCCTTGGCCACCGCATGCTCCCGGGCTGCCGCTTGATGAAGAAAAGTAATCAATGGAGTGAAGAATGATGAAGAAATAAAAGTGGGAGATGGACAAGCTGTAGAAATCAGTGTGGCACTACTGCAGTGACCGAAACATGTAAAAGACGGAAGGTGCACCTGCTAAATAATAAGCAGAACTCCTTTGAGTGTTTTTAAAATAATGTCATAAAAATGACTCAATAAATTACTTCACATAATTCATCTAAAATGAATTAGTCCTTTGCAAATTATCATCTGGCTCACACTGTTGTTAAATGAATCAATAGTAACTCATCATACTTCATATAAGCTCCATGACTTCATATTCTCATTGTTAAAAGATTAAACTGCCGCAGAAATCCCTCTGTTTCCTCCTGAATTGATTTATTCCCTCTTATTAATGAACTTTGGTGCAGTTCCACTTGTCAGGCTCAGCGCTACAGGGGGTCAATAAACCAGAGGAAACTTGATGTTAGTGGATCCAGCTTAAGTGATTCTGTCGTGCTAATGATTCGATACATCAGGACAAACGCCAGAGGCTTATAATACGTTGATCATCATCACCATCGCTAATCTGCATTAAGTGCTGGACTCGCAGGATGTGAAATGTGAGATGTATAACGGCCTGCTGAGATTTTATTACAGGTGGATGTGGTGGAATTGGGCTCACTGTTGAACAATAAATAATACACATCCTGGTTCTGTGATATAATGATGATAGCAGATTTGGGATGGCGATATTAAAGCACCAATAAAAAAAAAACCCTGGCAGTCTGGTTGATTTGCGTAAACAATGACGGCATGCAACCCTGAAATGGTTGCCATGGTTATTGTGTCATGCTTCTGGAAAACTATTTCAACTAAGAAATCATGTTAGTCGCACTGAATAAAATCATTTCTGCTCATATCAGAACGACGTTGAAGTCTGGATTCGCCACACAAAAGTTTAAAAAATGTGTTTTTTAAAAGGTTTTCCGTAAGGAGATATTTATTTAACATTTATGGAAGCAGTTTCCAGTGTCATCGCTTTGTAACAGGCAGGTGTAAAGCTGTCATTTTATGTTTTCTGACATGGGAAAGTGTTCAGGACAGAAGAGTTTACGCATTGTGGTTTCTCTGTAACATGACAAGCTGTGTGTCTTTGTCTTGGTAACTTCAAGAGAGAGAAAAAAAGATGGGCTGATGAGGGAAGGACTGTTTATAGCTGCTATAGTGCAAGTGATAACCAGCAATAACTTGTTTCTTTTAATAAATAGAGAATTGTAATAGTAAGCAAATTGATGTGGTATAAGAGGAATAAAACAATTGGAGATGTGTTGTTATAAGAAAGTAATCAACTTCGGGGTGGTAACAGTTATGTCATTAACATCACCCCATCACTTATTATACTCCACCAGAAATAATAAGCTAGCTCAAGGCACACTGTTTTATATTATACGGCATCTTAGTTTTATTTATTAATTTATTTATTTTGCAATACCACAGTTTTTAACACTTTGACCTGAGTAAATTTTTATTCATAAATAAATAAATAAACAAACTGCTAATAGGTCTGGAGCCTTCTTTAAGAAAAACTAACTTACTAGAATAAAAAGTGTATCACAAATACTGTATTGTATTTTTCAGATCCATTTCAAGAAACCTAAGGTTATTTTTTATTACTAATATTTTCAAGAATGGTTTAAAATGTTATCACTCAACCTGTTTCAGTTAGTAAAAGCATATGGAAGATCATAACTTTCATAAACCTGGACATAAAAAATAGTGTATAGGGCATTTGTTTGCGTTTCGGGGAGGCTACACTAAAAGGTGAATAAATTGCTGCCTGCAGCTTTCTGGCTGGTCGTGAAAAATCGGTGCGATGGATTGGCAGAGAGAGATTTAGTTGCACATGGCAGAGGTCAGTGTATTGTGTATTCTGTGCAGTCAATAATAAAGTTAGGACGTATGCCTGCTGAAAGTTAATGAGCAATCGCAAGGACCTTGAAAAGTAATTTGCATCGCAGTGTCGGCTGCCCGGTCCAGCTCTAAACCACCCAGGGGAGCTTGAGTCATCACGATGCCGCCACAGACATGACACATATGGTGGAGAGTCATGCTCCTTCTCCTGCTCCTATTCCAGATGCTTGACTCTGAAACCATGTGACGTTGTAGTATATTCACGAATTAAAACATGTATCTCCACCTGATGATATCGAGCTGCAAAGAACACATTAAATACATAAAGTGGTTCATCAATACCAAAATTGACACTGATTACAAAATGAGTAACCAACTTAGATTTAAGTAATCAGGGACATCATGGAACATTTTATTTAGCTGTGTTTATGTTGGTTCCTGCTGTGTCTTGCAAGCAATGAACTTCTCATGTTATGATTTATTTTTAAGATGTTATGGTGTTTAAACAGCACCTTTAATAGAGAGTGCTAGGATGGCTGATCTGAGTACACAGAGCAGTATTAGCGAGCAGGGTCATTAAAAATAAGCGCAAGGGGCTATGATTTATAAGCAAAATGTAGACACTGGCATGCAAGGCGAAAGTGAAGTGCACATGTCTCAGTGCTCAGTGTTTGCCAAACTGAAGTGCCCTCACAGGCGACACTTTCTCTTCACACCTGCTTCACTGCTCCGTGCTCGCCAATACCTTTGTGTATACAATTCATGACATCTTTTTTCCGGTCACACTCTTGGATACTGCTCTGCCCGCTCAGGTCACATCCTTTATCAAATGCATTGTGCAAAAACCATAAGATGATTTATCAGGTTACTTGTGGAAGATGCTGTAGTTCCTCCTCTTGATATTTTCAGAGAGCACAGTTTACAGTCTGCTTTGCTCTGATTTGCTTTGATTAATCAAGAAATACATCCAGGCCGCTGTCATTTCTTGTCGTCTGTTCATTAGAGTAACAACGTACACTAGGCTTACATAACAAAGCATCATGCAGTATAGGATGTTGGTATCTGAGCAGTTTTTATGAGAACGAGTAAATGAGTATGGTATCATTCCATAACCCAGCACCAGTATCAGTATCGATGAACCCCTAGTTTATTGGCTCACAACTTAATAACGATCCTGTTTTCAGCAACAAAAAAAACACCACTTTTATGACATTTCTCTGAACTGAACCAGGCAATTCAAGAAATCACAGCTGCTGACTCTCCTTAAATTCCCACGTTAAGCTTCCCACTCTCTCTCTAGCAGAGTCGTAGTGGAGATAAAACATACACACACACACACACACATAAAACCTCGACCATAACACAAAAGCTTGAACAGTAACAGCTGCATTCTTTTATGGCTGTAATAAAGCACAACACAGGACAGAGCTTAAATCACACATTAACACATTTTTCCAATGGCTGAATTCCATCATCGGCTTGCGCACTTCAGCTAAATTCAGCACCGCACACAGACTGCGACGTTCTCCGATGTGGTGCTACAATAACCTAGCATACTGAAATTTAAATATGTTTAAATGTCATTCTGTATTTTCTAAAACTAAACTGAGTTAATTTATGAATGTTTTAATGATTTTTAAGATAAGATAAGACTTAGTCTCAGTCTTGAATCTTGCACTGTCACTATCTAGCATAGCCAATGCTGTTGCTAACTAGGCTGTATCTTTTGTAGCTGCCTAAATTGCTAGATAGTTTCAGCTCTGCTGTTTATTGAATATTGTTTAATTTGTAGTTTTGCTTGTGATGTGTTGGCCTCCTCAAGGCCTGTGTCATGAGTGTATCCAAACTACTATGCTAACTATGCAGTAATTAACAGTAAGCAGTAATTAATGAGGCTTACTTTTCACCTGCAGAACTACTAGCTAACTATGGTTCTTTTATAATAACTGCTGATTAATTACTGATCACATCGACATAAATCCCCAATAGCTAAGCCTTATCTTCTTCCTGGAGAGCTACTACCTAATATGCCTCAACCTGTTCCAACACCACAGTGTCCAAAATGTACATATTTATATGAGTTATTATAGGTCTACTCAGAGGAGCACAGGGTGATATTAAGGTTATTAAGGTTATTAAGCCAGTCAAGGTCTAAAAAGAGAAATGTACAACAATATCTTACAAAAGTACAAGGCTGTAATCTAGGAAATAGTAACAAATTCTCCATTAACATACTATCAAATTTATTTGTTAACACATATTTTAAATAATAGAAAAATTAGTAATGAATTACCATGTGTAATACTGTGCCGCATCATTAACTACTGAAGAACAACACAGTAACACTTTACTAACTACTAATGAGTTTCCATGTGTTTCACTTTACAATACTATACCAAATCATCATTAACTACTGAAGAACAACACAGTAACACTTTACTAACTACTAATGAGTTTCCATGTGTTTCACTTCACAATACTATACCACATCATCATTAATTACCGAAGAACAACACAGTAACACTTCAGTTATTACTAATGAATTTCACTTTATTGTTTAAATTCATATCCATATACTTAAAACACATGCAAACAACATTCAAACAACTTAGAGCTGTTATAGTACAAAACATGGCTGACAAATTAATTTAAAAGTTACATTCTAATTACTTACAACAACAACAACAATAATAATAATAATAATAATAATAATAATAATAATAAACTGAGCAAACATTAACATTAGCATGCCATTTGCTCATATCACATAAAACACAGAAGGTGAAAAAACTATCACTTTTTTAAACAAAGAAAATAAGGAGAAGCCAATGTCATCATTTTATCATTTAGTTTAGTGTTTAACTTTAATTTCTCTTTATGTACCTACAGTAATATTTTAGCTGGTTACCATTTCTTAGCATACTCCAATCTGTGTAAAGCCCTGTGATCTCCAATGTGTTTTATTTTATGCAGAATCTCAAAAAACTTCCTCTTTACTAGTGTTTTAATGCTGTTGTAGAACATATGTAGTGCACTATATGGCAACTATGATATCATTTGAGATTCAACCTCAGAAAAGGAGCCACTCTGCTGAGTGCCTGATCAAAATGTATAGCTTTACAAATACAAAAATTTTGACTTTGACTTTGCCTACTGACATACTGAAGCACTTGGAGCACTGTTGTGTCTGTAGGCTCTTTTTGCTTTCACGTCCACTTCCTTCCACTGGATCACCTCTCCCTTGGTGTTTCGGTACCTCATGTTTTTAATTTAGGTACTGGTGAGCTACCTTCACATGCGAATCATACACATTTTTCTATCTCCTCTGCATTTCAGCATATTTGGAAAAGTGTAAAAACGGTGGATTAAAAACAGAGGAAAAATGGTGGACTGTGGACAGATAACATTTTGATATGAACACACTGTTTTAAATGTATCCCCATTAGTGTGGACAAAGCCTTAAATATTATATGAGGTACCACTGATGTCCAATGACAGAAACTCTCGTACAGAAAATCCCTTTTGTTTGCTGTGCAGAGGTTTTTACCTTGAACTCCCAGCTTCCTGAAACAATCAGCCGCAAGAGCAGAGAGGTGAATAGTCAATCAGAATATTCAGCATGGCCTTGAAGTCACCAGGCATTTCTGTGCATGGCAGAAGAATTCACTTTATCATAAGGTTACAGCTTGCCACAGGTAGGTCGTGTAATCATATCCAACACAATGTGGCTCTAATATGAGGCTAGAACAAGCCTGTCTGTCAGTCCATCTGCAATATGGATATAATCTCAGCCAGTTCCTGTCTAGCTTTTAATCCTTTCCTTACTACCAACCTGCTCTGGATACTGAGGCACAAGGCACAGGGCACAGGGAACTCGGCTGTAGGGTTTCACACAGTCACCTTCAGCAAAACTGCAATTTGTTTAGCAAAACAACAACACCAACAACAAGCTAATTAAATATGAAAACACCGCTCAAGTCTGAGGGTGCTTTCATGTACAGTGTTGAGTCTTTTTGAATGGAATAGTGGTGTGGTTCTTCAGGTAATCAAACTCATTTTCAGCAAGAGCGCCTGAAAGGTGGTCTCAGTCCACTTCCAAGTGAACTTTAATTTAGTAATGCGAGTGAATCGATCTGATCCAAAACATGCCGTGTTTTGGGTTGCAACATTTTTTTATACAGATGTGAACTGCTAGAGTGAGCTGCGAGGCGCAAACTGAGCCAAAGGACAGAGCTGTAGAACTTTAGCTTTGAGGAACTCAACCCTAAAAGGCTAGTCAAAGATGTTATCAACATGTCAAGATTCAACAAGATGTTGACTAATTAATTAAACTTTGTTAAATAACTAAAATCTTAAATAAACAAAATCTTTAGCTAACAAAACTAGCTAAGAAAACTGGCTAGCTAACATAGCTAACTGACCTAGCTAGTAATTCTACAAATAACAATGGACAATACAAGCTAACATCAGACACTCTCAAAACTTTTATGTTAGTTACATAGATAGCTAAATAGTGTGTGAGGTAGTTAACAGTTAATGCTAGCTGAGAGTTTGTTGGTGAAAATAAATTGTGTGACATTTTATAGTAGATGTGCTGTCTTTATGTAATTATATTTCAAATAAAAATGTGTTAATTGTTGAGTGAGTGTTTATACCACAGTGTAATGTTTATACCACAGTATGGCTGAATGGTTCAATCTGATTGGTCAGAAGATGTGCATTACTTTTGTATAACAGCACGGCTCAGAAAGTAGTTCTGGCTGTAGCATGAGCAATAGATTAATATTAATGTTATTGTTGTAATGTTATTGTAACACTATTATAGTTTTACATTATTATAGTAACAGCTCATACACAGAGACTTGTACGGTGGGCGTTCCACATAATCTAAGACTAATAATAAATAGATTTTAAAACATGGTATTGTTTGACAAACTAAAACGAATAATAGTTGATGTGGTGATGCTTTTTGTTAGGAGTCATTTATTTAACATTTATGAAAGGAGCCTCGAGTGTTAGTTCTGTAACAGTCACGGTGCTTTTGGGAAGTTTAGCAGTGCAGGAAATTCTTCAGAACAGAGGAGTTTACACTTTCCAGTTTCTCACTAAAATGACAAACAGTGTTTTTTCTGAGAGAGAGAGAGAAAAGGGAAGGAGGGAAGGCTGGTGAGGGAATGACAGTTTATCGTGTGAGGGAATGACTTGTCTCTCGGACATCCCACAACATTAAATTTAACTATAAACTGTTAAAATGTGTGACATTTCGTACATTATTAAATTAAACATTGTAATTGTTGGCATATCGCTGTGGTATAAGTGGAAAAACACACGCTTGTGCGTCTTGCTGCATCACACCCCCCAGCATGCTTTTTTGTTTGTATAACAGCACGGTCTGTCATGTGTTATTCCTCACTTATTACACTATTTAATTTTGCTGATATTTAGCATTATATCATCATTTAGCTATATATATCATATATCATTTAGCTATGTATCATCTATATATAAGCTTCCAATTTTCTATATATGCCCATTATATAGTGTATAACAATGGCATTGAAGAAGTACACTACACAACAGGCACAACACAACACCATTTGAGGTTCAAAAATTAAAAAAATATGACGTGCTATAACATCTGATGATGTTTGCACTCAAAGGTCTATTTTTTGCAGAAATTATTGGCACCTTTTGCTTTGCTTAAATCACTGTCCACCATTAAAACAAACCCACCGTTTCGCCCTGTCACGGAGATGAGCAACAGCACCATACACATATTAATGCATAACAGGCTATATGCCGGTTTTGGTTTTTATATTTTTGTCACAGGAAATCAGTTTCCTAGTTTCAAGCAGTTTTACTAATTGCAGCAGAAGTCTGTCTAGTATCAGCCCTACAACCTCTCCCCAGAAACTTCTCATATTGTCATGCATAGTTTTATGTATAAATTTGTTTATTAAACTTGTTCTGATTTAACAGAGAGTGTACTGTGAAGTCAGATATGAGACCAAAGAATTTCAAAGTGAAGCCATTTTAGAAGAAAACATGTAGATTTTGTCTTTAAAACAAATTTTTCATTTCATCTAGACTTATACTAGAGCAGGAAGACATTTTTTTGCTCTGTCATTTTACACAGCAGTAAAGGAATATCATTGTGGAAAACAGATTGCTCTCCATCCTACAAACAACAAGCTTTATTCTGATGCGCCAGCACTAAGCGACCAGAAGCTTTGTTACAGTCAAATCCAACGTTTTTTTTTTTTTCTAGTTTTAATATATCTGTGGAAGAGAAGTGGATTCTACGCCATTCTGACAAGAGACAAATGTTTCATTCAAATGTTGCTTTCGCATATTGTGGGAGAAGTAATGAATCCTGGTGCTGGGGCGCGGCCTGGATCACCGTGTCAGGTGGAACTGGGTTGCAGAAGCAAAATTAAATCTAATGTTCCAGCCACAGCTGGAAAAGTGCATAAATCAGGGCTTTTGATTTGCATGGACTGTAAGGAACCGCCCGGTTCCATGCAAAAATAAACCGAGCAGTGAATATGATGTCAGCCTGAGAACAAAGTAATCTTACACTTCCCAATAAAAGCTAGAGAGAGGTGGGCGGACTTTAATTTGCACCAGTGTTATGTTGCTCTGATGTCAGGCATATTATTAAAAATCTAGCTTACTTCACCTCTTTTCAATTGGAAAGGTGGATGAGGTAGAATGTATTTCTGCTTTTTATCAAGTTCAGACAAAATCCAGAGTAATGAAATGAGTTTTGGTTGATCAGTTTCTGTGCTATGGTTTACTTGGAAAATATAACAGTGTTTATTTGATTTCACTTGTCTGTGTTTGGATCATTTAAATCCCCGGGTTAGTCCATGACTGTGGTGCTATTTAACTCTTCTAATTCTTAAAAAATGAATCTTTAATATTTTATTATTATTTTTAATCATTTTCAATGATAATTGAAAGTATATTCAATATTCGATATAAGAAAACATGCATTTAGCGATTCAAAAATGTGTTAACCCATCTCAGGCAACAAGCTTTCTTTTTCTTTGCTGCATTTTGCTTTTAAATGAGCAACTATAACTGAGTAAATGTGGTTAACTAGCATCTATGCTAATGACATGATGACATTAAGTACATTGTAATGATTCCCTTAAATTAATAATTTACTTTCGATCTATAGTTTGAGTAACAGGGTTGTAGTTTCAAAGTGTCCCCATCAGTCAATATAACAATAAATAAATAAAGAAAAAAGAATGAGAACTTACTTTACCTCTTCCCATGATATTCAGGAAATTCGGTGAATGTGTTCAGGTCACAGTGTAGAGTGACTGTTAATCAATGTATATTTTCATAACGTATAATGGATGTGGGAAAAGGGTGTTTCAATCAAGAGATTATTAATGCAACAATAATAAGATTTCTGAAGTATTTGAATGATTGTATTTGAAGGTAAAGTGTGATTATAGTGGGCTGCAACATACATATTTGTAAATGCAGTATCAGGGACACAAATGGAACCCCAGTTATGGAATAAAAGTGTATAAAAGTTTACACCAACATTAAATGTGTTAATGAATATTGTATTGATGTAACTTGGTACAATGGGAAACTACAGATGTGCTCTGAAAATGTTCCTTGTTCTGGTCCGGAATGGCCTGAATTTTAAGATTTTTTATTTTTTTTCACAACTAGCCCAAAGCTTGAGGCTGTCACATTATCATATCAGCACTCATGACACTAAGTATCACTTTGTAGTATTAGCAATATATAATCACCTACAGATTAAACAGAGCCGCCAAACCGCCAAGCAGTACTGAGGCCAAAATATTTTTAAAAATTTAATTAAATTGAAAAAAAGAAAGAAAAACTGCTGCAAATGTAATCAGTAACACTGTCATTACAAAATGTTAGCAAGTTATAAAACACCATAATAGGAAGCTTAGTGTAGTTGTCTAGGATGCATTAATTTGTTGCATTAATTAAACTCTATAGTTAAAGGCAACAGTTTGCATACCTTTGGGACAAAATAAAAAACAAATAAATTAAAACAAAACAAGGATATTTAACATGTTGGCTTTCAGAACTGTTCCTTCATTGTCAGATGTCACAAAAATGATCAAATAGTGTGTGTTGAGATATTAACACATACACACAGTTTTTAACACTATATAATGAGGGCCAGGAGCTCATAATCCTACAGCCAGGCTCTGAGGAAAGCCCGCATCTTCCAGCTCCATCAGCTTTACTGTAATTTGAATCGGATTTGCAGTCCCATTAGAAATCAGCCCTGATCAATACTCAGTGAATTAGAGTCCTGCTGATCTATCAGCTCCCCATTATTGCCTTTTAGCTCTAATTTACGATGCATGGTGAGAAAATATCCTAGTCTCTTAGTTTTATAGCCTTAAAGTGTCCTAAAATAATGTATTATGGATCTCGCCATAACAAACTGCTGTGGAGTCAGTTTATAGGATAGTTAAACATAATATCTGTGTCTGTATTAAACTGTTGATGTCATTAACTGTCAGGTTCTTAAAAAATGTTTTTGCCCCCATTTAGTGTGGTAACTGATCGCTATTCAGCTAGCTAGCAACTGTTATCCACTTCGACTGACATAGATTTTTTTTAAAATAAGACCTTGAGGTTTTTTGTTACAGGGATATATATATATATATATATATATATATATATATATATATATATATATATATATATATATATATATATATAAATATATATATATACATATATACATATATATATATATATACATACAGTATAACATGAAAAATGGGCGACTTTGACAAGGGCAAAATTGTGATGGCTAGACAATGGGTCAGATCTTCTTCAAAACGGCAGGTCTTGTGGGGTGTTCATGGAATGCAGTGGTTAGTACCTACCAAAAGTGGTCCAAGGAAGGACAACTGGTGTCCTTCATGGCCACGCTATTCCCTAATGGCAGTGGTCTCTTTCAGCAGGATAATGCGCCTGCCACACTGCAAAAATTGTTCAGGAATGGTTTGAGGAACATGACAAAGAGTTCAAGGTGTTGACTTGGCCTCCAAATTCCCCAGATCTCAATCTGATCAAGCATCTGTGGGATGTGCTGGACAAACAAGTCCAATCCAAGGAGGCCCCACCTCATAACTTACAGGAAATAAAGGATCTGCTGCTAATGTCTTAGCAGCACACCTTCAGAGGTCTTGTGGAGTCCATGCCTTGAGGGGTCAGAGCTGTTTTTGCGGCACAAGGGGGACCCACACAATGTTAGGCAGGTGGTTATAATGTTATGGCTGATCGGTGTGTGTGTGTGTGTATGTATGTATGTATACTGTGTATATATATATATATATATATATATATATATATATATATATATATATATATATATACACACACACACATACAGTATATACTGTGTGTATCTACTGTCTTGCATGATAGAGTAACATCCAGTGAGCAGCAGTTATGTGGGCAAAGATACCTTGTTGATAAGAGAGGTCAGAGTGAAATTGCCAGACTTGAGCTGACAGAAAGGTTTTGGTAACTCAAATAAACATTCTTTACAGTGGTGGTGAGCAGAAAAGCATCTCAGAATGCGCAGCACCTCCGTAGGCTCTCCTGATTTGAGATAAAGAGGAAGCTACTTTGTCAGTGGGAGTGGGAGTTAGTTTAGTTTGTTTGTTTGTTTGTTTGTTTGTTTCACTAAATATAAGCAGTATCTTACAATGGACACACACACAGTTAAATCTATTTGTGTGAAGGGTCTGCCATACAAGTCCCTGTGAATGAGCTGTTACTATAGAAATTATACCATATACGAAATCAATTAATTAAATAATTAATATTAACCTATGATTTGCACCTGCACTACTGTCAGAGCTGCTGTTATAGAAAATGAATTGAAAATTTAAAAAATTAAAAAACACCTTCTGACCAATCAGAATCCAGAATTGAACTGGGCTGTGGTATAAAACTTCGTAAACAGTAAGCACAAATAGAACTGGGATTATTTTTTGGGTCGCTGTTTTTCTTAGAGTGTAATCAACATATGGCAGAAATATAGCAAACAAGTTCAACATTTTATTTCAAAATATTGTTAGCTGTAGTAGACTTGGGAAAAGGCCTGTAGCACTCTGAGCAGAAAACGCAAGTTATTGAAATAAAATGTTGCTGCGTAAAATGTGTAAAATAAAATGTTGCTGAGACAATGGCATAGCAACTTCCTCCTCTGGAATTATGGGATTAGCGTGGACACTAGAGCGATTGCAGTGGCCCTGAATGGAGAGGTTCAGGTACAGCGACTCACCTCTGGAGTTAAAGAGATTATCAACAATAAAGATAATCTAAAGAAAACTTGCTCTTCTCTATGGCTATGATGAAAAACTCTCACCCATTTTTTTTAAACAAATTCCCAGAAAAAGCTTTTTATTGCATAAGCGTGCTGGAGCTGAGCGTCTCGTCCAGGTGGCCACACGCTCACCCTGTGATCCCCGCAGGCATCATGCCACTCTGCAAACTCAATAAAACCAACAGAAAGGATGACGGGCTTTTACATTAAAAGCCATATATTCTGATGAATTTGTATTTTTCTTACAGTTGACATTCTCTCAGCATGATGGGATGAAAGTAGTGGACACATCAAGCCATTTAAGACAGAAGATGAGGATCTACATCATGGGAAGTGGTTGCTTTAGACCTATTGGATGTGTGGAATAGGCATTAAAAGCATATAGAAAGTTATACAGTTATAGTTATAGTGTCATAGGTAGTGATAGAACTATCTTAGTGAAACAGATCAGACAAAAATTATCCTGAAAATGGACACAAATTCTGCACATGGAGTCAATCGGTCAAAAAATCTTTTGTGTAAATCTTTGCCTGAGACCTCATCTAGCTCTTCAGTGATGTCACACAGATGTGCTGATGTGGATTAGGACACAGTGGAGGGTGCTTTCCAATACACAGCATTTAGTTCGTTTGAACAGAACCCTGGTGTGTTCTTCCCCTCTATGTGTTTCTTCTGAATCAGCCTGACTGGGAAGTGAACCCAAAAGGCTGTTTGTTTTGGGCTGCAGCATTTTTATGTAGATGAGTGGTAAGCTGCTAAACAGTATTTAAATACACTGTAAGTTCTTATTGCTCTCTGAAAAAACATGACGTGACAGTATATGAAGATTTAAGTATGTATTTTGGGTGAAATAGACATTCGCTATAAGGGTAAATAACTACTGCTTTAACTTTTTACCCCATTACAAAAGGCCAATATCAGTTTTTTACAAGAGTAAAACTGGTGTCGAATAAACACTACTAGCGTGAGTGTGTGTTTTGTAGGCTGAAGCTAACAGATGCCACGTTGACATTGTTTTCTCAATTAACGGCAAGTCCTAATTTGGAATGTACAGCAATAAACGGGGTAATTTACACCATCGTCTTTATCGTTCAGCAGAGTCCTGTGTTTCACAGCCATTTTATGAAGAAGGCTGGAATAGAGGAAAGTCCTTAGCACGGCGAAAACACAAAGCCCATCTGTGTGTGAGGTTTCAGTGCAAAACAGTAACTATTAATGTCCGTATGGCCAGACGGAGAGAGGAGCGTCTCCGAGTGATGGAGCCATATAACGCCGACGGCAAACGGCTCACTGAAGTGAATGCATTAAACCATTTATTGTTGTCATATCAAATGTATGTTGTGTAATGATTTAAGGTCTTAAGGCCAGTTAACGATTGTGTTGGATACAAACCCAGATTAAGCTCTGTTCTCCCACTGCACTGGATCTAGTGCAAAAGTTTATACGCCCTTGATTCAAAATGTATAAGATGATAATTTATTTATTTATTCATCTTTAGTAACCACTTTATCCTGGTCAGGGTTGCAGTGGATCTGAATCCTATCCCAGGAAGTTCTCAGAGCATCACACACACACACACATTCACACACTCAGGGCTGTTTCTAGCTATGAGAGGTATAAACAGTTGCTTAGGGCCTGAGCCAACAGGGAGCCCATAAGAATGCAGGATTGTTGCCTAGGGCCTCTAAAGATTAAGAAACATCCCTTTTGGGAGGAGGGAGGAGGCCCACAAGGACACAGGCAGTATGTGGATCTCTATACACACAGTAATCTGAGCTGAGGAGCAAACCAGGAACCATGGACCTGTCTTCACCAAACCACCCATGAAGAAGACGTAACATAATCTATAGCCATAATACTTTTAGTGCGTTGGGTTCCAAAGATGTCCTTTCATTATCATGAAACTACACACAGTGTATGTTAAGATATTAATAGTGGAGAAAACACACCTCTGGGTTTCTCACATGGGGCTTAGGGCAGTAGGGGATCCTATGTACCTTTTTAAAAAAAAATGTAATGTTAATTTAATGGACATTAATTAGGTATTGTTATGTACAACAGTGTTTCTTCCTTCCTAATGTTTGCTAACGTGTCTTGCTCTTTGCTCTAATTGTTATCCTCTTATTTCGTTATTTTGTGTGTGGGTGTTGTGTTGTGCATTGTATTTGTCTGCGACAATGTCAGGACAAGAGCGCTGTGAGAAAAACACACAAATCTCCACTAATCAATCCCACTGCAGTGAAAGAACAGTGCAAATTTCTGCAGTGACGAGCCCAAGACCCCAACAAAACAAGCAGAAAAAAACAACACGGAGGAAAAAAAGAACTGAAACTACTTCCAACTTGCAAATAAAAAGGAAAAGCAATCAATCACCTTTGAGGGCTTTCATTCCTGTGCTTGCTCTTGTGGGCAGAGAGAGAATGAAATGGGACAAGACTAGAATATGCAAAGTTGTGCTCCGTTTTCAGGGGGAAGAGTTTGTTGCCGAGGAGGGTGTCAGGATAAAGAAACACACACATTGGCATTCCATTGCAGAGGAAAGCATGAAGGCCTGGTAAATGTTCACCATCGCAAACACTAATTAATCACCTGCCAGCTGCTATTAATCATATATTAATGAGATGGTCTCTTTGCTTTGGCCAGGCTGCCAGGATGCCCCCCCTCGCCCCCCCCATCCTCCTCCTCTCCCGACATCGCTGTACACTGAAAATGCTTCCAAGACTCCATTAATCTTACAGCACCTCTCCTCCTCCAGACTTTCTATTGAAAGAAAGCAAATAGTCAGGACATTTACACTGTCCGTATCTCATACACGCAATATCACGGCTCTTTAATCACCCCAAAGTCCACATAGGAGGACATGCTCTTTTCTGCTTTAGAGGATAATAAAGGTGAAAATGAAGCGAGGTGTCAGGACTGTGACTGATTTCAGTTTAAGCATTCTTTAGAGACACGTCCTGCGTGTAATGAACCTGACTGACGAGAGGTTGTGAATTATTCAAAACAGCTACAGCTACGTGAACTGTTATTGCATACCATTTTACATAAATCTGTTACATAGATTCAAATATAGATATAAATCATGCTTCTGTTCCTCCTGAGACATGTTTGGTGTCTAAAGTTTATGTTTTCACTAGCGCTACAAGGCTAATATTATAGCTAATGATTAAGAGAAGCTTTTAGCAGTTTAGTATTGAGTAATATGTATTCCTAATAATACAACTGGTACATAAAGAGTTTATTAATAAGTCCATTTAAAAATTATAAATAAAGGGTGGAATAATAAATTCATATTAGTAATGTAATAAAGCGTTTAATAATACATCCGTATTAGAAATGTAAATAAATATTTTAATAATAAGTCCATATTAGAAATGTGAATAAAGACTTTAATAATAAGTATATATTAACAATGTAAACAATGTAGACTTTAAGCCACACCCCTACTCTGGCGCTCGGGCAGAGTCACACCGACTGAGTGCTGTGGAAAAAAGAAAGTGATTCACCTTCATGATGGAGCTCCAACTGTTTTTAACTCTGTGATGTCCTTTTGTCCATGTTTATGTTTAGATAACAACGTGTGTTGAGGTAGGTGTACAGTTAAATGAATGCATTGAATCTGGTGCATGACAAGACATCAGAAGGGGACATGTGTGAAAAATATATATGATTTCAGATTGAAAGCTGCTAAAATCGGGTGCTATAATTTGGTTTATTCCCGGTGAATGTGGCAATTGAGCCGTTGCCATACTGTACCCCCAACAGCGTTACTAAATTACAAACACTAAATCTAATATGACAAATAATTTTTTAATATGACATTAGTATGACCCTCTGCAGGAATCCTGAAAGGTTCTATGTAGAATCAACAGAGTGTTTTCCCATCAGAAAGAGTTCCACGTAGAACCAATTTAGGAGCCTTAATTATCCAGTGATTCCTTAATGAAGGCTTGTAGAACATTTTTCATGTATTTAGTACCAAGAGCTTAATGTTAGATGCCTGACAGGTTCTAGAAATTAAGATGAAAATACTTAGCAAACATTTGGAGTTTGTACAGCACTTTGGATATACACTCTTGCAATAAATAAATAAATAAATAAATAAATAACCTTCCCAATTCCCAATTGGGACAACTGAGGACATTTTAGTGTTCTAAATTTTTTAGTGGAGAGTTACACAGAATTTTCCTCCTGCCTTCTTAATAGTTTTTTTTAAAACAACAACAAAAAAATATCCTACAAGCTTTAAATTTAGTATAAATAGTATCATATCCCTCTTTTCATTTATTTTCTTCTTTTGATTAGGAACAGATGCTGCTATAATAACATTAAATAAATACTAATTATAAAAAAACATCTAAACTGTAATAACCCTGCCAGTGAATAAGACAGGAGATCATGTACACAGAACACACAGAGGTCACAATATTCCCATTGTGTCCTGTAAATCTCCAGAGGAGCCGCTGTCCTGCACTACAGTTAGGTCTTTACTAATGGAGGCTCATCTGTCAACTGTCAGGAGCTTTACAATGCTGAGAACATTTCCCTCTTCTGCCCCAAACCCTACTACCCTCCCCATCAGGCTGTCCGGCCCACAGTTCTTACACTACAACTAAAACTGCTTATTTTTCATTGACACCTGCAATATTAATGTGATTACACTCTTAAAATATTTATCTAGAGGAGACCTAGGACCTGATGAAGAGAGAGGGGAGGAGAAAAGACCTGGACCTGAGGAGACAAAATGAACTGAGAAAGAAAGAAAGAAAGAAAGAAAGAAAATGAAAGGATGGAAAGAAGGAAGAAAGACACATGGGTGGGAGACATAAGAAAGAAAGAAAGAAAGAAAGAAAGAAAGAAAGAAAGAAAATGAAAGGATGGAAGGAAGGAAGAAAGACACATGGGTGGGAGACATAAGAAAGAAAGAAAGAAAGAAAGAAAGAAAGAAAGAAAGAAAGAAAGAAAGAAAGAAAAAAAATGAAAGGATGAAGGAAGGAAGAAAGACATGGGTGAGAGACATAAAGAAAGAAAGAAAGAAAGAAAGAAAGAAAATGAAAGGATGGAAAGAAGGAAGAAAGACACATGGGTGGGAGACATAAAGAAAGAAAGAAAGAAAGAAAGAAAGTGAAAGGATGGAAAGAAGGAAGAAAGACACATGGGTGGGAGACATAAGAAAGAAAGAAAGAAAGAAAGTGAACAGATGGAAAGAAGAAAGACACATGGGTGGGAGACACAAGAAAGAAGGAAACCAAGAAATTGAATGAAAAAAAGAAATAAAGGAAAGTGATTTAGAAAGAAGGAAAGAAAGCCCTTAGCTCGATGTTTCTTCTGTACGTTTGACTGTTTATACTGTAGCTGTTTATAATGTAAGTGATAAAAAGTACTAACTAGTTTCTTGGACAGTCAACAAGTTTAAATGTAATCTAATCTAAGTAATCTAATTAAAATGCTAATTTTTCCTCTCCTGCATTGCTGAAATTATTTGACATGAATCATTAAATGCCCAAAAGGCAAAAGATCTGAGAACATCACTGCTGGATACACAGCGTCTGACCCGGGCATTGGCTCGGCAGAAATGTTTATCACACTCTGGGCATTTATAAACTGAGGGAGTGCATTAAACACAGGAGGTGTCAGTGCATGCTGATGGAAGGAGCAGCTCTGCTTTCCCAGCTTTATGCAGATGAGCACATGGGGTCAGGCAGCCTATACACTCTCCCTTACAGCCGCCACATACTGATTAGTGATCTTCATGATCGTGTCAGCTCTTTCACTTGACTCTTTTGGGATAACTGAGAGCTGACTCGCATGTATGAGCTGTTTTCCATTTTAACAGCAATGCTGTTACTCATGCGGTGTAATTTAATCAAAATGTTTAATCTGCAAAATCTGAGTTGTTTGCTTGTATGAATGGCGATTTGTGTGTTTGACTCCTACAGGGCACAATAACTCTACGTTCACGTTTCGCAAGTAACAAGTCACTCATGTCTCACGTCTGTGATTCATTAAGAATATTTATTTCCATTTATCCTAATAACAATGTCTGCATGCAGCATATTTTCAACAAGCAACATAAGCCTCCCTGCCTCACACACTCACACATATACACACAGCTAAGAGTCACAAACACAGCAGGGGACAATAACTCTACGTTCACACTAGCAACAAACGTGTCGCTTGTAGTTGGTCTCCTGTAGGAGCGAAGCGACTGCTACTGTTGCTGCTTGTGGGCATGCACCATCCTGCATTGTTTAATTAATTAAACACAAATTAAATAATAAATTAAAGCAAACCGTACTAAACTATGCTAAAATCTTCAAGGACTCCACCCTCCGCGATACTGTCTGCTCAGACTGCTGCTGAGAAGCTCAGGAGGAGCTTCTTCCCTCAGGCCATCAGACTCCTCAAGACAGATATGTCACCATACAAATCCCTTAGGACTACATAAAGACTCTCTTGTCACCTTGCACTCCACTGACACTCCACACACTGCACTTTGTATTGTTACTACAGGTAACATACTTGCATATTCTGTACATTCCTATTTTTGGCACATACAGTCCCCTCCAAAAGTATTGGAACGCCAAGGCCAATACTTTTGTTTCTGCTATACACTGAAGATGTTTGGGTTTGAGATCAAAGGATGAATATGAGATGATAGATCAGAATTTCAGCTTTCATTTCCTGATATTTACATATAAAAGTGTTAAACACTTTAGAACATGGCACCTTTTGTGCCAGACCACCTAATTTTTAGATGAGCAAAAGTATTGGAACATATTGTCTTAAAGTAAATAACACTTAATATTTGGTTTCATGTCCCTTGCTTGCAGTGACTGCATCAAGCTGGTGACCCAGTGACATCACCAAACTTTTTTTCTTCTTTTGTGATGCTTTTCCAGGATTGTACCACAGCTGCTTTCAGTTGTTCTTAGTTTTGGGGTGCAATGCATGCTCAGTTGGGTTAAGATCTGGTGATTGACTTGGCCAGTCTAAAACCTACCAGTTTTTCCACTGATGAAGTCCTTTGTTGTGTTGGCAGTGTGTTTTGGGTCATTGTCTTACTGCATGATGGAGTTCCTCCTAATTAGATTGGACTCATTTCTCTGTAGATTGGCAGAGAGAATGTTCCTGTAGACTTCTGAATTAATTCTGCTGCCACCATCATGAGTTACATCATCAATAAAGATTAGTGAACCCATTCCAGAAGAAGCCTTGCAAGCCCAAGCAATTACACTACCTCCACCGTGCTTGACCAACGAGCTCATATATTTTGGATTATAAGTAAATCCTTTCTTTCTCCACACTTTGTCATTCACTTTTGTAGACGTTAATCTTGGTTCCAGAACTTTTCTGGATCATCTCTGTATTTCTTTGTGAATTCATATCAGATCTTCTGATTCTTACTGCTGATGAATGGTTTGCATCTTGTTGTATGGCCTCTATATTTCTGCTCTAGAAGTCTTCTTCGAACAGCAGATTGTAATACAATCACCCCTGCCCTGTGGAGGTTGTCGGTGATGGATTGTTGGTGTTGGTGTTGGGTTTTTCTTCACAGCTCTCACAATGTTTCTGTCATCAACTGCTGCTGTTTTCCTTGGCCAACCTGTTCGTTGTCTGGTTGTTGGTACACCAGTGGTTTCTTTCTTTTTCAGGACATTCCGAATTGTTGTACTGGCTATGCCCATTGCTTGTGGAATGCCTCTGATGGATTTTCTCTCTTTTCTCAGCTTGCTTTTGTCCCATAAACAGCTCTCTGGTCTTCATGTTGGTTTATCCTTTTTAACAACAAATGCAGTCTTCACAGGTGAAACCCAGGGCTCAAACCGAGAGTAGACATTCAGAGCTGTTAATTGTTTAAACAATCAATCTAACAGGGCATACAACTTGGACAACAAGAAACACCTGTCAGTCACGTGTTCCAATATTTTTGATCACTTGAACAAATAGGTTGGTTCAAACAAAAGGTGCCATGATCTAAGCTGCTTAACACATCGAGATGTAAATATCAGGAAATGAAAACTGAAATTCTGCTCTATTGTCTCATATTCGTCTTTTAATCTCAAACCCAAATGTCTTCAGTGTACACCAAAAACAAAAGAATTGGCCTTGCCGTTCCAATACTTTTGGAGGGGACGGTATATGCCTTACACACTGTTTAGTTTTAGCTTCAGTTCTACTGTACACTGTCTCTCTTTTTTGCAGTATCCTTTTTTTTCTACTTATTTCTTATTTATAATACATTTATTATTTTTAATGCACAGTCTAAGGAGGAGTAGGCCAGGTTTTCATGTCACTACAAGTTATATAATGTATATAACTTTGTATGTGACAAATAAATAAAATCTTGAATCTTGAATCTATACTAGCTATGTACTCACCACAGGCACGAACGATCTCCACTACTTCCTTCCAAGCTTTATTTTTCTTCATAATATCTCCATGCACATTTAATGTGAGGTCATAAATGACAGGATAAGATGAAACTATAGTTATATGCATTTCTTCCTTTCTTCCTTCTCACTGTGCTTCAAACAGTAAATGGGAACTAATTACAGGTAGGAAATAAAGTTGTCAGAGGGGAACTGAAGAAACGCATGCAACAAAACTGGTCCGAGGAATCATTCAACTTGGGATTTTTTATTTTTCTTGTTGGGATTTGCCGCTTTATTGTGTCATATTGTACAGAATTGAGAAGATCTTAGTTTAAATGTCACTTTGTCGTGCTGTCACTGAAATTGCGACTCTGTGACATCCACGTTCACAGAAAATGAATGGTCATCTCTTGCTTCGTCACTCACTAGTGTGAATGTAGTGTTACAATTCAGGGACGCTAAATGTAGCCTATTTGTCAGTGCACATTAGTGCCTTGCTGATTGATTTAATTATTTAAATTGATTTTATAAAATGCAATGCAAAATGATGTTTCTACTGTTAATTAGAAGGTAGAGTAAGATTTCATGAAATCATTTACATAAAGGCCATAGTTTGGAAAAACAATTGCTGATGAAAATATGACAAATTTTGTCCAGTTTAGAAAAAAAAAATGGCAATGATCAACTTGATGATCTGAGTCAAATAATCTGAGACATTGGAAATCTCACATCACAACACAGCTTAAAGTGTTCTTATAACACAGTCGTCCCAGTGGCATGCAAAATTGAATAAATTGGTAAATATCAAAATTTTCCCACATGATCTGAAAGCAGCATTACAAACTAACTAGCCTAAATAAATAATAAAGAAACAAAGAAACAGCTCTCCATAAAGTATGACAAGCTCTTTATGCTTGTTGAATGACTCTATGGACAATGTAAATGCTTTTGTAAAGTGTAAAATGCATCTTCTTCATTGTTTCATCAGGAAGTCAATGAGTTTTTATCCAAATGTTTATCATCTCATCCACAGCTGAGTCATCCCGTTCCAGAGAAAATATTTTCCAATCTGACATCTTTGCTCTCAACAGGCCTCTCTGTTTAGCGCTGCATACAGGAAATCTTTCATCAATTCAACAATAACAAAAAAAAAAAGAAGCCTTCACACCGTGGTTCTGTCTGGTGAGCAGAAAGCAGCATTCGGTTACGTGGCAGTTCATAATTCCACGATTGCACCCTGCGAAGAGTTAATACACACACAAATGCTAATGAAGTGAAACCCATCGCTCCCCCAGCGAAGGACGCCTGCTGTTTAATTACCTTTTAAAAAGTCGTTTGATAGTCGCACACGGGGAGCTGCATTTTCAGGGGAACAATGACGAGCCTGTCGAGAGCTCAGAGGTTTTTCTTTCAAATCAAAGTCATGACGATGATGATGCCTTTTGGGAGACGGAGAAAACGTGTGTAAAGGCTTTCAGAGCAGCAGGAGATGAGCTTGACTGCTCTAACCTTTTCATGTTCTCCATTTTCCAATGTTCTACTGCAGGGCTTTTTTTTCTTTCAACTCACCAGATAAACTCAGATCCAATAATAATGAAGCACACTGGCATAACCAGACGATGTGTGACATCAGCCAAAAAAAACACATCCCTGTTTCCTCCAAAGAGTGACCTTCAGCTGTAATAATGGCTTCTGCATAATAAACATGCAGCCCTGTGCCCAGGTTTGCACTGAAAGTGGCATTTAATGGTGGACACTCTCTCTAATTGGTTTAAGGGATGGATGGTGTATATAATGACCTCCCAAACGAAGGTGTAGGAAGTTTCAGGTTCCTGTGGGAGTCGGGTCTGAAGGGTGTCCTTCAGAGACAGTGACAGAGACAGATCATCGCATGCCTCATGAGGGAGATGATGGCTTAAAAGTACAGGAGAGCCATCGACTTCTGGAATGGAGATGGGGTAGTGAGTTGGAGAGAGCTTGCTTGATAGAGAGGAAGAAGTGGAGAAAATAATGGACATAAAATGTCTGGTTCTAGTGACACTGATACACAAAGCGTGTAGATTTATAAGAAAGAAAGAAAGAAAGAAAGAAAGAAAGATGTATATAGGGAATAAAGGCTGAATTATTTAAGAAAGAAAGAAACAAAGAAAGAAAGAAAGAAAGAAAGAAAGATGGCTATAGGTAATAAAGAATACATTATTTAAGAAAGAAAGAAGGAAGGAAGGAAGGAAGGAAGGCAGGAAGGTGGGAAAGAGGAAAGAAAACAAATAAAGAAAAAAACAAACAAACAAATAAAGGCAGAAAATTGAAGAGAAAATAAAGGAAGAGTGACAAAATGAATTGAGAAAAGAAAGAAAGATAGATAGATAGAGAAGAAAGACTAAATTATTTAAGAAAGAAAGAAAGAAAGACAGGACCAAATGAGTAAATAAAGGGAAAATAACAAAATGAACTAAGAAAAGAAAGAAAGAGAGAAAAAGAAAGAAAGAAGCTCATCACTCTAATGGATAAAGTGTTAGTCATGTTCGGTGTCTGAAGTTTGCATCTGTAGGCCCGCAGTGGAGTTTTGAGGCTAATGTAGCTAATAACAAGTCAGAGACGTTTCTAGCTAACAGATTAGCATCATGACTACATCATCACACTGTATCACAGCGACATTCGCCATGTAGCTCCAGTGTGAAACCTCAGACGCAGAGCTCTGTCTCTGGCTAATCGACTGTGTTTGAGGTAAAGGGAACGTTTGGTGATTTACATTTTTCCTGAACTGTTCCTCTTAGCGTTCCTGCATCATGTGTGCTGTCATGGTGTACTGAGGGCCTGCAAAGTTCACGTCGTCTCAAGCCCCCTCGCTGTGCAGGAATGACTCAGTCCCGCTCGGCCGTGTTTGTGGAGCGCTCAGAAGAAGCTCGTAGCTGTGTGGTAATGTCAACGCTAATGTTATGATTACTCGGGCCGAGGGCCTTTGATGACACGGTTAATGAGAAGTCTCGGGGTCCAGCCCAGCGGGGTGAAGTCCAGACCTCCCACATCAAACACACTCTCCGCTGGCCAGCCGTCCACCCACGTTCTCCATCTCAGCACACTGCTCTGGAAAAATCACATTTCTCTGGAGACATTCCCATTTCCCCAAGCCACAGGAGGATTCCAAGACCTACCACCACAACCGCGAGTGTGTATCATAAGTATCAGCTGGTAAAAAATAAAGATCATGGAGAAATTATAAACATAATGCTAACCATTATATCTATATAATGGAAAGAGATTCTCTAATTCATAATAAAGTAGATGCACAGTGGCTGGAGATCACTGCATCTTCAGGGAGATGAATGTGAAAAAAAAATATATATTTTATATATATATATATATATATATATATATATATATATATATATATATATATATATATATATATATATATATATATACATAGCTAGCTTTAAAAGATGCACATTTAAAACCATTTAAGATCTGATTCAAAGTTAATGTTCATGACTAAAGGGATAAGGTGATGAAAAAAATGAATGGAGGTTGGGGGGATGATACAAAGAGAGAAAGTGAGTAAAAGAGAAATAAAAAGAGATAAAGGGAGAAAGAAATTGATAATGAAAGGAAGAGAAGGCGCAAGCGAATTTAAAGTGAGAAAAAAATGAAAAAGTGAGATAAAGTGAAAGAAAGAAAGTAAGTAAAGAAAGAAAGAAAAGTAAGAAAAAGAGAGAAAATGGATGGAGGGAAGAAATACAAAATGAAAGAAAGAGAGTGTGAATTAAAGTGAAACTGCTGATTGATTAAGAAAAAGAAAAGAAGAAGAAGAAGCAGTTGGAGGAAAAGAAGTAGCATGAATGTGTGTTTAGTGAATAACATGAATATCCAGTGAACACAGAACACAGAGCAGGGATGGGGATAATCTCTCTGATGGGGAGGCGAGCCGTCTCACATGATGTGTCTCACACGTCCGCTCATAGAGCTGTCCACCCTGGGACACGCTAAGCTCCACACAGGGATTCACTGTAGCCGTGGCTCGAAAAGTCAAGGAGCTGAGATAATGAGATGGGATATGGAGGAGGACCATGAAGAACAAATGGAGGTGAGCTAAGCCTTCAATCAGCCTCTGCAGATAAGCATGTCGCTCTAAAGCACAGATCAGCTGTCCATTGCACAGAAGCACATATACACACACAGTATACACACATATACACTCTATGAGTGTAACACAATGCTATTATCTGTATATGTATCTGTTAGCGCTCCAACTGAATCTGTATTCAAGTTTAAATCCAAAGTGGGAGTGGGAAAGTTTAAATTTAGTTGGTCCTACTTCCCAAAATATAAACAAGCTAGTATCCTAATTTAAACCGCTGTGACCCTTACCAAGCAGTTACTAAGGACCACCATATGTTCATATTCATGATAATGATCTTTCTTTGTCCCACTTCATAATCACACTCACATCGCATAAAAGTAAACAAATCAGTCTCAGTGGGATCTAGTCTCAAATGTATGCCCTTTCTGGCAAGCTAGTGCTCCTCCTACCCATTTCTGTATTTGTACTTGTTTAGAACTGAATATCTGATCAATCTCAATAATGTTTTTGTATTTGGTTACATCCATAATACACAATAATACATCGCTAATAATACAGCAGCACATGCTCAGACAGTGACCCAGACCTTCTGTTATGTTTTCTTTTTTTTTTCCAGGCCCACTTCTGAAAGGTTTACTCAGCTTTGGAGTCGCAGATGGCCTGTCCGATCAGAAAATCACTCAGAGAAAATATTATTGTAGGCCTGACCTTTGTTTGAAAGTGTTCCCATCGAGTGTTTGGGCGATTCCCGTAGCCCTGACCTCCCTGAGAAATTATCTATCTGATCAAAGCACAGCCATGAGCTTCACAAAACCACCAAGGCCAAGCAGGACCGTGTGCTTCATTATCCCGCTGAACTGATATACAGAGCTAACGCAAACAAACAACCCTTTAAAAATCCATGTCCTGATTTCACGTCCTGAATTCCATCATGTGACATCACCACTAACAACGTTTCATGTCCTCAACCTGACATAATGCTCAGCATAAAGTACTGGTTATAATGTGATTAGACATTATATTAGCTTATACTACCACTGTTGTATTCTCAATTCTGATTGATCAGAACAGCACAGCTCAGACAGTAGTTTGGCTGTAGGGCAAATCACAGATTTATATTAATGCACTTGTTATCATTTATATAGTAACAGGGTTTTGTAAAGTAGACAATCTACATAAAGAGATTTTAAAAATGTGTGTAATTGTAGACATGAGGTTTTCTGTAAGGAGACTATTTTTAGCATTTATGGAAGGAGTCTCTAGTCTAAGAGCTTTTTAACAGTCAGAGGTAAAGCTGTAAGTATTCAGGACGCATAGCTTTGTGCTGCTTTTTTTTTTTTGTCTTATTAACTTCAAGAGAGAGAAAAAGACTGGTAAGGGAATGACTGTTTATAGCTGCTATAAAGAAGTGATTACAGGAACTAACTTATTTCACAGACGTTCCAGAACATTAAGTGTAACTATAAATGAATAAAAAGTATGATGTGTCGTTTTTTATTAAATAAAAAAATGTAATCATTGGCAAACTGCTGTGGTATAAGAGGAGTAAAAATAGGAAAATAATCAACTCTGCTTCAACGCACCACACCATAGGTTGATTAATTTCCGATAACAGCACCACACTGAGTGTATCATTCCTTACTCAGCAACATTCACTAAATGCAGTGTTACCTCTACAGCAGGAGCTATCTGAGCTAGCTGAGCTTCGTAAGCAAGCTAGCGTGAGAAAAAAGAAAGCATAAGTGAGAAAGAAACAAACAGAAAACAGTAGTCAGTTTCACTTGACGATGTCATGTGATCAAGTCTGCAACTGGCTAATCAAATTTAACCTATGCTCTGCCTTTGTAGACTTGATATATGTGTGTCTGTAGTTATCTACTTTTTGTTTGTATTGTCAGGGCTGTTAGCATGCTAAGTAACTGAGTTAGCTAGTCTGAGGACTTTAGCTTTGTACACGTGCGGTAGCCTTATGCTGCATTCACTGTACATTGCCAACCAATTCCGATTTTTTCACTGAATTCTGACACAGATCGAATATTGTTGCATACATCTGAAAAGCCCAGATCGGATCGTTTTCATTTATGATATGGGCCATATCCAAAGAAGGTTCTAAATCTGAAAATGACATGACATCATCTGAATGCTCACATCCAATTTTCATGTTAATTCAGAAGTTATCACTCTTATTATGTAACAAAAATGTCTCAGAGTGTGATGGCTGGCTCCTGTCACAAGCCACCATACTGTAACACATATATGCAGAGAGATAGTGCGGTGAAATGTTGTTTTATTATGGGACAGTTGTGTATGCACACGATCACACGAAAATGTTAAATGTTTTCCCATCCATTCGAAAGATTTCACACCCATTCTCCATCGTCATAAGTGTCGACTCTATTCCACCGCTCCTGACTTCTCAGCCTCGACCATATTTCTCATGAGATTGAGGCTGACAGAAGTAACGCAGTGCTTTCCAGTGCAGCACTAAGGACTCTTTTCCTCCTCTTTTGTCTCATCATTATAACTTGTGTGGTGGTTTGATGACCTCTTGAAACTCAACAAAAAATGTTTTGTCAGGTGAAATATGCCCTATTTTACTGTAAATTTGATTTAAAATGCAATTTTACAGACAATGTTTTCCTTTTATGCTTTAAGTACAGTTTAGAGTTTGCTCTTTTGGACTTTTACATGTCTGGGGAATTTGTGTTCTTCTCTTTTCTCTGTCCTTCACAAGGCATTTATCTGTCATTTTCTTTGCCCTTAACTTTAAAAATGTCCCCGTTTGGACATTGATAAATGGATTGTCCTGTCTGGGGACATGAAAGAATCTGTTATGTTTGCGCAGGGAGAAAAACGTCTCCTAAAGTTTGTGTGAGGTTCTGCTCGAGTGATGAACATCCGTCCACAAATTTACATCAAAGAGAGGTTTTAAATGGCGAGTCTTGGGAAGTATATTTAATCACTCAGTGTGAGAGTGGCTCAACCCATAGTGTGTGTGGGAGCATGTTTTTATATCATGGTGAGGACCAAATTTCCTCACAAGAATAGGAATATCTGACAGTTTGACCTTCTGGGGACATTTGCCTGTTCCACATGTTTTTTTATTTTAAAAAAAAAACTAAAAGAGCCTAAAGGTTTCGCGAAGCTCTGTTTGCTAGTGAAGCTGTATTTGGGCCTTCATCGCTTTTTTATAACCACTCTTCACTTTTGATGTGTGTCTCCATGACGAGGACGGAGTGCTTTTTTATTATTATTATTTTCTCCGCCAGCTGTGATTTACATGATTGGTCCTTCCTCATGGCTGAAGGGGAGAGTGTGTGAGTGAAACACAACATATAAAGTCATTTTGTACGTTTGTGTGTGGAGCTGCTAAATCCTAACCATGATTAGCACTTTGAGATTTTCTTTAAAATGTAAAGTGCTTTACAAATAAAATGTATTATTATTATAAATAAAATGTATTATTATGTGAAAGTCAGGGTTTAGTTTTGAACTGGCGTTAGCTATTGCTGCTTCAATTTACAACATTAACTTTCGTAATCTAATTTTTAAATAAACAATGAAAAAAAAAGCAGTGAGTCAGTTATTATACAGTCCATTTAAGTTCAAATTTATACAATATAGCATGTGCAATACCTTTTAATGCCTAACATGCCTGTATAAATGCTTGCATGCAGTTATAGTTACATGCATAACAATATATAAAGCATAAGTGTATGAATTCATAATGCCATCCTACATAATGTATTATAATATCTGGATATAAAAACATTGTAGACACTCATGTTATAATGCACTGTAACGCCGGTCCTCATGTTGTATCTGTCCCAAAGATTATAATGCATTACAATACACAACTTTTGTTTCTCAAATTATATTCAACTTCAGTGTATATAACACATAATAGGGCATTACACCATGCCAATGATTTACTTGAAGGGCGTTGTTTTTAAATGTTTTTTTTAATTAATGAGTCAGATTTCATTTTAATACACGGACACCTTACAAAGCTGTATTAAAGTGGGAAAATCACAGTAACACAGTATGAATCCTGAATGCACAATGCAATAACATGCATTTGTAATATGTACAATTAGTCACGTGTCATTATAGTAACATGCATTACACTTTGCAAAACCATGAATAGTGCATTATGTATTATAATAACTGTTCACTGAATATTGTAGACAATAAAGCCTATGTACATAATAGATCATTATGCCAGGTCATTACAGGAATAACTCCATGTAACCATATTTTAAATCTGAATAAAAAAGTATTTTAATACATGATGTTGTATAAAAGCACTTTAGACTGGAAAAAATTCCCAGCAGTAAATCTTAAACTTTGTAAAGTGTGTATTATTTATAGTATTTCTTATTGTATTATTTTGTATTTCAAAGTACATTTTTTCAATTCTTTCAATTTTGCATAAAACTATTACTGGTTTGCAGTCAGTATATTTCTTAATAAATCAAAAATCAATCAATCATTCAGTCAATAAGATTATTATTATTATTATTATTATTATTATTATTATTATTATTATTATTATTACTATTATTATTGTTGTTGTTGTTGTTGGTAATAGTAGTACTTTATGTTGGTTTATTGTTCTGGTATTTATTGCATCCTGCTGATGAATGTTGATTAAAGTTAGCATTGGGTGTCTGGGTCAGATGTGTTCCAGCTAATCTGATAACAGTAGCCTATAGCTACTGTTACATGTGAACTTGGTCCCTAATTTATAAATGAGCTCTCTTAATGCATAAAATAAAACACAGCATTAAAATTGTTATAAAAGGGTGACAAACCTAGTTTTTTTTTCATGCAAAGGACTGTGCATGAATGAAATTTGACAGCAAAAGTACTGTATATGGTCTTATCAGCATTGGTTAAAAATTATTTTCTATCATCACACATGCTTGTTGAATCTTTTATTGACATAATAAAAATAAAGAATGAAATGATTATTCATGAAAAAATTAATCTCTGAAAGCTTTAATGTAAGACCTTCATGCAGAAATAGCTGATGCACAAAGTGCTCCAAATACATGAGGTCAGAAAATTGTCCCGTAATTCAGTATTTGTCCTATAGATGTCAGTGTAAGACACACACACACACACACACACACACACACACACACACACACACACACACACACACACACACACACACTACATACAGACTAACTTTTTTACGTCCAATTCAACCCCAAACACCAAACAACAAGAGTGTGATGATACAGCAGCAATTAATGGAAGAGAATTATTAAACATGAGGGACTGAAATGGAGCAGCATTAGAAAAGTCATAATGCATTTTATTCACTATGATTCTGTAATATTTACGAGAGATTTCTGATTTACCACTTCAGTTACAGACCTTTGTTTTTTAAACTAAATGAATTCATGTAGAGACTTTTTTTTTTCTTTTCAGATAGTCTTGCTAACTCAAGAAATAGCAGTGTGTTCTTCTTCTTCTTCTTCTTATTATTATTATTATTATTATTGATGTTGTTGTTTCAATATATCGCATTTAAATTTTGAGTCTCAGGGGCCTTTAGATTAGAAAGCATCGATAATCGCATTTACAAAATACATTTTCCTTACACTTTACATCTAGCATAACTATGAGATTATATAAAATATATGTTTTAGATTAAATACATTGTCTGTGTTTACTTCATACTATGTACATAATTATGACACAACTGAGTCAACTTTTGTTTGTTGTTTATAAGACATTATTATAACTTCATAACACATGCATAAGCACTGAATAACACATTTATAATGCTTGAGAATATTCAGTAGTCACCATTCATTCAGATGACATGGTGTTTTGTAAAGTGGGCATTTTTAACAGGTTTTTGTATGCCTTATGTATGTCATTTTATACATTATTAACTTTTTTCTGTGCAGTGTGTATCTGTGTATCCTGCTCAATGAAATAAATGCTTTTAATAGCAAGTGACTGTCATAGTGCCCTAATGACACATAGCTTATTATAATTAAGAAATACTTATTATGTCGAAGTGTTACAAATGATTTTTACAAATGATTCTATAGTGGCAGGCCATTTTCTGCTTATAACACTGTTATTAACCATGCTTATACATGTGTTACAACATGGTTACGTAAAGCAGCTTGGGGGGGAAAAAAAGTATTGCTTTTGTGTGAAGCCTGACATGTGTTTCATATAAGCACATGCATTACTGTGTAAATGTTATTCAGTGACTGTTTTATATAAGGAATAAAACAATTGTGTGTGGTAATATTTTTTTTAAATGATCATGGATTAGGATGGAGTGATGAGGTGGAGTTATTGCTATCACCCCAAAGTTAATTATTTCTTCACGACAGCACATCCTCTTATACCACAGCGATTTGCCAAAGATTACAATTTTTCTTTATTATAGGAAGACATCATAGCATAAACCACAAAGCGTAAACTCCTCTGGCCTGAAGATTTTCCCATGTCTGAAAACTTCAGATTTTCCCTGTCTGTTAAATAATCTATTTAAAAAATGTTTCCTTATAGAAAACTTCATCATATCAATGATTATACATTTTCTGTATTAAATAACATTTTATTTATCAGTTTATTATTAGACTTAGATAATGTGTCCATACATGTGTCCATGTGAATGTGCTGTTGCTATAGAAATGATAATTTATTAAAATGAGTAGTAAAATAGACCTGTGATTTGCAGCCACAATACTGTCAGAGCTGCTGTTATAGAAACTTAATCAACAGCTTCTGACCAATCAGAATCCAGAATTCAATAGTGCATGGTAGCGTAGCACTTCAAAAAAAGTGCTGTTATTGTTCTTAAAATTAATAGTACACATTCCGTATTTCTTTCTTTAGTCCCCACAAACAAACTATACTGTATAGTGATAGTTAATACAGATATAGACACAGTACATAGTAACTTTATGTCAAACTAAATACTTCTGTATTATACTCGATGGTGTTTGAGTGTAGCATAACTGTTTGAGAAATAGGAACAAATGTAGGACTGTACAAAGAGCTGAACATTGGACAGCGATGGACACATTTTCCCACCATGCACCATGGAACAGAAGGGGCGGAGCTCGTAAAAGATAACGGGCAGAACCAACATGATTGCTGCTGTGGAGTTCGTCTTCTGTCTCTGACTCCATACTGTAAATGTTAATTAACTTTACATTAAAGTATAAAACAAGACACTGCTAGCAAACATTGTTGGTTAAGTTAGTGAGCTAACATAAGCTGAACATCAGGATCATCACACAATTTTTTTTAATATTAAGCACAAAATGATTAGTGTTTGGTTAAGTGTGTGTATTTTTAATTTTTGAGACACAGTTTGAGTCACTGTACTCATTTGTAATGCATTTATGTTACAATTGATCTCCAAAACAACAGATTTGCATGACATTAAAAATAAAATGTGGGTTCATTCTGAAACAAGACAACAATCCACAATCCAAACATAAGACACATTTCACAGTAAAATTATCTTGAAGAGATGTTATCTTCTTTATTCTGTCCTAAGGGTGTGCATACGTTTTACTACTTTTGCAGTCGACTGTATATCGATGATTATATACTGATTATGTGGAGTGTATTTCAATCAATTCCCCAAGTACAAAATAACAGCAGTTGTGCTGCATATAGAAGCCTATTAACCTCCATTTAAATTCTCTTTACCCTCCCTATTCAAAAAGGCTCATACAATTGATTTAACTTTCCATGCATGCATTGTGTGCTGCTCCCGCCTGGTTAAATAAATGGCTAACAGTTTAAGACTTAATTGATTTTCCTCTCCCCCCTGAACCCACCCTGCATACACACATACACACACTCATTAAGGTGGTATTGTATGCAAATCCCATTTTCTAAAATGTAATAAATGAATTAAAACGCAAGGTGACTTATATGAGTTTAAGTGTCTGTGCCGAATGAGGTTTAAGTATAATTAGTTGAACGTTTAAGCTAATGACATTAGTTGCAATCCATCAGGGGGAAGTGAGGGGCGTTTCCAAAGGGGGTAAAGCTGCGTGAATGGGCAGAAGGGGACATGGACGGGGAGGGAGAGCAGCTGCCGTGCCATGGGTTGACTTAACCTCTGTCACTTTGATGGCCTTTGTGTTCGCTGCCAAGCCAGATGTCTCCGAGCCCCAATTCCACACCCCTCAGTCTGAGGTACGGCATAGACACACACACAACCACCTACACATGTTAGAAAACTAGAATATGAAAACGCACCCTGAGAGAGAAAGAAAGAAAAAGAGAGAGAGGCAGCATGAGCCAGGTCCATCGATATATAAAGCCCTTTAAATGAAGTCTGGCTCTCTAGAGCCCACAGACATTGTGTGTTATTTCTTTGGCTGAATTAAGAGTGTGTAATGAATAGGGCACATTAAAGCACTCTCTGCTCAGCCCCTCCCTCTCATAGTCCCTCCTTCTCCTCCTCCTCCTCTTCCACATGGCCATCAGTGAGACTGAACCCTCACTCTAATGAATGTTAACCAGTCATGAAATGATCAGATCTAAACAAGCAGCTCTAATGTGACTTGTGTCACGAGAAAACCTTTTAATCAGGCCAAAAATTGTACAGTGTAAAGCCGGCTTTACTGTGTTTCCACTCTGTTTAAAATTAACCCTAGCCATTGGATTTTTTCAATGCAGATAGAATAAAGATTCTGACACATTTTCCAGCTAAATCCAATTTAAGAACCGCGGTGAGAAGTTATGAAAGTTACAGAAAATGCCTGCCAATTATTAATAGCCAATTAACCTGAACAGGAAAGAAAGTGAGACACAATAGATGCATTTAAATCTGCCTCAAGCTCTATTTTGCTAACATTGGCTGGATGAGCTAATAGAAGACATGAATGCGTAGCCGTGGGCTGTTCAAAATGGCAAAATTACTATTTATTAAGTATCACTCATTCCAGACTTTTGGTGTCTCTCTATTTTCTTAATGTTTCTTGGAACACATCTGGAAAAAAAAGTTAGCCAGCTAACTAACATTAGGAGGTTGACTCCAAGATTTTGTGTGCAATTTCTGTCCGAATGATATTACATTTACAAATATGCATGTAAAGTAAAGGTAAAAGACATATGTGCATATTTCATGTAAATCATATAAATATGTTTTTAGGTAAATATGTTTTTATGCGAACATGTTTTTTATGTAAAAAAAATCAATAAACCCTAAAACAGCATGTGTGCTTGTCCCAACCCATTATAATGACAATTTACCTTGCAATATACACATTAAATTAGTTCAGAAGTCTGATCATTTTATACTGATGTGTGAATCCATTTAACATCTTGTGCTTGAAACATTCTCACAAGTTGTCCATTATACGTTACAAAAAATGGACATTTTAATTAACATTCATTCAACCCTGTTAACTGACACATTAACCCCTATGAAATATTTGGGCCATTACACATGTCACATGCTCAACAGGAAGTTGCATTATCCAGATTTTCTGAAGATCACGGGAAGAAAAAAAGTAAGTTCTCTAATTCTTTTTTCTTTATTTTCTTTGATATTGTGATATTGATATTGTACTTGATATTGCAATATAAGTGCAATTCTGTTACCCAAATTATAGATTGAAATAAATGATTAATTTAAAAAAGATATTTTACGTCAATTGTTAGAAAGTCGTTAATGTTCTAATCCATCAGCATGGTTGCTAGAAAAGTCAAATGTTAGTTCTGAATCATTTAAGAGCAAAATGCAGGGATGGATACTTGTAAAAACACAATTTATGGTTAGATGCATGTGTTTTTAGATTTAATGTTGATAACAGGCCTAATAAGGTGTCCGGTCTGTCTGATCTTTTGAACCCCAGATAACAGCAGTGTACCTATACAGGCCTCTTGGGTGGTCTTCACACACAAACACTGAGGGGTGGCGGATAAAGACAAAGGGGAGGGAAGCATTCATTAAGTGAATTAGCCTTACAGTAAAACCATTCAAGCAGCTTTATACCACTTACTTTTTCCCTTTCTTTCTTATGTGTTTCTGATAGGCAGGAAATGTCATTCACATGATCTCTCTCTCCCTCTCCCTCTCTTCCTCTCTCTCTCTCTCTCTCCTCTGGTTATAAATAATTTCAGCTGAAGAGGACAGCGATGATCATTAGTAACACTGAGATCTATAATGGATTCCATTGTGAGGTTTAATGTCTCCCACTTACCATTTGAAACTCGGGGAATACCACTCTTTCAAAAAAAAAAAAAACCTCTCATTTGATAGGTGAAGAGAAGATGTGTGAAGGTTAATTTTGTTTTAATTAGATGGGATCCTCAATTGTTTTGCAATTTAGAAAGCACAGTGTAGAGTCCATGCAGCTAAAAGGTAAATTTTTTTTTGGTACAGTCATTAAATTGTGGAATGTAATGCTTACTGATATCAATAATAATTTCATATTTAGTCTTTGAGCATCTAAAGATGAGTTCATTTATACTGAGAAAATTATGTGTAAAATGTACTTTACAGAGCCATTTTAACCGAATAAAATATAAAGATAACGGTAGATAAAGATAGATGAAACCACAAATAGAAATAAAAACTAAGAGGAAAAAGAGTAAAATGAAAACTGAAAAGTAAAATTTCAGTTTGAGATTAAAAAATGTTCTAATAGAGAAAAAACGGGTAATAAGTTAAAACAAAAACCAAAAAACAATTCATACATTGTTGAATAAATGCATAAAAAAGATTCTTTTTGGAACTGTTAAAAGGGTCAGAACTAGAGACAATGCAATAAAAAAAAAATAAAGCTCATGAGGTAAAAATTTATGAAATAAAACTTTAAAAAAAACTAAATACAACATTGAGTAAAAACTGTTAAAGGTGTCACAACTACACATAATTCAAAAATGGCTATATAATGTGGCAAATATGGCAAAATATCATATGAACATATCTGTAGATGTTTTCATTATACATTATAAGAATCGCAATATTTAGTTTTGTTTCCTGTGGGTGAATAAATAAAAAATTGTATTTGACCAATCAGTGGTGTGCACTGTTTCAGACTCCACCCACATGTCCCTGATTAGAAAGAAGGGGAAACAAATTCAGCAAAGGTTCTTAGTTACAGTACTGAGTACTTGGCAAAATGGGAAAAATGACACTATATTATATTATAAATAATTAAAGTCAACATACTGTGTACTGTGACATTCAGTGCTCTAAGTAAAGCAAGAGACTATAGTGAAAAGATCATTGTTAAATTAAATTTTATTTGCTTAAAGGAGTCATTCAAAAAATGATTCAATTGTGAATCGCTCATCATTACCTGTTATTAATTTTCAGTTAAGGATGAAAGTTTAACGATGTAAATGATTACAGTCAACCTCACACATGTTCATGATGAAAAACTGATCCAGCATTTTAGCTCGATATCAATCCCATAATGATATTCAGGAATGGCTCAGTTCATCCCTGGGAATAATAATAATGATCTTGGGAGAATATATGCACGTTGTCTTAATTATATTGGTGCAGTCTGTTGTAGGAGTTGTTCACTGACGCAGTGGTATGGTGTGTGATAAATTATCCTGCTGCCATATGTGATTAATAGCGACTTTAACACAGGAGTTAAATGCAATAATAAAGGAGCCCATCGTTCCCCTTTCATATGGCCTCCTCATAAAATTAGTCCAAACAATAAATCATCATAAGAAACCCATTTTGTATTGATATCAATTACTTTCTGCAGAGGCACAGGTACACAAACACACACAAACACACACAAACACACACACATACACAGCTGAAAACATTAACACACAAGACTGCATCTTGATCGGTGGCTTTTTTTATTGATTCTTCCACACTAAAGTAATTGAGGGAATTTTAAATAATCAGAGAAATTACCACAGTAGGATAATTAAAGGCTTTATAAGAGTTTTGTTCTGTTTGTTATAAGAGTTTTTGAATGTTCAGGACTGACTCGGATGTTTGCAGAAGGAAGTTGGAGGGCATTTCACTAAAGTGATCCTATAAAACCCACCCTGTAAAATCAGACTCACTCTGAATATTAAAAAGAAAAATAATACCATCATTAGTGAAAACATGTAAGTCAGTGACAGCCAAGAATAATTAAGAAATGTCCCTTAAAGTCTTAAAAGACTTTTTATTTACCCCAAATATAGTCATTTACCCCAAATCATCCAAGACAGGTTTTGTGTGTGAAGTTTCCTTCTTTAGTTTTGCACCCAAGCTACAAGTGCAAAACTAAACTTCTAGTGTAGTTAACTAGTACTTAAAGCGTATGGCCTCCAGTTTAGCATGGTGCACTAAATGTGCATGTGCACTAAATGTGCATGTGTAAATCATCCCACAATGGTGTCTTCTCACTCAGCTTTATAGAGTTCTTCAGTCTCTGAAACAGACTTGCTATAGGCTCTCTTTATTTGTTAGATTCATTATGCTTCATTCATCTCCAGTAACCGCTTTTTCCTGGTCAGGGTCGCAGCGGATCTGGTGCCTATCCCGAGCACACTGGGCATGGCGTGGATGGGATGCCAGTTCACACACACACATGCACACACTCATTCACACTGAGGAGCAATTTAGAGTGAACAATACACCTACTGACATGTTTGGAAGGTGTGAGGAAACAGGAAAACCTGAACGTTAGGTACATTAGCATCACATTTATGGCTGAACTATTAACTGTTCCTTTAAGTATCTTTAAGAAACCTTTAAGAAATACCAGAAAAAAAAACAATGGAGGGTTGAATTGTGTTTGGGGCTGTGAGCTCAATCAAATGTGAGCTTGATGATTTCTACAATTTCTACAAAAATTGGCAGGGTGATAGAAAAGGTAGTTGGAAAAAACACCAGAATTTACCAGACAACCCCACAAAGTCATGCTTAGAATCCTTACTGGTCATACACATACAGTCAAACACATCTAAATGACTTGTTCACTCGTTCACACCTGCAGTTTTATGGATCTGATGAGGATTCAACTAACATGGTTCGCTAACATGAGACGGCCTTTGTGATAACACAGTGCGGTGGTGGACAGCTGATCACTCGAACACCTCATTAAAATACCAGCCACACTTGCACTCATAAGCTCCACAGTTTGTGTGAGCTGATAAGGCTTGATAGTCTGGAGGAGCTTCACAGCGAACAGCGTAACCTCTCTGACTAATATTATTGCAGATGTTGTTGTTATGTGACAAGTTGGTTATGGAGAGAATGATTTCAACTTAGAATAAAAGCTTACAGTCTCTAGTAGTCCAAACAACAGGAAAAAAAAATGAAATTATTTCTCACATGAAATCTGCATGTGAGAGCAAACATATTTATTCATTTTTTTTACTACAGTATTTTAATTGTTTTTGGTTGTTAAAATGTTGTGAGTGCCTATTCTAATAAATTTATCAACTCAAATATTGCATATGGCAGTGTAATCTTTATATTCTTTTTAAAATGATTGTATGGTCTTTTAATTGGTAGTTTACACTAAAAACAACAACAACAACAGTGCTTACCATTTCAAAAGGGTTACAAGTAGAACCTTTTTTTGGAAGCTAAGAACTCTCCAAAGAACGCTTGAGGAACCCTTTAATAAGATTGTGTTAAATAAATTTGTACTGTAAGTCTTCACTATACACCGATCAGCCATAACATTAAAACCACTAACAGGTGAAGTGAATAACATTGATTATTTTGTAAGAATGGCATCTGTCAAGGGGTGGGATATATTAGGCAGCAAATGAACAGTCAGTTCTGGAAGTTGATGTGTTCGAAGCAGGAAAAATGGGCAACCATAAGGATCTGAGCGACTTTGACAGGGACCAAATTGTGATGGCTAGATGACTGGGTCAGAGCATCTCCAAAACAGCAGGTCATGTGTGGTGTGCCCAGTATGCAGTGGTTAGTACCTATCAAAAATGGTCCAAGGAAGAACAACCATTGAACTGGCGACAGGCTCATGGGACCCAAGGCTCATAGATGCACATCTGGTCCAATCCCACAGAAGAGCTACTGTAGCACAAATTGCTGAAAAAGTTAATGCTGGCTATGATAGAAAGGTGTCAGAACACACAGTGCATCGCAGCATAGCTGCGTATGGGGCTGCATAGCTGCAGACCAGTCAAAGTGCCCATGCTGGAAGAATCACCTTTTCTTTTACATCATGTGGAAGGCCGGGTGCGTGTGTGTCGCTTACCTGGGGAAGAGATGGCACCAGGATCCACTATAAGAAGAAGGCAAGCCGGCAGCTGCAGTGTGATGCTCTGGGCAATGTTCTGCTGGGAACCCTTGGGTCCTGGCATTCATGTGGATGTTACTTTGACACGTACCACCTACCTAAACATTGTTGCAGACATGACAAACTTGATATATTAGGTTTTTGAGTAAAAAAAAAAGTACACACTGATTTATTTACAGGCTCTGCAGTCCATTCTGTCTTTCACATGAGCAAAATAACACATCTTGTCCATTTTTTGCATATTTGTCTTAATAAACATGCAATTTTAGATAAAATGAACTAAATAATTAAATGAATTAAAATGGACAGAGTAAAAGGAAATAGATTCATTTATCACCTGCAGTGTGTGTTAATGCAGTCGGTAAGTCACTTCTGGTCATAAATTTGCATTTAAGCTATAAATCTACTATTTATAATCTTAATAACCACTGCACATTCACAGTTCCAATATCACAGCATTAAAAGACGTTTTCATCACATTTACATTATAATACATGCTCATGTCTTTTATTTATCCTTCATATCAAATTGTGAACATTTTGAGGTATCTAACCACCTTTAATCAGTAATATACATGATGCATACTTACACAGATGTATTTTTCAGTTTCAGTTTCACCTTTATTTCCCAAATTAATCTCTTTATTTGGGATCTTAGTAAATCAGGGCTTAGTAAATCAAAAAAAATCCTGAGCATAAATAATCTTGTTGTTAATTTTTTCTGTAAATTATTAATCATACATTGGCTCAGGTGCCATGCTCAGTGTGTCCCCATGATCAAAGTTGAAATAAAAACCTTACAGGATGGGGAAAATATTTTTCAGAACAATACTGCAAGATTTTTTCATATTCAGAGGTAGAAGTTCAACATCTCTGTTGTTCTTACATGAAAGGGGTTCATAAAGCATTATTATACACTTATATATGGCTTGTCAGTTTACAGCCAGGCCGAGTGATTAGAAAAGCAATCACAGAAAGTGAAATGACTCCATTAGGTTACAAAACACATATTTGAGGAGTTTGAGTATTAATTGCCTGAGTGCTCATTAAGCAGCCTGTCTGGGTAATTAGATTCCTTTTAGTGTGTCAGAATAAATGACTTGCCAGTAATCTGAATTAGCAGAAAGCTTGCACCTGAAATGAACTACAGTGAACCTGGGACATCTCATTAAAATTAACGCATCAAATAATCTTCCACAATAATGTCCCTTCTGTGTGCGTGACCTTCTCCTGATCCTCCTCTCCTGCCCTGTTCACTGACCCTCCAGCTGACATCCTCTGTTTCAGAGATTGAGACTTTTCTGTGGTGGCACCTTGACTCTCCAGATCACATCTCCTTTAAAAATGTCAGACATCTCACAAATGTTCTGTTTCTAAAACTCATCTTAAGACTCATCTGTTTTCTCAAGCTTTTCAAACACAGAATTTGTTTCTCCCTGCATTCTGTCTTGTCAATCACTTCATTAGGACACCAGTAACTTCAGTATTGGCTGCTAATATTGTCAATTTATTATGGAATGAGTAAGGAATAAAAAACTCCATGTGTAAAACACTGGAGCATTTTATTCCATATTATGGGATAATATGGGAAAATACTGAGTGATAGAGTGGTGAAATGAAGCAGAGTTACTGTTATCACCCTGAAGTTACTTTCCTATGCTAATGTTAACATTTTTTTATTCATTAAAGAACAGCATGTTATATTTTATAAATTTATAGTTATATTTAATGTTGTGAAAAGTCTGCAAAACATGTGCCAGTTATAACTTACATTATAGCAGCTATAAACAGCCTTGAAGTTAATAAGACAAAAAATGCAGCTTGTCATGTTACCGCAAAGTATAAACTCCTCTGTCCTGAAGACTTTCCTATATATGAAAACTTATAAATTTACCTCTGACCACTATATCTTATTGCAATAGATGGACAAAAGATGGCTAGATAACATGTAAAAATATGATAAGCAATATAATTTCAGGGAAAACGTAAAATCTCTTTTATTTTTACCTTGAACTATGTAAAAGAGTGTGTGCTTGAAGCATTTTCCACTGAATTGATAGTGAACTGATTTATGGCCCTTAATGCATGGTATAATTAATTTTATGCATATGACTTCCCTTACAATTACCACACGGGGCGATTGGAGAAGTTCACTGCTTATATGAAGCCATCAATAATTGTGAATTCATCACTGAGAAGCCTGAAAGTCGCGACAGGGAGAAATGAAGGAGGAAAAGTCCTTTTTTAGGACATAAGGAAATCTTTTAAAGGGCAATTGTCTCAGGATGACTACACCCCTTAATGAACTAGACATGACAAATCTGAAGGACATTTTCAAAAAGCATATAGGAAGATAGGGCCTTCTGCGTGATCTTTTGCTGTCCTGAGAAAAGCAATTTCCAGCTTTAAAAAAGAGAGTAATTGTACTGTTATTGATCTCTTAAATTTGTTACTACATAGCAATGATTATGCAGAAAAAAGAGCATACAACCTTTTACTTTTTTTTTAGCAAAGCATCTTATGATGTCCACATGGAAATGGGTGAGTGGGCATGTCCATTTATTGCGAACCAGACCAGTAACAATGGCTGAATTGTAAGATTACATATGTTCAACAAACATCTAAAATGTTTAGTACATATAGCATGGCTAGCAAGGCTAACATGATACAATTTTTGGGTCATATTTCCAGTGAGCACAAAGATGCTTAATGTCACAACAAAGATAAAAACAACAGCCAAATGAAGTAAATATAAATATAAATGTCTCTTGGGAAGTCTTATGAAGTTATGAAAAAGATGATTATAAGTGTGATTTACATGGACAACAAACTTAATTTGGACAAACTTTTGTATATTTAGGGGTCAAATCAAGATAGACAACAACTAAACAATAACAATATCTATTTCTGGACCACTTTAATTCGGGACAGAGAGTGGCCCAATAATGGAGGTCAGATTAACTTTTATAACTAGCAAATGCTAGCTAGTTGGGTAAAATAAGCTAAACTGACAGGATTTCTAAGTGAATAGTTCAAGTCATATCCAAAAATGTTTATAATCTCTACTGCACTGCCTAGTTAATTAACATATGCTAACCTGACAAGGTTTCTGAGAAACATTTTAGCCATATTTATAAAAGTTCATAATCTTCACTACTAACAATAGCCAGCTGGGGAACATAAGCTAACCTGATGGGATTTCTGAGAGAGACATAGCCTTGTGTTCATAATCTCCACTAATCTTTACTATCTGGCTAATACACGCTAACCTGACAGGATTTTTAAATTCATTTAAAGTCATATGTTCATAACCTTCACTGCTAATGCTAGCTAACTGGCTAAGATAAACTAACCTAACAGGATTTCTGAAAGAATTTTTTTAGGACATATTCATAGCAATATTTACTGCTAATGCTAGCTAGTTGGCTAACATACAATAAAATTTAAGGCCAAAATATTTGAAGGACATCCCTCTATAAGGATATACAGGTTTAAACACACATCCACTAATCTGAGGCCCTCAGAGCAACCCCAAATTACGTGATTCTGAAAGATTAAGTTGGACAGAGAGAGAACGGGAGCGAGTGAGCGCTGGTGAAAGAGTGGACAGGTGAGAGTGATGTGTCGAGTTTCCCCATCAGGTGTGTGACGGCCTCAGCAGGCAGATGATTGGAGCTGAAGCACATCACCCACACAACTGAAGTGGCCTAGTCAGGACCAATTGTGGGCTTGTTCTACTAAGTGACTGATGACCAAACTGGGGTCAGGAGTAATGAAGACAACTGATAGCACAGCTGGAGGAGGCTGGAATGCAGACAGAGAAAGAGATGCTGAGACAGGGCCAAGGGAAAAAGAAGGTCTCATGAGGTCTGTCCATGGAGACAAAGGTCTGACAGCAGGTCTGCTCTGACGCCCAGCAGGAGGTTCACAGAGATCTACTCAGCACAGGGGTCCCGGGATGGGTTACGTGAATGACGCAAATGTAAAGAAACATTGACAAGACCATGATGCAAGGTGTATCTCAATATCGAGAACACAAAGAACAAACTTAAATTCTGTCGTTACTTCATAAAACGAAGAACATTTCTGCAAGAGTGTGGGGTTTGCAGAAGCGGAGTAAAACACTTCAGAATGTGGTGCTATAGGAAAATAATCAATTTTGGGGGTGGTAACAGTAACTCTGCTTCATCACACCAACCCATCATGCATTACTTACTATAACAGCACTATATAGTGTTTACTACTTATAGATTAAACTTGGACATAGTCTTAGAGAAAAAGGTAAAATCACACTTAAAAAGCACTTAAGGGTTCTTCTGTTATCACTCTGGGGGAAGCATTATAAGCTTATAACCCTAAACAGTTCCTATGAGAGGGGATGATGAAGGGTTTCAAACCCAATGAAGAACCATAATGTATGGCCCTCAGAGGACAAGTTTAAATTCTATTAATGTAGTATAACCAGCAGTTTTATCAAAATACAAATACCGAACCCCACTAATTCTTCCATTCACTATATCCCGTTATTCACACATAATGCTCCTGTGGCCGACATGCCGACAAAATGAGGCTCAGAAACACAAATCTGTTCTGCAAACAACACTCCTTCCGTGCATATGACATCATCGTGTTTATGAAGCATAATTGAAAACTCTTTAGTCCTCTCTGCACTCAGCATGTGCAAAACAGGAACATGCAGGCCTACTGTACAGCTACTGCATGCATTAATGTCAGCACATCAGCGTATCATCAAAAAGCGTCCAGGCATGTGACTATGAGATCTGTATTAAAGTGAAATAAATGCAGAGTGAGGTTAAAAAAAAAAAACCCTGTTAGATGTATGACCTCCGCCAGAGAACACATTCTGACTGAATTGATCTGGATGATATGAATAATTTAGGAGACGCTAAAGGAGGCAATATAAATGCACACATATATTCTAATCTTTCAAGCAGTGTTCCGTAAACGCTCTGTTTTTCAGCGCCCTCTATTTTTTTCATCCGGGTGTGGAGCTAAATTAATCCCGGGATGTATCCTCTCCTCTATTTCACATTCAAAGTTATTCACATGCGGATGCATAATTATTAATCTGAGATTAAATCCAGCCTGAAATCTAGGGCCCCGCTACACTCTCCCTGTGGTGAAACAAGTTTTTTTTTCTCTGTTCCTGACCTTTAGCTCACTCGCAGGAATATTTCTTGGGTAATTCACACAGACACGTTCATTCTGCCTTTATCTGCAGCTAATGCTGCTGACAGTCCCAACTTCCTGTTAGACCTTGTTACCTGCTACTTAAAAATCTCATGAAAGACCAGAGAGGCGCAGCAACATTCAACATTAATTTTATACAGTGAATACTTATATACATGATTCATTGATTCCTACATTCAGTACACATTCAGTTAGTTCTCACAGCCAAAGGACATCCTCTGATGAAAAACAGCCTACCCCTATGAGGCTATTAGCTTATTTGCCCGAAAAAGACCAATAAATGGTTTACAATTGCAAAGCAGTAATTAATTAAGCAAAAGAAATAACACTGCTTGTCAGTGACCGATGCCAATTCATTCACCTTAGTGACTCAGTGACTCATTCATAACGAATGAATCATTCACAAACACAACATCTATTACGCAGGACCATTTTGCACAAAGTTAATGTTAAAATGCCTAATATTCATTTTATACCACAGTGCTGCTGAATTCTGGATTCTGATTGATCAGAAGGTGATGATTAATTTTTTATAACAGCATCTCTGATAATAGAGTAGCTGCATCATTTCTATAGTAAATCGCCTTCACAGGGATTTGTATGGTGGACACTCCACATAACTGATCAAAAACATATGTAATTGTTGAGATGGTGGAGTTTTCTGTTAGGAAATGTTTATTTAACATTTATGGAAGGAGTCCCCAGTGTCAGCACTTTGTAACAGTCAGAGGTAAAGTTGTAACTAAAGCTATTTTCTGGCATGTGAAAGTCTGCAGGACAGAGGGATTTGTGGGTTGTGGTTTCATGGTAACATGACAAGCTGTACTTTTCTGTCTTATTAACTTCAGTACAGAAAAAAGAAAGGTTGATGAGGATACAGCTGCTTATAGCTGCTATTACAAGTCATAACAGGAGCTATCTTGTTTTGAGGACATTCCACAACATTAAACGTAGAGTAAAAAGTATGAAGTTATACTTTAATAAATAAAACTTGTTCTTATTGCCAAATTGCTGTGGTATAAGAGAAATAAAACACTTGGGGACATGCTGTTATAGGAAAATAATCAACTTTAAGGTGGTAACAATAACTCCGTTTCATCACACCATCCTGTGACTTATTATTTTCCACTCAGTCCCTTTCAGCACACCAGGGCCTACCTAGGGGCCCTACACAGTCACCTGCAGAGCAGATTGAGTCCTGGGTGAGGAGAGATGTCCAGGATGCAAGTGGCTCAATGAAATGGTCCAGGGAGAAAACAGATAAGACGCTAGTAACAGATGGCCCACAGTAGTGTGATTATCTGGTCACAAACAAAGACCATAGCAGTGATTTAATGATCGTTCCGAACCGAATGATTTAATGATCATTCTGGCATCACCTATTATTTATATAGACATATAATCAAGTGGAATAGCGTATTTCAGCTGCAAACAACATGTGCGGAATCCAGAGCTCATCTGTCACGTAGCGTTGTCTTTTATTCCCTGGTCATTTTATTCCCAAGTTAGCTTTAAAACTGTTTTTAAAACATTGCCTTTTAAAAAATATTGTTATATCTTTAAAATATGTGTCATTTATTATTTTATTAAACCAGGAATTTTAAGTAAGGTCATTTGATTTACATGCATTTAAAGAAATAGTTTCACCAAAAGTAATTGATCAGCCAGTATGTTTGGTGTCTGGAATTTGTTTCTTTACTTCTATAAGGCTAACATTGCTAACATGTAATGGACGCGTTTAGCCACCAGATTATTGGCATACACCTACCGCAAAGGACTAAATATACAAATCAAATGTGAACAATATTATAATCGGAATCAATTTTAAAGGCCACAGCCCCTACCTGAATCTGATGCTCGTGCAAAGTGACACCAAACTGGGTGCTGAGGAAGAAGGTGATTTAAGATGGAGCTACTTTTTATACTTTTTTCTATGTTTATAGACAACAGTGGATAATACAGTGTCAGAGACTGTGTTCAGCAAATCTTTTTGAGCTACTGAACAGCTCGAGATGAGTGTGTGATGATTTAGGAGGCTATAAGCTATAATCTTCCATAAGCCTCACTGCTCCACAATAAAACTAAGAGCAAAGTTCAGACACCAAACATGTTTGGGTTTTCTTGGTTTAATTTTTGGCAAAATTATTCCAAATTAATCTGCATGCATGACTGGGTTCGGTCATCCACCCTTATTTATTCTGATGAGAAGATGGCAATCATAAAAGCCCAAGCGGCAGGATAACAAGAGGCGTGTGGGTCGCATGCGGCGTGTGGCATACGTGAGACCTGAGACGCAGGTTAATTACCGCACTGATCCAAGCTCAGATAAAAAAAAAACAGCACGAGCTTCCAGTCCAAGTGGAGCAGCAGGTCGCAACACTGACAGATGCCCTATTACAATGTTAATGATCACAGAGCCCTGGACAAATAATTACATTCAAAGCTTTTCCGTGTAAGATCACAATACGAGCCACGCCAAAAGATGGCTTTCCTAGATGAGGCAGTAACGCAGCCAGGAACATATGTGGCACGAGCCTGGGGAGTCCCTCAGCTCCATCTCAGCAGCTTTTTGTCCTCAGATGGAGCCATGCAGCGGCTATACGAAGGGGCACATGTGTGTGTGTGTGTGCGTGTGTGCGAGTAGATTTGGCGGACTGATAGCACAGAGATTGCTCCATTTAGCTGCTCAGCGTGTGCCATGTGCTCTCATCAAGGGACCGTCTCGCCCCCTTTTAATTTTCCCCAAGCTCTGATAGATCCACTCCTCCCATTGTCAGGAGCGAGCACGGTTATCTTCTGCTCAGATGGTAACAGGTGAGGCTCGGCCTAGCGGAAATCATCACACTCCACTTGGCGTTATGGTCCAACACAGATGACTGTAGCGTAATTCCACTACCTGCATAAATGTGACGAATGTACAGGAGATTTTATATTTTATATGTTATACTAGCACAATCGCTGAGCGATAACTTTTTACTTAAAGTTGTAAATCCAGCTTTCTAACAATAAATCTGGACATCACATTGCAAAATCTGGACATCACATGAAACTGATCAGTCATAGCAAAGCTGTTATTACAATACTTTCGGGGGAAAATCACATTTACAAATGTATAATGATTGCTTTAATGCCAAAAGAACTCAATAAAGACGCTTGGGTTTTTTAGTCATTGTGGTCAATCTCAACAAATATACTCCATAAATACACATGTAAATCTTCATATACTTATTTTAAAACACTTTTTCAAATACTTATTTTTATAAAATCATAAAATGCTAAAGAAAAATGCATGCATTACGTTTCATAGTCATTCCATAGTCAGTATTTATACATTTCTGCTATCATTTTGCTTTCATACATTGGAAGGGTGTAAGGCATATGCATAATACTTGAGTAGTTATACTTCATTACTATACTTAGGTATTATTTTGCCATATATATATACTTTATTTGAATAATATTGAAATTGAATATTTGTATTCTTACATAATTACATTTCCAAGAAAAAAAATATATTATTACTCCTTACATTTTTATTTAGACCTTCAAAGTACTCATTACATATCACAAAGGTCTCTTCTTCTCTCATACAGCCGATGACTAAATATCTATATATATACTATAGATACCGTATATATCAATCGAATGGGCTCTATTTAGCATCCAATAATTTAGGTTTAGCATCCAATCAAGTTAATCAATGTAGAAAGAGCTATCAAGAATTGTCCCAAGTTGACATCTGCTGTGACCTTGTCAAGCTACACAATGTAGTTTGCTAATGCTAATGCTGATACTTTTGATGATCTTTTTCTTCCCTAGAAGGCCATCAAATTTGAAGTGATGATGAAGTAAGTTTAGCTAAGTTTAGCTATCACAATTGCCTCAGCAGGAGGTCAGATTCTAGCTAATGGTAAATATTGGTCATTTACAGGATATTTTACTTATTAAATATTATTAATTGGTTACAAACTACATAGTGTTTGTCATGCATATGACCATCTGTATAACTTACAGATATTGAATTACAGAGATGTTTTCAGGCAAAATAGCATAGTTGCTTTAAATTGAATATCATCTAACAGTTTTAGCAGCAGAGAAAAAATGTTTGCATGCAACTAATTTGAAGCACCTTCTATATCTTGAATATCAATGTTCTGGCACAAGCATATGTGGCATAGCAACGTATCAACTGTTCACGTGAATGCTCTGTATAAGACCTTCTGCACCACCGTATTTTAACCAAGCCCACCTCTACCACTACACTATTTGAATAAGACTGATATTTAATAAATAATTAATAAATTACCTCCTTTTTTAACATCTTGAGCATAACCTACTTCATGTATAAAGTTTGTGCTTTTCACGCCATATGATTAGACTTACGAGGCTCATAAAACTTCTCCTCTTCTCTGCAAACACAATCAGGCTTGCAAGTCATATAGTAACACGGGCATTTTCAAAAGTCTAATAAAAAATAAGTTGTATGCAAACATTTTTTTGTTCTGTGAGATTGGGTTGATTTTAGTAATAAATAATAATAATAAATTTACTTTTCACATGACATTAACTTAATTTCCTCAGTTAAATCATCAGTTAAAACTGTTTTTGAAACAGTTTTAAAACAGTTATTTATTATTTTTAAAAACAGCTAATTCTTAAGTACATTTAAAAGTAGTAACATTTCATTACTTTCACTTGAATACTTTTTTTTTTTTTTTTTTTTTTTGCTGGGTACTTCCACCACACATTACTTATACTTTCAGTTACACATTTCTTCTATTTTTTCCACCCCTGGGCATATTGGGGATGGAGTCATAGCAAACTAAGTTAGGGAAAAAGTGATTCCAGTTATTCAAGATGGTCTCATGACCTTCCAGTGTTCAGCTACACTATGACGTTTAGTTCATGTTTATAGATGACAGGAAGTCAGACTGTGCCCTCAACCACATCAGTGTGACATTACTAAAGAAATGCTTTTACTAAAGAAAAGATTTACTCAAAAGATTTTGGTTGAGACAGATGTCCTTTAGCTTTGGTGCTCAAGTGCAAAGCCAAAAAAATGACATCAAACATGTCTTGGCTGATGGACTGATTGAAATAAAATGGGAAAATGTGTAAAAATGTAGACCTCTGAGATGAGCGAGTCATTTAAAGACCACGCCTTCACAATGCACAAGTGTCCCTGAGATGATGTGAAATATTCTCCTCTCCCTATGATGATATAAAGACATATCAAATAAGCACTGAAATAAAGGGCCAATAGCTCATTAGAGGGTGCTGATGGGAATTAAAAGTGCTCCACATGTAGATTACTGTAACTGTGCGTTCACAGTGTGTGTGTGTGTGTGTGTTCACTTCTGAAAGGCTGCCGTCATAATTCATCTGACCTCTCCACGCTGTCGTCTCACATCCTGCGAGAACTAATCAACAAAAGGTAAAGAATGGGGCGGGGAGGCCAGTGGCTCGAGATGGGGAAAAATGAAGAGAGCAAAAGAAAACCAAAGAGCCAGAACGTGCAGGAAATTTATTTTTTAACCCCCTGTCCTTACAGCGTATTAATCTTCCTGTGACCTCCTGTTCAGCGAAGTGACTGCGAGTGATATTCTCCATCTCGGGGCAGTTCCACTCTTTTTTCTTCTCGCTCTCCCCAAAACATTAAATATCACCTGCCTTGATTAATACCAACTTAATTAAAGCCATCAGCGATACAATGGCAAGGCAATGAGCTATGGAATCATTGAAATAGTAAATTAAAGGACGTAAAAGAGGCCCTCGGTTTGCCTTATTGACAGTGATGGAGAGGAAGTGGGGATGGGGGGGGTTGGTGGTTTGGGGGTCCCAGAAAAGGAGAACCGGGGGTTCCGGTTGATCACGCTGGCCCCTCCCCCTACTCACTGCACGCTGGAGAACTTCCACATTTGAATTCATCAAAGCATTGTGTGTGTGTGTGTGTGCGTGTGGGCCCCTGGGTTCTTATGGATGACTTCCATTTAAAAACTGTTATTACGAGTGTGTAGAGAGCATAGCCGTGTCGCTGAGCCAATCATGTGTACGTTGTTCACACGTGTGTCTCTGAAACGCCACACTTCACATCCAGGAATTTTTGTGAACCAGTCCATGGTTTTGGATTGATATTATATCAATAAAAACAATATTAATATTATATTAAGAAAAACAAACAGGAAAATAACGGGATGACGAGGTAGTGTGATGAAGAGGAGTGAATGCTACCACCCTGAAGTTGATTATTGTCCTATAACAACATTATTAAATGTTTTATTCCTCTTATATGACAGCAATTGCTAACAATACAATTAATTTCATTTTATTTTATTTACTTATTAAAGAATGGCACATTGTACTCTTTATCTGTTTATATTGACATTAAATGTTGTGGTATGTCCATGAACAAGTTAGTTCCTGTTATCATTAAACAGTAGTTCCATCACCAACTTCCCTTTTTTCTCCTTAAGTTAATAAGATGAAAATATGCAGATTATCATATTACCAAGAGCCCGCAAATCATAAACTCTTCTGTCCTGAAGACTTTCCTATTTCTATTGTAAGATATATTGCAAAGACTAGGAGAGAGAAAAGGAATTTTTTTTTCTATTGACAGATACTGTAAATTTGCTTCTTTCCAAAACTAAATTCAACCACAATATGATCAAAGCTAAGGAAAAACACAAGATTTAAGTTTTGTACTTAAGGGAAAGGTGTTATATGCAACAAAGTGCTAAAATAGCAACGATAGTCAGTATTTACACATTTCTGCTACAATTCTGCTTTCAAACATTGGAATGGGGTAGGGCATATGTAGTGGTGGAAAATATTTAAGTAATTAAAAGGGATATGGAGTGGATAATGTCCATACATCGGAGAGATGTGTGCACCACAGTAATCTTGTTCCTAATGCAAGGACAGTGAATAAAGAAGAAAATGGGCTAGTTTCAAGTCTTTTGTGTGGATCTAAAGATACAGTCGGGCTGGAAATTTTGCTCAAATTTTGCTGGCAACCCTGGTTAACGATATTAGCTCTACTGTGCTTGTTTTACACATGGGAAACACACCTGTTGTATCCAACACAGTTGAACAAAAGTATATGTCGTCACCCACTCAAAACAAGATGCTAGACTGTATGCTAGATGACTGTGTGTTTTGGACACTAAACTGCCAATTATGGGTTCACTCTAATATAGTAATGTATATAAGTCAAGTCCGAAAGCCTCTTGACTTAATTTTGCTTGAGGCTATGCCATTAATAATGTCGTGTCGTCCTGCCCAACCATATATGTCTATATGTTAAATATACGTCTCCTTACAGAAAACTATGTCATACCAACAATTACAGTACCATCAGACAGCCAATAACACAGGAGGTGGGTTGCACAGTTTTGAAGCTTCGGTTTCAGAAAGCTACTTTCCCAATCTACCTCACTCCTAAGTACCTTTGAGATGTTCAGAAGCCTGCTGACTGGAAGATGGAAGGATACAGGATTAACTCTAAGTAGGTATAAAAGCATATTTGATTGCAGTCCATCAGTCGTGCTAATAATTTGAGTGTATTCTGATTATTGCCTTATTGTAAATAAAGAGTTCTGATCAATATAAACATATTAGAGATTGATTAGGAGATCCCGCTGCCCCCTCAGTCTCGGGCTCGATACTCCAAACTGCACAACTGTTTAAAGAAAAGGCATGCTTTATTGATCAGTATGCAGGTGCTCAACTCAAAACAGTTGACATAAGCCCGTGTGTGTGTGTGTGTGTGTATATACACTTCCCATTACTCTGAATGTGAATGCACACACTCTTTCATAATGGGCAAACATCAGCCACAGCTGGGATGTTAATGCCAGCAAATAGGATTATCCGAAAAAGGATTTCTCAACTAAGCATTTCCTGCTAATTAGATTTCTTTATCTCAGGAATGAATTGCTTTTTAGCAGCGAAAGCTGTCACTGAGGGAGCTGTTCGCTCCTTATAACTGAATTAAATGCATAATTAGTGATACAATTATATTAGCATAGGGTCTTTTGGGTTTGTGCATGTGAGAGAGAGAGCAGGGAGGTAATAGGGTTTGTGTGTGAAAAGTAGTTGATCAGCCTAGATGTTGCTTAAACCACACTCAGTTCTTCAGTGTGTTGCTCAATACCAGAACCTTATGGGAGCTGCCATCTTTGGATCACTTTTTTCTTCAGTTTGGTATGACTCCACCCCCCCCCCCCCCCCCCCCCCCCCCCCCCCCCCCCACCCCCCCAATAGCCCACGCCTCTTAGAGTCTAGAAATGATCATTCGTTCATAATCCTGGGCAGGTTCGCGATGGATCCAGAGTTCATCCTGGGAACACAGGGTGTGAGGCAAGACTACACCCTGGATGGGATGCCAGTCCATTGCAGAGCACCATGCACACACATTCACAAAGTCATTCACTCATTCAGTCATTCTCATGGGGAAAATTTAGCATAACCAATTCACCTACTGGCATGTTTTTGGGAGGTGGGAGGAAACCGGAGAACCCAGAGGAAACCCACTTAAACATGGAGAGAACATGCAAACTCCACACAGACAGTTTAGGATCATACATGAATTTGTAAGAAGATGAAGAAGAAGTAGAATGAGAACAAGAAACTTTTTTATAGAGCACTTATCATACACGTGGTAGCTCATAGTGCTGTACAAGTGTTGTTAAAATTACATGATTAAAAAGTAATTATAGTAAACATTTTCAAAGGCTTTTTAAAAGAGTGTGCCAAGCTTGACTGCTTAAGAGGGCATTTCCAGAAGGTGATCACTAACAGATCTCAGGTCATGTGTTGGGGAGATATTCAGTGATGTATTTTCTGAAAACTATCCTTTAAAAAGCTATCAGAACAGCACATTAATTCAGCCAATCATGATTTGTACAAATTTGGACCCAGGCTTGTCATGCAGTGGAATCTAAGGGTAGGCATGCACCTTGAGCTTTATTGTAGACTTCAACATGGGCCTCACTGTGGACTTAACCAATGGGCTTCACCATGAGCATCACCATGAGCTCCATCATGGGCTTCGCCGTGAGCCTCACTGTGGGCTCCATCATGGGCTTCACCGTGAGCCTCAGCTGGCATGGGCAGCTCTGAGAGAGGATCAAGCGAGGGAGCAAGGTCCTGCGCCTCTCCCCATGCTGCACCTCACCGGCCCATTCATCACCCAGACGCCAGTGACAGTGACGGATGGGTCAGGCCCAGGACTGGCACCACACCAGCGCCAGAATCATACAGCCCACAAGCCCACTGACAGCTGGAGCGCTGTGTCAAGTGGCGGAGAGACGGCAGCCATTAATAATCGCCGTCACATGATCCAAGCTATGCACGAGAGGCAACGGGGAAGCAGCAGGGTTCGCCATTCAGACGGCCGGCCCGGAAAGGAGATGTCACGCTGGGTGGAGGTGACAGTCATGGAGGCTTACTCTTTAATCAAGTGAGCCAGGATAGGATAATGAATATATCTCAGCCAAATTGGGAGACGAGGTGTCTAAATAAGCAGGGTTTTTTTTAAACAAGCCAACTGCAGGTCTGCTGAATGCCTTCACTTCCAAATTTCGAAGTGGCAGAATAGCAAAATCTATCATCAACATGCTGCATAAGATTCCATCATAGCTCGGAACCTTTTGTTCACATCAAATGAGATTAATATGTGTATAGTGGTTATGCAAACAATTAAATTATTAATTAGTTGTGAGAATGAAGCAACATGGTAAAGCTTCATAATAAAAGCATAAGGCCTTTTTTTTTTTATCAAAAAGCCAGCTAGATTTAATTTGGACCTTTAAGTGCAATTCTGATATATAAAATTTTTCAATGGATTTATTTATTTGTTTGTTTGTTTTGTTTGTGAAAATGAAACAACTGATACAAATTTTGATACAAATTAGTTACTTGTTACAATGTGTCATAATGGAGCAATGCCTGATAATACACACAATACTATTATTATATATTTTATTAATATATCACCCTATTGATATCATATAATCATCTTTCCCAGCCATACATTTCATAAGTACGAACTTAATAATACAAACATAAAGATTCTTCTGCAGTGTTCAGAAATAAGATGATCTTTCAATCCAGTTTGACATGTCAATCACAGAGGCATGAATTAAGCAGATAATAACCTGTGAAACTGTGTGACAGACTGCATGTCATTACTCATGTCATTTTTATTGGAATTTCGTACCAAAGTATGCATCACCTCCAAATATAGACACTAATTCAAATTATACCACAATGCTGTTGAGTTCTGGATTCTGATTGGTCAGAATGTGTTGATTAATTTTCTATAACAGCAGCTTTGACAGTACTGCAGCTTCAGATCACAGGTTTATATTAATGCGCTTGTTATAATACATCAGCTTTTCTAGAGTAACAGGGACAATTATGGAGGACACTCCACATAAATGAATTTCAAAAATGTGTTTTACTAAAATTTATGAAGGAGTTTCCAGTGTCAGTCTTATTTGAGCTGCTACATACTCAGTGAATAACAAAAAGCAAGTGTCAACTTTAGATGATCAAATTAAATGCAAGCCACTTCATTAAAAGGTATGTTGTTTTGGTGTAAACTCTTAGTAGAACAAAAATAGATTTGAGTAAGTGTAAAATGACTATAGCTAATGTTTAGCATCATGTTCCTGCAATATTTCCCAAGGAGAGTTGACCCTCTTATGTGTACTGTGAGTGGATGTTGACAAATCCATACAAGAGAAATGTTTTTTCATGACATGTCAAATGTATACGTCAGTGAGAAATAGAGAGAGAGAGATTAGGGATCTGTTTTTTAACTAAGTCATAATAACCACATTTATGACCGTAGAGCCCCACTTTTAAATTAGCAGTGAATGCTGGACGGACCATCACCTTAAAGAGTGTGAGTAAAACGGTACCCAAGATAAATGTGAAAATCGCACCTTCCTGAACAATTTCTTCAGCCATTAGTTATGATGGCGAAATTACAAATCGGCTCTGGCATCATCCAGGCGAAATACATAATATGCTCCTCTCCACATTAATATTCTTTCTGTGCATGTCACGTAAAAGCAAATATGGATTCAAGAGAACCTGGGAGGATTTTGGAAATTAAATCTAGCTCAGTAGGAGTGATAACTAAATCACTTTAGTGCTAAGCTATGCTCAAATCTAAATACCTCAGATCAGCCATTTCTCCATTTTCACAATGTACTATGTTTTATTTATTTCTAAAGAGTCACTCTTGAGAAACTAGACGTGAAGTAGTCATTTATTAAATGTAATGCAATGTAATGCTTAGTGAAGAGTTTTTAATTGGTCTATTTTGTTGATTTCTATGGATACCTGAGAATTCGAGAGAGAATTCGAGAGCAAGTGTCAAACACAAGGTCCGTGGGCCACATTCGGCCTGCAGCCTCATTTCATTTGTAAACTCTGAAAAATTAATAGTGAAATGGCCTGAAGGACATGACTGCTCAACATTTTCACACTAACCAGAATTCACAGCAGATCGATAACATTGTGACCACCATAGTACAGTGCGCATGGGCTCACATTTCACAGTGCTTAACTAAAACCAATTAGCAGCAGCTTTTTCCCCATCAGAAGTGTAGTTATCATAAAGCGCCATGTGTGCTGCTGTGTGCTGCGCTTGATGTAAGTCACACTCATGTCTAAATCAAGTCGTGTGTTTTGTGCTGGCAGAGGTGTAACTAGAAATTAATTTCAGGGAGATGAGGAAATATACAGTCCACTCTGAAAGTACTGGAACAGCAAGACTAATTCTATTGTTTTTGCTATGCACTGAAAACATTCAGGTTTGAGATCAAAAGATGAATATGAGATGATAGATCAGAATTTCAGCTTTCATTTCCTGATATTTACATCTAGATGTGTTAAAAAACTTGGAACATGGTACCGTTGGTGTCAGACCACCCAATTTTAGGTGAGCAAAAGTAGTGGAACAGATAGTCTTAAAGCAACTAACAATTAATATTTGGTTGCATATTGCTTGCAATAACTGCATCAAGCCGATGACCCACTGACATCACCAAACTGTTGCATTCTTCTTTTGTGATGCTTTTCCAGGTTTGTACTGCAGCTTCTTTCAGTTGTTATTTTTTTGGGGGGGTTTATCCCTTCAGTCTCCTCTTCAGAATGTGAAATGCATGCTCAATTAGGTTAAGGTCTGGTGAGTGACTTGGCCAGTCTAAATCCTTCCGCTTTTTATCCCTGATGAGTTCCTTTGTTGTGTTGGCAGTGTGTTTTGGGTTATTACCCTGCTGCATGATAAAGTTCCTGCCAATTAGACTGGATGAATTTCTCTGTAAATTGGCAGACAAAATGTTTCTGTAAACTTCTGCATTCATTTTGCTGCTACCATCATGATTTACATCATCAATAAAGATTAGTGAACCTGTTCCAGAAGCAGCCATGCAAGCTCAAGCCATGACACTACCTCCACCATGTTTGATCTATGACCTCGTATGTTTTGGAGTGAGAAGATCCTTTCTTTCTCCACACTTTGGCCTTTCCATCACTTTGGTAGAGGTTAATCTTGGTTCCAGAACTTTTGTGGCTCATCTCTGTATTTCTTTGTGAATTTCAATCTGGCCTTCTGAATCTTGCTGCTGATGAGTGGGTTGCATCTTGTAGTATGGCCTCTATATTTCTGCACTTGAAGTCTTCTTCAAATGGTGGATTGTGAAACTGGTGTGGATTGGTGATGTCACTGACTGTTGTTTTTGGATTTTTCTTCACAGCTCTCACAATGTTTCTGTCATCAACTGCTGCTGTGTTCCTTGGCTGACCTGTTCGATGCCTGGTTGTTAGTACACCAGTGGTTTCTTTCTTTTTCAGGTCATTCCAAATCGTTTTATTGGTTGTGTCCAATGCTTGTGTAATGGCTCTGATCATTTTTTCCTTTTTTCTCAGCTTAAAAATGGCTTGCTTTTCTCCCATAGTCAGCTCTCTGGTCTTCATCTTGGTTTATCCTTTTTAACAACAAATACAGTCTTCACAGGCAAAATCCAGGGCTTTAAACAAGAGTAGATATTCAGAGCTTTTAATTGTTTAAACAATCAATCTAACAGGGCACACCTGCACAACAAGAAACACCTGCCCCAAGAAACATGTTCCAAACTTTTTGATCACTTGAAAAATGTGTGGTTTAAAACAAAAGGTGCCATGTTGTGAGTTGTTTAACACATCTAGATGTAAATATCAGGAAATGAAACTGAAATTCTGATCTATCATCTCATATTCATCTTTTGATCTCAAAGCCAAACGTCTTCAGTGTGTAACAAAAACAAAAGAATTGGCCTTGCCATTCCAATACTTTTGTAGGGGGCTGTACAAAATAAAATCACAATTGTTTTCCCGATCTGTACAATAAAACTGGTAAGTGTTTACCACCACTTTAGGAGGGGTGATGACACTAATTTTTATTTACTCATTTAAGGCACAATCTATCATCAAACAATAATGCCATGCTAATAACATTGCTATAAAATACCTTTATGGTAGTTTCCCTGAAAATTATTAATATATAATAGATTATATATTTTTAAAAAACCTTTATTATAATTAGGATAATAAATGTTATTAGGTAATAGTGCATACATTTTAACTTAGTTCTAGATTAGTTTTTAAAGGTTGGATTATGAACAGAGGCAGACCTGCGAGGAACGAGTTGCAGTAGTCCAATCTGGAGATGACAAAGAACTGAACAAGCACCTGAGTGGCCTCAGTGGACAGGAAAGGTCAGATCCTTCTGATGTTGTTAAGAAGAAACCTGCATAACCCAGTCAAGTTAGCAATGTGAGGCGAAAAGGATAGTTGGTTGGCCTGAACTACCCCAAGGTTGCATTAAAAATGTGTGTCTTCTAAAGTTGTGAATGGCACAAAAGTGGGCCATTTATGTGGAATCTCCTTCTAAGATCTTCTTCTTATTTTAGGTAAAAGTAGTCTGAGCTTCTGTGAATTTTTCCTACATGCACTGGCACCTTATTTTTATTTTTATTTTCTTAAAATGCACTGGCACCTTATTTTTAACCATAATACAGTTTATAGTAACTTTTCCTAACTACACTGCAAACAATGACATCTTACTAAGAGAAGATATCTTGGATATAGTTAAATTTATCAGTATTCCCTAATATAATATTTCACTAAAACCAAATATATGATTATTAAATCTATTTCTCTTTTTTCTATTAATTTCAAGCTTGAAATAGTCATGTTCTATTGGCTGATCATTTTTCTAATTTTAAGCATTTATTTCTAGAAAGAAACAAAAGTATATGTCAGTAGAATAAAAAAAAATGTAACGCTTGAAATGAATAACAGCATCTACAAACAAGCTGAATAATCTTGTATTTGATTTATAAAAATCACAAAATAAGAAATATTAGATAAGATATTCAAGATATTCTCACTTGCAGATATTTTTTGCAGTGTATAATTTTAAAATAACTTGTGGATTGATGAAGAGGTGAACACCTTACGCACTTGGCATTCAAATGGTTAAAGTTGTGAGAATATTGTTGCTAGCTAGCATGTGACTGTTAAGTCTTTTATGCAGATAATGTAAAGGCACAGAGACAATGGAAAAGATGCAGAATTGTCCAAAAGCTTAACTTTTGCCTTAACTAAAGCCATAAAAAAATATTATTTTTATTACTCAAATTACACAAATGACCTCATAGTTAAAGTTAAATTACACAAATGATCACTTTAGTTAAAGTACACAGATTACATCAGAAAGTATTTGATGAATTTAATAGTCACAATACACAAATTACAGCATAATATATGTGTTTCTTGTGTTAGACTACAAAGATTAAGCAAATAATTTTATACATCGGTCTAAATACACAGATTAAACATAGAATACTTTTACATAAATCAAAATATACACATTATAGCATAAATTGTTTCATACATAAATAAAAATGCATAGATTACAGTATAAATGATTTGATATTTGGGTCAAAACACACAAAATACAGTATAAAATATTTTATTCTTATATCAAATTACACAGTCAATCTACTGATTACAGCATACATTATCACATAGTAATGTCAAAATCAATCAAAATAAATATTAATAAACAAACAGTGCATACTAAATTTAAATGATAATGATGGCAAAATAAACAGATTACACCATAAATTCAAATTTGATATATATTGAATGTTGAAATTTGATATATTTAAAAATATATAACTTAAACATAATTTGATGATTTTCATACAGATTGCCTTCTAAATTATTTGGCATTTAAGAAAGAAAACACATTACATTATATATTGCTTGATAATTATATAAAATAAACAGATTGCAATAATGAGTCAAAATACAAATCATCAAACATAAATTATTCTAGAAATATGAATACAAAGATCCCAGAGCTCATTTTACTTAATTTATGATTTAAATAGCATCCAAAACTGTTAAAACATAATGTTACTATAACAACCAACATGTCATCATTTTCACCAATTTTGTGACATCACAAGCTACGCTCATTCGTACCATCAGCATTAGTAGAAAAATGTGTATTTAGTGCAAATCTATACACTCTGAAGATACCTCCAGGATGCTAATTTTCTTTTATTAAAGTATATAATGGGAATTAGTCATCTGAAAGGAGTTAACCATCAAACTCAGAAATCATGGTTTTGAGTTTACGCATACTTGAACACAATTTGCTCCATGATAAAATCTTCGCTTCCAGAGTTGAAGAACTTTTTATCTGGGCTTTAATCTACAGTCACAGCTCCTCTACAAACTACAATGGTCCCTTTCCTCAGTGCGTTTGCACTCTATTGCTCCTCTATATTTTGGAGGACACCTGCAGAGGCAGACGGCCAAAGTGGTGGGATGGTGAGGCCGATCTGGGGGTGGGACTTTCCATAACTAAGGAACACTGAGCTTTTTTTCCCTCATGACTCCCATCTGTTGAGTGGTTATTGTGTGTAAAGTGTTACAGCTGCAAAGGGAGCAGGGCTACATTCTCCTCGAAAAACCTTTTTAGCATATTCAAACCTCCTTGGCCTTTTATGCCCGTGTTGTTAGCAGACCCTAATTTATTCATTGGCTTTCGCCTCAAACTCTTGCTGGTTAAAACTTAGCCCCTCCCTCAACCACTTTACTCAACTTTTCTCTACTCATTTTTTAAACTTTTTTACTCTTTATTTTTTAAAGTCTCAAATAGTATTGCTTCCGGGTGGCACATAATTTGTTTCTTGTGGCTGCTCAGTGCTTCTCTGATCACATCCTGCTTTGGGAATTGTTCAGCCGTTCGTTCAGCTTTTGTGGCCGATTTCATGCCATGTACGACTTTGTGTTCCTGTCCTTCATGAAGCTGTCAGCCAAATAAAAGTGGCCTGGCCCAGGGGTCGTGCTACGACTGGTGGGAATGGGGACATCAGCGATGTTGTTGCTGCTGTTGCTGCTGCTGTGTCTTGGAGTCAGCCCACCCACAGTCCTTTGCTCAGCGGGGCTTTAATTTGACTTCAATTTTTACTATGCAGGCCCCCCGAGGAGAAAACACTTTTACAAGCCCTCCGTAAAGCCCCTTTTAATAATGGGGCCGAGAGGGCGATGAATGGGCCCGCCACTGCTGTTTGACTGCTCATGGCATGCTCTAATAAAGTGCGCTATTCATCCCTGCTCCCTTTCACTGACTCACTATGGGGCGGAATTTAGGCAAGGGTGCTTATGTATGGAGTGCCAAGGAAAGCCGGCGCAATAGATTTAATGGATCTCTTGATTCATGCGCACATATCTTAAGATGCCTTTTCTCTCGCCACTTCCTTTGCCTCCCCCCCACCCCCCAACAGAGCTTTTGTAAAGGACCTGCGCTGGTGATGAGATTAGCACCGAGTGTCCAGTTTGAAATGGTGCACCAAAGTGCAACAGAAGTGAAACAATCCAACTGACTCGTTTTTTTTTTGTTGTTTTTTTTTCTATTAGTGACAGTGTGGAACAATGAGAGAGATTTCTACAGCAAATGGCAGTTTTGTAAGAGAAGCACATAATGAAAAATACAGTGAACTACAATGAATTTTGTTATCAGTTAAACTACAATACACGGATCTTATTTGATTTTATTTGATTTTTTCATCAAAAGATGAAACACAGATGATGACAAAAATACTTTTATAATAATAAATTTGTTTAAATACTCAGATCACAGCAAAAGACAAAGCAAAAATTATAGGCTCCTATCTCAGACTGCAAAATTAAACAAATTACTTTATATATATTTAATGCAAAACACAAATTACAGCATACCATATTTGTTTCTAATGTCAACTACATAAATTAAACCCATTATTTGATACTTTAGTTAAAATCCACAAATTACAGCATATATTATTTGATAAAGTACACAAACTATAGAATAAAATATTTTATTCTTATGTCAGACTGCACAAATTAACCTTATAATTTGACACTTCAGACCAAATACACAGATTAAACTTAGAATCACTAATAGTTGAATCAAATATACATACTACATCAAATATTACTTTATATTTAAGTTACTATACACAAATTGCAGCATAAAATATCATTTTTATGTCAAACTATACAAAGTAAACATATCTGATACATTAAGATAGTCAAACTACAGCATAATTTATTCCATCTAAAACACAGATCATTAATATCATAAAGATGTGAAATGTACAGCATAGATTATACCATTTGGCTAAATCTGACACATTTACATCATAAATCCTGATGTCAATTAATGTGCATTGTCCCAGTTAACTAAAGAAAGAACGAAAAAGTCAGATACTGACATTAAAATACACAGATAACACCATACGCCAGATTGAACATAACTTGATTAATTTGATACAGGTTGCACCACAAATTACTTGATAATTAAGTTTAATACAGATTACAGCAAAAATGATTAGATTTATTGCAATATTAAACCTTAAATTAATCTATAAATCCAAATACAGATTCAGCATATAAAAAACAGTTTACTCCATTAATTATTTGATAATTAATTCAAAACACACAAAAAGGTATGCTTGATAGGTAGATGTAAATATAAATAAATATCAAACTTTGGGATTTTTTTTTAGATTTTTGGACTGCTGTCAATAGTTTTTAAATTCAGACTGTATTCACATCATTCTCATTTGTTCCCATGAAACGTCAAAAGCGAATTAGGCCAAAGTAATGTTGCTTTGATTGTGGCACACTCTGAATGTTAAATAACACCAGGAGCCACGATGCAGAGTTCCAGCGAGCCTGAAGGGTGCAGTTAAAGTCACGCTTAATGCGGTGAAGGCGTTAACAGATTGATTCCCTCTAATCTGTTCAGCTACACCAACAGTCAGCATGGGGCAGCCAAATTGTCTTCAGAGAGCCCGGTGTGTTGTGTGTTAACAAATTTCACGGCCATCTGTCACGCACAGTTAAACTTTGCACAGCATTGGTTATGGGAGGAGGCTGACCCGGGACCCAGGACTCAGGGATGGGGACGGAGAGACAGGAGGACAGGACAGGAGAGGGTGGAGGTTGCTACACCAAGCTTCATGGCCCTCAAGTTCATTCAGAACCGTGCAGCCAGACTTTCTTCCTGGCTAATTATGTGGAAAACGGCAAAGACAATAAAGCATCTGGTGGTCTTTCTTCCCCCGTTTCGAATTTTTCTCAATATTGTGACAGGCTAATGCATTGTGTCCGGATCGCCCCTCCCAGCAGGAGGCTCCCTGAAAGCCCCGGGTCAGAAGAGAGCAAATAGATGAATTTATAACTTAGCCTTTTCACATTAAAGAGGCGAGATTGTTTCGCTGGGACGTGCTCCGCCCCCTCCCGCCTGTCCCCTCCTCAGAGACTGGGAGCCTCGGTGAAAACATGTTTTGTCTGTGCCACCCAAACTGAGTCTGGCCTTCCTTATTCTGAGGAGGTTTGGTTCAGCAGTGTTGGCCCACCTCCCTTATTCCCCCAAAGCTCATGGCACACAGCTGAAGAAAGGGGGCTAGAGACAATCCAGTCCAATTCAAATCCAAGCTGAAGACAGAGAGCAGGGGGAAGAAAATGGAGGACAGATTCAGCAGTGCCAAAGACCTCAGCATTTGAGAACAAACTCCTTTGGGAAAATCTTTACTTTTGTAAATAAAATTCAAAATAAGAATGAATCAACACCCCAGTGCAAATACAAATAACATAAGACTGGTATCTGAAATTGCTGAAATAGGGGCATTTTTGATGATAATGATAATAATATGGATCCATTCAAAGTCAGAGTATGCTTTACAACTATTATTACAAAAGTTTTATAAGCTACCATTACAGGACACATGCACAGACAAATACACCCACACACAGTAGAAAGTGGAAAAAACAGCTACCAAATGAAAAGTGTTTTTATTATTATTATTATCATTTTTATTATTAATAATAGTAATAGTAGTAGTGTATTTACTATCATTTACTGGGCTAAATTACCCTGGTTTTTCTCCCTATTTCAAAATTATTTTATTTTCCTCTCTAGTTTTTCATTTCACTTTTTCCTGCCTAATAACAGTAACAGTACTAATAACACTAACAATAACCAGTTAAATCTATTTTTTCAAACCTGCTACAGAAAACCAGATGTCAAAACACCAACAAACCACAAGGAGAAAATGAATGTGTACTGTAAAATTGACAAGATCACATTAAAAGAAACATATAAAGCAATAACCATGACTGAGACGATTTGATTAGAATGATCCAATAACCTAATTTTTGCTAATATAAAACAAATGAGTGTGGTGTCAAATGAAGGGCGGGGGGGTGTTGGGGGGGGGCAAACACCCGCAAAAAAAGAGAGAAAGAGAGAATCTCCCGGCACACCCTATCATATCCGAGTCATCACTGATCTTCAAGAGCCCTCCATTTCCCCTCTTTTCCCCCGTAATTAAATGTGCACTTCATTAATGTAAATTGGGGAGCTTTAATGCCCTTGTTGAAATTCTGAAGAAAGTGCTGTGGCCTCGCGAAATGCTCCAGCATCATTGCAAATTAGATTAGCGAGCAAGAAAGGCAGTAAAATTAGAATGATAATGGTTGATATGGCTGCCTGACAGGCATGACTATTCAAGGATCAATGGGACACAGAATGCACGGTGAAGCCCACTCCGAGGCCGGGGACCCACGTCAGCCTGCAGATGTGCCTTTTGGAAGCACTTTAAATTAGTTTAATTTGGTAAATGGTAGGGATTTAGAAGCTCTTAGCCGGCCTGTAACAAGACAAGAATACATTGAAACATTTTGCCATTTATTTATTAGCATAAAATAAGATTGGGGCAATTTGCATTCCCAACAAGTCCAACCTTTTTATTCGTCGTTTTTCCTTGTTTTTTTTAACATATTCAAGATTTTCATCCATTTCTCAGGCTTTAGAAATGAACCACTTTTCCCAAGCTGCTTTTCATTCTGTTTAATCCATTTAAACTGGGGCTGATTTTATTCAAACTAATCTAGTCAAACACCAATTACAAGGTAATTTTGATTAAAAAGCTATGGTTGAGAAAAAGGCTAAGGGCAGTTCATTGCGACTGTCTGAGATTCTTTGTTTGGCTGCTCTCAGCTCATTTCTGTCCAAACTCCTAAAGCCCATGGGAAATAATAAGCAGGGTGGTTTATTAGACATGGAGTTTAGACCGGACAAAAAGCCACTAACATTTCTGAACACATAGCGACATGGTGTGCAGAAAAGGAATTTTTTTCTCCATCCGTTGATTTGGAGCCCATTCTTCCTGTAATCTGACATCACTGAGTTAATAAGTTTACTCTCAGGGTAAACAAGCTAGCGTAGGCTAATCTGGAAGAGAAAGAGAGGAAAAGATGGTGTGGGTGGCACAGGAAGTGACTTTTAACCGCTTTGCTGGTTCAGCCACTTAGGAAAAGCAAAGAGAAGGATTAGTGAGGAGAACAGTAAGTGGGGGTATGGGGGGAGATGGGTTTGACATATTCACCAAAGGCCTGTGTGTGTGTGTGTGTATGTGTGAAACCCACAAAAAATGTAATAACATGCTCTACAAAGGATTGCGTCTTGTTAACTTTGTGTGTTTACCTTAATAAATATGAAAGAATGTGAAATTTATGGCTTCCTATTTGAGCATTTGGGGTGATTCTGCAAATAGATTAATTTATCACCTGCAGTGTGATTTATCACAGCCTATAAGTCACTTCAGGAACAGAGATTGTGCAAGCAAACTAATACAATTGAAGGGCAGGTAATAAATTTGCAGAAGTCTGTTTACACCATTTTAAAACAAATTGTTTATTAACATTTCTCAAAATTATGCCTTAGCATAATTTAAGTCACCTGAAAATGAGGAAGATTAAAGTCAGAGTTTGAGATGTGCCATCATTTAAGTAATTATTCTTTGGAAATCACCTGCAATACATCCACTAATATTTGGGATGCTAGTCAATGTTTGGGATGCTAATCAATGCATTTAAGACACTAATCAATGTTTGCATTACACAGGGAGTTTAATTCTGACTTAGGAGAGTGGAAATATGAAGACTATAAACTGGAGGCTATAAACTTTTGTTATTTGTTATTTGTTAGTTACATTAACCTCATAGCTGCAATGCAAAAGGAAAGAAACTTCAGATCCTATACACATATGTTGTGGCTGATTGACTACATTTTGGAGTGATAATGTACATCTTATTTTTAACCAAAGTGTTCCTTTAAAACAAGCACAGACACTGCAAATACACCACGTACAGTGCAGCAGTGCTTGAAACTGAGCTGTGTGAAGGTTTTAATGGTGTCTTTGTGCTCAGGTAAAGTGGAAGACCAGCAGAAAGCTAATGAGGATCCGGCAGCCAGTGGATGCTCTATAATTAATCAGCTTTTCTCCTGTGATTATGGTGTCCATCTACAAGAAACGCTGCTGTTCACACCTACAGGAGGAAGGACTTCAAATGGACACTGAGGTGAAATGTTCAATTGATTGGTCGATTCTTGAGAGTATTACATTCCTCTAGGTAAAAAGAGATCTTTTAATATAAATGTTAACAGGCCAAGGATACAAGTATAACCATAATACTCTAAGTAGGCTTGTGTAGTGCTTTCTATCTGCTCTTCCTCCCTCCCTCCCTCTCTCCATTCCTCTAGACACTATTTGGCAAGGATGCATGTCCTCAATGGAGGAGGATCAATGGTAAAAAGTGGAATTAGTCATTCTAAATCATGTAGCCGTGGTCGAAGAGATGGCCTCCGAAAATCATTAGGCAATCATGTATTCTTATTGATTTATTCAAAATACCTGGAGGAAAAGCAGATTAAAGAGAGGCTAAAAGGAAGCTAATGCTGATTAAATGGCTCGGAGATGGGAGGTCCTCAGGGTGTGTTTTTGCTCTAATCAGTAGGAAACAATACTGGCGCAATAGCCAGCCCAAAGCAGGTCTATTAAGGGCCCTTTCCTTGACATATTTATGTATTTCAAATACTGTGGAGCGCATTAAAGCCAGTTCACTCACAGCACCTTCACCATCGAGCTGTAAACATCTGACAAACCAAGGATGGAGTGAACGATTCTGCGGCCCCTGGGGTGTCCTGGTGTGAATTACAACTTTAATACAGGACACTAGAGCAGTTTTGTATCTATCATCAAAAGCACTGTATTTACATTATGGCCATCACATTTTTTAAATAATATTTTATATTTATTTTTATTATAATAATAATCATCATCATCATCGTCATCTTTTTTTTGAGTAATTAACCCTTAATGCATGGGAAGGGCTCTGAATTAATCACATAATTATTTAAACTTTTCTTTTCACATATTTTATATTTTGTATCAATTAACCAGATAAATAGTTCATTAATTACTTTGTCTGCAGAAATAAAAAATTACGGGCTATTAAAAATCCAAATGCAGTTTTTAAATTAGTTGATAGCCATAGTGTACATGAGTAACCTGAAATATTTGGTATTGTTTACATTTTTTAATTCTGAATAATTTAGCCATCCATCTAAATACCAGATTCTGATGTTTTATGGTATTGTTATTGGTGAAATATCATTCAAAAGAAAATCACAACTCATCAAAGAATCAATCCTATTCCTGCCCAACTTGTCATTGCACAAAAAATTACAACTTTAATACTGGACACAGAAGCAATTTTATCCCAAATATGTACAGAAAATGCACAGCTAGACTCAAACAGGATTCCTAATAGGGCACTGAACACCAAAGTTTCTTTTATACAGTCAGATTTATAATCACTATCAGCAACAACAACAAGATTTAATGATTTTTAAAGGAATTATTTGGCCAAATGTCCCAGTTACCACAAAAGTAACTGATCAGCTGAAACATTTTTGGTGTGTGAAGTGATTCTTTAGGCTTTGCACTGTGCTGAGGAAGAAAATGATTCATATTCAAGATGGGGCTATGACTGTTTTTAGTGTTATAGTGTATATATAGAGTCAATGTGTATAGTATAGTGTATTATACAGAGTCAGAAACCTCATCAGCAAGTTTGTGTGAGAAACAGAACAACTCCACATAGCTGATTGTGGAGATGCCAGTGTGTGATGATTTACACATGTACATTTACTGCACCATGCTAAACTGGAAGCTATACGCTTCCGTTTCTTTTTAGTTACATTAGCCTAGTAGCTCCAGTGCAAAAATAAGAAGATTTAGACAGCAAATGTGTCTTGGATGATCAACTCCATTTTGAAAAGCATTGTCAAGATCGCCTTAACTGGTTAAGTGTTTAATGCGATGCTGGCTTTACTATTCAATGAAACTCAGCCCAATAAGGACTGTTGTTTATACATTGTGGGAAAATTAGACCTGTACAACACATCCCTGATTCCAATATTGATTCATTTGCCACATGGACATGGTAATGATAGACTCTTTTCCATACAGATTAAATATTAACAGTCTAAATAGTGCAGTTCAGCAGGACTTTAATATGTGCATGTGTAATGAGGTGCGTTTTATTTACAGCTCAAACACAGCGGCTCCCCGTGAACCCCGCTTTGTTAAATCGGCCTCTTCTTAGTTAAATTTATTGCCATTTAAACATGACAAAAAGGCCATAGAGGTGGTCATTACAATAATCCATCATGTCTACAACTGCTGGCCTGCATGCTCCTAAATTCAATCTAAGAAGGGTCAACAGACCGATTTTTTTCTCCCTAAATCACGCTGCTTTTCCTTCAGTGTTATCAGTTAAAAATCATAGCAATCCTGCCAACAGAGAATAGATGCAAACACACAGGAAAAAAAGGGGTATTAAACTGTACCTTTTCTTGTCACTTGGGTGGAAATCTCAAGCATACGCCTCATGTATCTTTTACCTAGAAAGGTGCATGTAGCGTACCTTTAAAGATAAAATGTAATCATAGTCCAATTTATCTTAAATCTTTTTTAACAGATTAAAGATACATATTGAAGATAGAAAAGATAAGGGTATGATCCCAGCAACAAGGAAAGATTATTATTATTATTATTATTATTATTATTGTTGTTGTTTATTTGGTTATTTGTTTTTGCATAAAGGTGCATGTATTCCTCCAGACTATATGTTGTGTAATACATTAAAATTCACACCGAATGATCCCCTCATCTTTTTAGAACTGTAAGGAACCTGCAGATGGAGTAAATCAGCAGCTCTCACCCTCTCGCCTCATTGATTATCCAGCTAGTAAAGAGCCCAGAGCGCTCAATTCTGCCATCGATGTGGGCTGCGGAGGTGGAGGAGAATCTCAGACCCCCATGAACGAGCTTTTTATTTTGTGTGTTTGTGCTGAAGGCGTATCGATTTCAGTGTGACTCAAGCAGTCGATCTCCAGCATAACCAGGCTGCATCAAATCCTGTTTTTAACGCACACACATTCAAAATGACACAATGCTCGAGTTCCTCCTCAGTTTTCTTCAAAGTTGAATTGACTTTTTTGTGAGTTTTTCTCTGCCTATTCATCAGGGCTTGGTGTGTGAGCTGTGTGAGGTGTGGGAGGGAAAACATATAAATGACAGCAGATCAGTGATGAACTGGATTCTCTCACTAAACAAGAGTTTGACAAATGAAATAACGTTCGAGGATGAAAAACTTAATTAAGAAACAAACCAAGCCCTATCTGGGTATGTAAGTGCTGGAGCAGCTGGCCTACCATAAATACATAATTTTTTTTTTTTTTTTTTTTGCTGTTGCGACATTAATATGGGAGACAACAGAAACCTTTTCTGCTTTCTCAGCTAAACCAAAAATCAAATTAAATTCTCTCCACTTCGCTGAGGGGGAAAGGAGTTACTGTTACTTTCATGCTATTTTTAAGGTGAACTTCTAGTGAATTCCCAAACTTCAGTCATGTGAAGCCAGTAGAAAACAAAAGGGTGAGCATTTTGAATTTCTGTATCAATAAACTCATCATTCAATAATAAAAGTGAAGGTAAAATGATTTGTGATTTCTTTCATGTCAGTAATAAAAATGTAATGACCAATTTTTTTTAAGTCTGCATACTTATTATATACTTATATACTTTAATATTATGTGCATATAATTGTATAAAGTAAGCGTATACACTCAGCTAGTTGCTTATAGATTTAACATTTCTGTAGTTAGTTCAGTACATGTAAATATCAGTTCAGTACATGTTTTATTATTTATGTTGTTAGCATGGAGCCACCCACCCAGAGTATTTTCTCTCTGCATGCTAGGATTTTCTTATTTCTTGTATATTATATTCACTGTACAAAATTGTCTAATATGCTGAACTATTAACCCGGCCTCCATTCCACTGGTTTATGAAGATGTGTTATACCAGGACAGGAGGTAAAAAGTAAGCTGTCAGTGGCTGTATTTAGCTCAGATGGAGATGTGTGATTTGGAGCAATGGTCAAACAGAGCTGAAGACGGAGCTCATTCCAGAGAGGGACACTTGTTGACACACAGCTGTTTAAATATGGAACTGCTTCACCTCTAGTGCACTACATTTACAATATGGTCTTGCTTGATTTGGGCTCTGATTAACTGTTTAACTGTTTAACTGTGGAACTGTTTAACCATGCCATCCACACCTGTTAAATCATAATTACTGTTATCACTGCTTCAGCACAGAGCAATGTATAGAGGACTCTGCTCAGTTACTGATAATTAAGTAAGGACTAAAACACTCAGTCATGCTGTTGTAGGAAAATTATAAACAATGGGGTGGTGTGAAGCAGAATTACTGTTACCAACCCAAATTGATTATTTTTAGATAACAGCACGTCCTCAAGTGTTTTATTCCTCTTACACAACAGCAATTCGTCACCAGTTAGGAGAGCATACAAGTGTGTCACTTCTTCGTGTCCATTTGAATAAAAGAGCGGGATCTGTCCACTCTTATTGGAGACATTTCTGAAAAGTCCATTTGTACCAGGAAAGTTTAAAAAAAAAAGCCAATACCATAAGTATTTTCTATCATATTATTTTTCTTACTTATTCAAAAACTGAAATGTGTGCATTTGTGTACATTTATCTCTACACTAACTGTTAGCATAATTTTCAGAGTTTGTCCATGCTACAGTATATGGCCAAAAGTATGTGGACACCTGACCTTCATACCCATATGTGGGTCTTCCCCAAACTGTTGCCACAAAGTTGGATGGACAGAATTGTTGAGAAAGTCTTGTATGCTGTAGCATTAAGATTTTCCTTCACTGGAAGTAAGGGGTCCAAACCTGTTCCAGCATGACAATGCCCCCGTGTACAAAGCGAGGTCCATGAAAACATGGTTTGCCAAGGTTGACACAGAAGAACTCGAGTGGTCTGCTCAGAGCCCTGACATCAACCCCACTGATTACTTCTGAGATGAACTGGAACACTGACTATGCACCAGGCCTTCTCAGCCAACATCACTGCCCGACTTCACTAATGCTCTTGTGAGTGAACAGGCACAAGTCCTCACAGCCACGTTCCAAACGTGTTCTACATTCAGTGGAAAGCCTTCCCAGAAGAGTAGAGGCTGTTATAACAGCAACGGGGGATTCCATCTGGGATGTTCAACACATTTGGCTGTGATTGGTCAGGTGGCCATATAGTGTACTTTTGTTTGCAAGATTGTGAGAAAAATTGAGACCAATGGCATACCTGTAACATCTGTAATACAGTGTCTTGCTTCAGATTTTGCACTCTCAGACTAATGATAAGGAATGTAAGAGAAGGCAGCAGTCACTTGAAAAGAGTTGCAGGATGACCTGAAAGCAGCAGAAACAACAATTATACAACAAACAATAAGCAATAAACTGCACTGTAATCATCTCCATTCCTACAAATACTTTTTTCCCCTATCAATTTTGCTTTTTAAACATATTTTTGATTATGCTTACGAATACATACTTTTTTGTTCATATTTATAAGTACAAAGTCAATAGACAGTTGCAAATTTTGTAAATTTGAAGTGGATATATGCACATTAAGTATATGAAATAACAAAAATAATGTCTGAATGCTTATTTCCTCTCACTGTAAATGAAAACAATCAAAGATAAAAAAGGATAATGGCTTTATGAGCAGCTATAAACAGCCATTCCCTCACCAGTCTCTCTTTTTTCTCTTTAAGTTAATAAGTCAAAATATTGTCATGTTACCAAGAAACTGCAAAGCGTAAACTCCTGAAGACTTTCCCGTGTCAGAAAACCTAAAGTTATAACATTACCTCTAACTGTTACAACGTGCTGATACTGGAGACTCCTTCCATAAATGTTAAATAAATGTCTTCTTACAGAAAACTTCACCATATGAACAATTACACACATTTTAATCCATTTATGTGGAGCCTTCCCCCATACAAATCCCTGGAAATTAGCTGGTTCTATAGAAACTGTAATGGATTAGAACACATGAATTAATATAAGCAGATTAATAAAATGATTTGCAGCTGAACTACTGTAAGAGCTGCCGTTCTAGAAAATTAATCAACACATTCTAGCCAATCAGAATTCAGAATTCAGCAGCACTGTGGTATATGCTAAAAATAAAATGTGAAAATCTTGTGGCTGCTTTTCCAAAAAGAGAGGTGAGAAAGATAACCCGGTAATAAAGTGTTATGTGTGAACCCGACTCTGGAGTTTAGCTTTAAAACTACAGCATATTTGCCTTTAGACAATTTGTCATGCCATTGAATCAGCAGCCTTGGAACAGATGTCTGATATGGGTATCGTCTTGTGAGAAGCAACACATTTGTGTGTTGTTTAAGAGGCTGCTGGTCGATGTGTCCTGTGTGCGGAGTTACGAGCCTCAATCGCTCTTATCTCCACCCTGTTCCTGCACCAGTGATTGAGTAGAACCTGCTCAGGGGGTCTTCTCTCACACTCACTCACTCTCTTTCATCCACACACACACACACAGACAACACTATATATCCAGAGTAAATATTCGGATGTACACAGTAATTTTAATACAAGCATATAGCATTACAGAAATGAACGTTTCTACATTATAGATTTGCTGCTAATGTTCCTATTGTTAAAATTTTTGCATTTATAAATAGAAGATTTGACCAAATTGGATGTGTGTAGTTTAGCTAGTATTACTGCTAATATTACCTCTTTAGCTAGCTGATATTACATAGCTATCTAACATTAGACAAACACTTAATTGTGTAATTAACGTGTGCCTTTTTTAAAAATTTAAACACAATAGGGAGCAAATTCCAGAAGTTGCATCTGAAGTCCAAAAAAAAGAAAGAAAAAGGTGGCATTACAGTGATGTGAGATGATGATGGTGTGTGTGACTGATTAATTACATTAAACTTTTGTAGATTAATGTGCTAAACTAAAATTGCTATTTGTCAGGAGAATCAGTGAATCTGCTGTGTGACAGACAGAGAGCCTGAGATTCAGGCAAACAGTCTATAAGAACATGGAAATGAAGTAGCCTGTGCCAACACACCAGCACTTTCTCTTTATCATGAATAAATATTAGCAGTTCTCACCATCCAACTTCTCACAAAAGTCCTGGCCAGTGTTGCATTCCTGTTTCCTGTTGCTACACCGAGTGTCTTTAGGGTATAAATGCCCTGCAGCAGGGAGGGAACCGTTTTTATCAAAGGACAGGTTAGGCGGTAAACACAAAGTCATTAACCTCTGACCCTAATGAATTGGAGGCCCCAGCAAAATGCTGCCTCGCCATCTGATTGTTTGGGAAAGGAATTCCCAAGAGTTTTGGAGGTGTCAGAAAAAAATGGTGTCATTTAATAGATTTCAGTGCCTCACCGACACTGACAGTTGTTAACCTACACAGATCTCCATTAGTTATTTCTAATATACTGTGTGGCGCCAATGTGGTATTTTAATACAAATTCTGATTTAAAGTAGCCATGAAATGACCTGAGAGACGTTATTTGATTCCATCTGTTGATGTATTTCCTTTTTAAAGAGGAGCTATAAACATGTGAAGTGATTTGTGCAGCAATAGAACACGTAAAGTGACTGGTGCAGTGGTAGAACATGTAAAGTGACTTGTGCAGTGGTAGAACATGTAAAGTGACTTGTGCAGCAGTAGAGCATGTAAAGTGACTTGTGCAGCAGCAGAACATGTGAAGTGACTTGTTCAGCAGTAGAACACTAAAGTGACTTGTGCAGTGGTAGAACATGTAAAGTGACTTGTGCAGCGGTAGAGCATGTAAAGTGACTTGTGCAACAGTAGAACATGTGTAGTGACTTGTGCAGTGGTAGAGCATGTAAAGTGACTTGTGCAGCAGGAGAACATGTGTAGTGACTTGTGCAGCAGGAGAACATGTGAAGTGACTTGTGCAGTGGTAGAACATGTAAAGTGACTTGTGCAGTGGTAGAACATGTAAAGTGACTTGTGCAGCAGTAGAGCATGTAAAGTGACTTGTGCAGCAGGAGAACATGTGAAGTTACTTGTGCAGCAGTAGAGCATGTAAAGTGGCTTGTGCAACAGTAGAACATGTGAAGTGACTTGTGCAGTGGTAGAGCATGTGAAGTGACTTGTGCAGTGGTAGAGCATGTGAAGTGACTTGTGCAGCAGGAGAACATGTGAAGTGACTTGTGCAGCAGTAGAACATGTAAAGTGACTTGTGCAGCAATAGAACATGTAAAGTGACTTGTGCATGGATTGTTAAAAAATTGTGTCTCTTGTGAAGTCACTGAGTGCAGTGATCATGGAAGTGAAATGAAATGAAATGAGGTGAGGTCTTCATCAGACCAGTCTTCTGAGGCTTCTGTGGGGAAATAGCTGTTCATGAATCTGGTCAACTTGGCCCGGACTCTCTGTAGCCTTCTTCCAGACGAAAGGAGTGTAAACAGCCCATGGAAGGTGTGAGAGGGACCCTGCTTGATGCTACAGGCCTTTCTTATACATCTCTTGGTGTAGATGGTTCTGATGGTAGGAAAACATCATTATCTGAGACAGAGAGCAGTTTCTGTACCAAACAGAGATTCTGTATGTCAGAATGCTCTATGAATGTCACACTATGAAACAGTTGAGGGTGGATGTGTGCCTGCTGGTCCTTTTCAGTCTTCTTAGGAAGTAGAGGCAATGTTGTGCCTTCTTCACTAAGGACGAGGTGTCCACCGATATGTAGAGGGGTGTGAGAAGCTCGGTCCTCCTGAAGTCCACAACCATCTCTTTAGTCTTAGAGGACATTTAGAGGGCACTGTGAGAGAGCTTGTTGTCCTTGCACATAGCATATATTCTTGAGAGCATTTAGGTGGATGATCACAACGCATCACTAGTACAATAAAAAAAAAATTATTGTTTTCCCAGAAGTGCCAAACTATAAAATTAAAACAAGGATTTTTTCTAGATGTACTATTATATTGGTGTCCATAACACTAAAAGAAAGGTAAAAACTACCAATTTTTTTTTTTTATTTTAGGGGCACTTCAAACATAATTCATGAAATATAGAATTGAACCAGAATATTGTGGGGTTTTTAGAGGAGGAAAATATCCTGCATGTTGGGGACAAAAGCAGCAGACAGGAGCGACACACTATAGTAGAACATGAAGAGACAATAAGCAGCGTGTCTCTGTGATTGGCATTTAGACATGACCCAAACAGCCAGACATTTCAGGAGCTGATTTGAAGCGGCGTCTCTGGTGCCACAGCAATGTCTCCTTCACGCTCTGCTCTAAATGGTTTCACAGTCAGAGGGAGTGTGTGGTTTTGTGTGTGTGTGTGTGTGTGTGTGTGTGTGTGTGTGGGAATAAACTTCACTCTCCAATCCCCTGGCCCATTTAAACAGCAGATAAAAAGGTACGCCGACAGGCAATGACATGTTACTCCTCCTTCTTTCGGCTGATAAACAAAACGCCAAATATCCAGTGCATTTTTTGACACCCACTTTTCACCTGCCACTCCACATAAAGAGAAGCGTGTTTATTTTCACACGTCCTGAATTTGTTGAGTGATGGATGCAGTTTTGCCAATTCTTTTCAGAGGAAAGTAGCTAATGCATGATCAGAAAGTCATTAGAAGTGGCCAAATGACATCAGAAACTAATTTGCATATCCATTAAATCATCATGATAATTTGCATATCAAAACATGTTACATGAAGAATAGAATAGAATAGAATAGATTCCTATCAGAATAGGAAATAATATAAAATATATATAAAATATATAAAATAATTTTTTCTTATAGAAAGAAGTCATCTTTGGTCATAGCACTACATATTAACTACTTAGAAAATTTTTCTCAAGAATGCAGACAAAATAAAGCAGTGGTAGTAGGGAGTTAGGAAACAGACACAAAGAAAATGGTTATGGATGAAAAAACTTTCTTTTATTACTGTAAATATTGACAAGAAGAAAGTTTAAAATAAAGAAGAAGAACAAAGAAATGGGCAGGTGGACAAACAATGGTGAGCAGTGATTGGTCAATGAGAACAATGGTGATCAGTGATTGGTTGTTGGGAACAACGGTGATCAGTGATTAGACAATGGGAACAATGGTGATCAGTGATTGGTCATTGGGAACAAAAGCTCACACATTAAACAGTCTAAAAAGTTACCAAATATGGCAACAAAGTCACTAAGTTGGTAACACTGGACAGGGGTCCTTGGGTCAACAAGAGGCGTGGCTTAAATTAACCAATCAGCCAATTGTGAATGTTATCAAGTGACATCATATTTAGTCAAAGAGTTGCTCAAGTGCTCAAGTTGTTTGTGATTGGCCGACTGGTTTTAACTTAATCTCCTCCCCTGTTCACTGCAAAATCAGGACTTTCTCACACAGCAGCCTTTAATGAGCCTTTATTCTCCACACACACACACACACACACACACACACACACATACACACACACAGGATTTGTTGCAGTCAACTGATGAAAATTCTTATTACATTAAAGGAGCAGTAATCATTATAGAACATGATTAAATATGTCTCCATCTATTGACTCAGGACTGTTTATGCATTTCTGCATTTGTTTAGTCAATAGTGTGATGTAAATGATGTAATTAATTATAGATGTTGGTGTCGGCTCATTGATGAGAGAAACGCCTCCAGTGTGACGGATGTTAAAGGAGGGATCAGAGTTGTCCGGGGAATTCATCTGTGCCCAGATCTATTTCTTCATTTACATCACTCACTCGTTCCTCCTCCCTGGTTTTTAACTGCTTGCCATCACGACTGATAGACTTGTGTCAGTGCACTCGTCTCCTCAGGCTGAGAAACAGTGACGATGGACAGATATGAGACACGGAGGAGTGGGCAGGCGTCGCAGGGGACTCCGCTCTCGTTTACAGCCACGTAAAAATGAATGTGTTTCAGATGAAGCTCAGTGAGATCACACAACTGTTCCGATACGTCCTCCTCTGCTAACCTGTTATACAGCCATCAGGAAAAGATTGATCCTGATAAATCACTAAATCTATTTTTTTCATAAAGAACATCTGGCACTTACGAAGCTGACTGTGATGAAGTTTTTTTTTTTCAAGTATATTTAAAAACTCTGAAATGTTTCCTGGTTTAAAAGTTATGTAAGGAAAATTGGGTAGGAAGATTGCGAAGGAAGAAAGGAAGGAAGAAATGAAATTAAAAAGAGTAGGAAAGAAAGAAAGAAAGAAAGAAAGAAAGAGGAAAAATACAACAGCGAGACAGCAAGAAAGGGAGAAAAAATAAATTACAAATAAAAAGATACAGTGAAAAGGAAAGAGAGAGAAGGGAAAATAATCAATCTAAAAAAACAAACAATAAAGAAAATAAATAAAGAGACAGAAAGTAGGAAAGGAAGAAAAAAGAAAAAGGGAAAAGTGAGAAAATAGAAAGAGAGAGAGAAAGCGATGGGCAGAAAGAATGAAAGTGCACAGTTCTCACTCAAGTGTGCAGTTCCACCGAGTGTGAGTTAAAGTGAGGCTGCTGATTGGTCGGCTGCTGTAACGCCAATTATGACATCATCAACTGGCAGCAAAACTGTAATTTGTCCATTTGGTCAGTATGTTTCACACTTTAATGTGAAAAACTTTAAAATAGTTTATAAGACAAGTGTATAAAAACAGACAAGAAACATATTAAATGGTGATTCATCATTTAAGAATTTTTGATATGTCTATATAGACAAAGAATGAATGAAACAAAACAGAAGAAGGAACAGAAAAAAAGTGGGCAGAGTCACTGCTCAGCTCCAGAACACACATATTAAAAGCAGAGTACAATTAGGACTGATCAATGAGCTGAACTCATCCTGCGCTCGCTGTCCTGCCTGGAGGATTAAGTGCTATTGGAAAATTGAGTTTGTCCACATGCCGAATATCACGTGTCTGTCCTCATCCGACGACTTCTCCATGACCAGCTCCTTCTCTAAAAGGTCGGTGTGTGGTCTCGCTGGGAGGTCAGAGGTTACACAGAGTGCCTCGTCAAGCTCAAGGGAAGTAATTTCCATTTTAATGTCACACTCCTAATCTGTCAGAGATGCAATGTACGCGACACGAAGGCATTAAGTGAGCTTCATCTATCACCCAGCCTGTGTGCTTTCACTGCTCTAATAGTCACCACGGCTCTCCGTATCTCACTGTCCATCACCTCGAGTGCTAGAACAGCTCAAGCTGGAGGACTGTAGTTCTCACTGACGGTGTGGAGCATCTCCTTATCTTCATCCTAATCCTCATCCTAATCCTCATGCTCATCTCCTGTGCTTCTCTCCACTGGGGGAATGAGAGAAGAAGTGAACCCCATCCACTTAGCTGTGTGTCAATAATCTGCTTGTTTGGGATTCCGCTAATAGATCCACATCCTATTGAGATGCTCCTCCCTGTCCCTAATCATTATTATCAGCCAAACAGGAATGTGAAACATACACACACATTCAATTCAATTCAATTCAATTTTATTTGTCTAGTGCTTTTATCAATGGACGTTGTCACAAAGCAGCTTTACATTAATTTATAAATTCCGGATATAAAGTTTAAATTCATAAATGTATCCCTAATGATCAAGCCAGAGGCAAAGGTGGCAAGAAAAACTCCATGAGACGACATGAGGAAGAAACCTTGACAGGAACTAGAGAAATTGTAAATAATTTCTCTTTTATAACTGTATACTATATAGTCAAAAAGTGCAGTTGTGTAATCAGGAACTTATGAGCTTATGAGCAACTTATGAATATGAGCATCTGAGTCATTTCTGAATTCATTATAGCTTTAACTTGAAATCTATTTTGTTGACGTTATCAGCTGTTGATTGATGGAGAACTTGACTGCATAAATGTTCATAGCAATTGCAGTCCTAAGGCTATCCAAGGAAGAACATCCACAGCCATCTTTGTGGTTACACACATACTATATACACATAGTATATACTATATATATCTTGAAGGGTTCTTTGGTTGTCCCTCTGGGTGTGAAAAAGGGACAGAGTGAGAGTGGAAACGTTTCAGTGTCAGCAACTAGTACCCTTTTTGGAACCCTTGTTCATCCAGTGACCCCTTACAGAATCCTACAACAAACAGTTACACTTAACCTTAACTAACCAAAGAGTGTATTAAATAAGTATGTATGTCTGTACTATAGTGTAAATTCTTAGAACCCTACAACAGCTTTCTTTATCCAAAAGGGTTCCTAGAAGGTCGTAACTCTTAATTATCCAATGCACCCTTAAAGAACTCTTTGTAAGAGTGTAATGAATACAATAAAGTAACCTCTATAATAAAGAGTTTACTTTTTGGGAAGAAAACTCCTTTTTAAGAAGCTTTGAAACATTAACTATCCAAAGACCTTACATAATCCCAAAAAATGAGTTACTCTTAAATATCCAAAGAACCCTTGTGGAAACCTTTTCTATGCATATATTAAATAAATATATACTGTAATTCTATATAGAGTGTATTAAGTACCAAGACAATTCAGCCAAATGTTAAATGCCTAACAGGTTCTAGTTATAAAGAAGAAAGTAATAAGCAATAATTTGGAGTTTGCATCACACGCTTACGCAGTTAACAATCTCAAAAACAAGGGTTCTTCAAGTCTCATCCTAATCCTCATCCTCATCTTCTGTGCTTCTCTCCTCTGGGGGAATGAGAGAAGAAGATCCTTAATGGATAATTAAGGGTTCTTAGCTTCCAAAAAGGATTTAAGGAGTCTTTAAGGGTTCCCCCAGAAGGACAATCAGAAACACTTAAGAGTTCTATATTTTAAAGAATGTACAGCATATAAAATACAGTCTTACAGTCAGTATATACTTACTTAATTCTCTCTTAGAAAATACTTAAGGGTTACATAAGGATAGTTAAGGGTTCTTAGCTTCCAAAAAGGGGGCTTTATTTTAAAATATCTATGAAAAGTGAACTTCTCTGCTGTAGGGTTCATCTTGGGGTGAAAAGGGGGTCCTTTAAGTGTTCATTTGATATGTAAGGGTGCTTAATTTCCAAAAAAGGAATTCTACTTGGAACCATTTCTTATAGAGAAAAACTCCTGTTGTAGCATTTTGCATAGAAACTTTAACGTCTTAAGACTATATGTAATCCACCCACATTCACATAACAAGAACAAATAAAAGATCTAGCTGAAGTTAGTAATTAAATCTCTGCTGCAGAATCCAATCTGCAGCTTCATTTTTCTCCACATCATTATTATATGTTATTATTATGTTATTATGTTATTATGTTCTGCACTGAGTGTAGTGGAGAACCACAGTGAGCATCTGGTTCTCGGTCAGGCTGTGCCTCTGTACACATCGTGTTCGGGTGACTGCTCGCTCAGCCCCGCTGCGCACCATCATTTTTCCTGTCAGAATCGCAGGGGGAGGAATTTGCCGAGGAACCCCACCGTGCAATGTTTATATTTCATAAACAAAATGATGTTTTCACCGTAGGCCTGAGACGGGCTGTTCCACTCACTGAATTCCCCCCAAATGCTCGACGCAGATTATTAATGCGCTCCAGTAACTGTTAATTTCACTTTGGGGGAATGATTTATGGGCAGGCAAAAAAGAGAGGCATAATCTAATTGAGATCAGAATAGCTGTTTCTCGCATATTCACAGGCACACCATCCAGATGGGGCACAATGATTAATGCCTAATGAGCAAATAATCCATGAAATGAATAAAAAACAACAATTCTTCAATAGCATGTCACACTATAGGAGGGATGAATAGAAGAAGAAGATCATGATGGAAACGTTTCTGTCACCTTTTTCGTCACAGCTAAGAGAGAGAAAGAGAGGGTTTGCTGAATGTTGTATTTGATGGTGGAAATTCATACCCATTCAAATAGCAAATTTATTTTAAGTCTCTGAAGCCAAACATAATATAAACCGAACCAAATTATTAACTGAAAAAGTTTTAGTTCCATAATTAATCAAGTAAGAAATAAAACACTCCTGGATGTGTTGGTATAAGAAAATAATCAATGACAGGGTGGGGTGATTAAGTGGAGTTACTGTTTCCACCCCAAAGATGATTATTTTCCTATAACTACATGCCCCCAAGTGTTTTATTGCTCTTACACCAGATCAGTTTGACAACTATTACAATTCTTCATTTATTATCCATTTATAGTTACATTTACTTTTGTGGAATGTCTGCAAAACAAATTAGTTCCTGTTTTCAGTTATGTAATAGGAGCTATAAACATTAGTTCCTTCAACAGCCTCTCTTTTTTCTCCATCCAAAGTAAAAAAAAAAAAAAAAAAAAAAAAAAAAAAA
>CM040468.1:11384892-11423264 GCA_022758105.1 Pangasianodon gigas | reverse complement strand
TATATATACTGTATATATATATATACATATATGAAGTTCCTTCATGAGGCCAGTCCCAGTCCATGGGCTGTATGTCTGAGATTTTGTAGAAAAGAGATTGCAAGAGATAAGCTGTTTGATTTCTAGTGGACTTTGTTTGGCAAATCCAGCCATGGTTTCACTCAGCCATCTCAGTTCCGTCATCAGGAAAAGCATGCAACCCCACCCTAAACCTGCTCCTAACTTCACCCCTCTAAACTTCATAAATCTTCATATAAACTGAGTCATGTGAATTGTTATGTATTTGTGTGACACTATGTTGGCTTATTTAGAGTACGTTTGGTTACAATTACACACTTCTCACTTTAAACCTATTCCTTACATAGATTCTTTAAGAAAATGTAAAAAAAAAAAATTCTGCAATATTAAGTGTTTAATATCAGTCGTTAAGAGGTTGGACTACTGATCGGAAGGTCATGAGTTCAATCCCCAGCACCACCAAGCTGCCACTGCTGGGCCCTTGAGCAAGGCCCTTAACCCTCAACTGCTCAGTTGTATAAAAAAAAAAATTAGATAAATGTAAGTCGCTCTGGATAAGGGCGTCTGCCAAATGCCATAAAAGTAAATGTAAAATCACTGTGCCATGCCATGAAGAACTGAGGCTGTTATGAGAGCAAAGGGAGTCCTAGCCAAGCTTAGTATGGTGTTCCTAATAAAGTGGCTGGTGAGTGTATAACAAAACATATATTAAAAGTTAGCATAGTGAATGTAAGAAGTCTCTTACCCGTGTTAAAGCCAGCTTCAGCTGCCAGCTCTGACAGATTAATTGCAGTCATGTTTTAGGGTGGGTGGTAAGTTTTTTTATGGTTTGCAGTCCTGCCTAATTTTGATGAGCTAATCTGAAATTAGAAATGTGTGTATAAGAGTTTCAAAATACATGAATACATGTAATGTGATAACATCTAATAAACTGATTATAAAATGGGGACATTTTGACTCTGTGGAGTGATTTGTTCTTTTTAAACAGCCGCAACTGCTGTGAGACAAATTACTACAAATTGTGAATTTTCACTTAACAGCATAACAAAGAGACCCCACGGAGCCTTTATTCGCTTTTCACACACACACACACACACACACACACACACACACACACACACACACTCTATCTAATACCTGTCAGGTGTTTAATATTTAATGAACTGTTGCCAGCAAATAGATTTTTTCCTTTTTTTATTAAAGAATAACCTATCATACTATTTGTCCATTTATAGTTACTTTTAATGTTGTGGAACATCCAGGAAAGCAAGTTATCACTTACATTATAGCAGCTATAAACAGTCATTCCAGCACCAGCCTCTCTTTTTTATGTTAAAAAGCCAAAAAAAAAAAAAGCAGTTTGTTATGTTACCAAGAAATCACAAATCGTAAACTCCTCTGTCCTGAAGACTTTCCCATGTCAGTAAACTTAAAGTTACAGCTTTGCCTCTGACTGTTACAAAGTGCTGACATAGGAGACTCCTTCCATAAATGTAAAATAACCACTTCCTTACAGAAAACATCACCATATCAACAATAATACATATTTTAAACTGTATATGTGGAACTGTTACTATAGAAACAATAACATATTAGAAGAAGTGCATTAATATAAACCTGTGATTTTGCAGCAGCACTACGGTCAGAGCTGCTGGTATAGAAACTTAATCAACACCTCCTGACCAATCACAACCCAGAATTCAACAGCGCTGTGGTATAATGGATAATACATGACACTGTATAGTGAAGTGTTATTGGTGCATTACTGAGCACATTATTTAAAGGTATAGAAAATATTTATAGAAAAGCAGCAATATGGCAGAAAGAATTAACCACAACATGAATTAGCTAGGTTATGAAGAATTCGAATTATGAATTCTTTACAAAGGTGACATGTTAAATCACATTCAGCTCTGAAAAGGTTACTGTTTACTCTCTTCCTGCTTGTGAACAGACACAACTTGTGTAGTGCCAAAGGTGAGAGAGAGAGTGAGGAAAGAGCAAGGTTTAAGGCAGGAGAGCATGATTTATGGCCAGCCTTCGCAGAGAATGCTCTTTTATGTACCTAATCCTGCCTGGGAAAGTTGGTATACATGATAGAAAGTTGTCAGGTCCATGTAGATAGGGTGAACAAAACAAGGGTGGGATTGTGTGTTTTCCCTGCTGTCAATTTGCTCCCAGGCTATAATGCTGTTTTCCCATGCTCGCCAAGGCCCGGACGTTTGCTCAGCCATCTCACAATTGGGTGTTAATGCCTGTTTAGTTATGTCACCCTAAACTGTGGAAGAGCAGCTGAGGCACCTCTGTCTCGCTTCTCTCAAGCCTGAACTGTTTCCAGTGGGGAATTTTGGATGGGGAGTTACCAAGAGGTCAGTGAGGAATGGTTTAGGAATCTGCTGCTCCTTATAATGTCATACGGAGGAATTTAACCAGTAACTGAGTCACATTGCTTCCTGAAGGGCCTGTCGTGCATTAGGGTATCAGGATTATGCTATGCTTAGGGTAGTAATGCAAAAATGGTGTACAGAACACAAAATTATCAAGAGTTATTTGATAAAGTGTCTTTTCTGAATCTTTTTTGAAACTTGTCTATAATGTTTATATTCAGAGCAGTTACACAAACATGTTTCTTATTCCATGCTGATGGAAAGCCAGCATTCAGAGAATAACTCCAGGTCAATACTGATCTTCTATGAATGTATAGCAGTGTGTGACAGGAATAGACCTCCAGTTATAATAGGTCTGTGTATCTCCCCAACCCTAAGACACTAAGACGACAGCTCTCAGGAGGCTCGGCTCTTGACCCTGGTCTGTGTCTCAGAGCGCCGTAATCACCCTCATTTCTGAGGGAATCGAATCCAGTGTAAACAATGAGCTTGATGCCTCATACAGATGCTCGTCACACACTCCGAGAGTCTTTCACCCTGATGGGAGGCCCCTCCACAGCCACAGAGGGCTTTCAATAGAAAGCGATTTCACTATTCTGTCCGTTCATTAACAGAGTGACTTCGGCTGCACTTTGTGTTGGATTTTGGCCACCTGTCCATTAGGTTGCAATATAAGATCAATAAATTCTGAGAGACTAAGCCTACTCTAAGCATGCTAAAGGAATAAACTGATGAGAAATGATCATATCTTGCATTTAAAGTCAGAATCATTTAGCGATGTCCACTGCATTTTAGGACCATTATATATCATGCATAAAATTAGCAATAAAGGGTAAAAATCATAGAAATTTGTTCAAATCAAATAAATAAAAACTCTAAAAATGGGAAAAATGTAAATGGTATTTGAGTTAAAATGAAGAAAAGAGTAAATAAATTTTAAAAAGTGAATAAATGAAGAAAGAAAGAAAGAATCCATACTGTATGTGTAAAGACACACAACTTTGCCTTTGACCTTGCATTCTTTACTACAAACAAGCAACATCAGTTTCGACCGGTTTCCTGTTCGGTTTATTGACTGACCACAGACCAGTGCTGTACGTCCATTGTACTAAATGGCTTTTCATTTTTTATTGGCAGGCCAGCGACTGAGGTGTTTTACTGCAGCTCTTTAAAGTTTAACAGCTCAGGGCATCCATGCTGTGTTAAATGGACACTTATAAAATCAAACAAAAATGAAATAAAAATCAAAGTGAGATGGGAAAACCTTTAACAAAATGGAACGTAACACCTCACACACATTAACCCCAAGGAATTAATTGGTAGTGATGGGGCGGTGGTGTTATGTTGTGTGAAATGTGTTTATGATAAAGATTGTGGTTAAAGGCTACAAGGCCGGTAAGCTCTAACAACATATCAGCTCAATTTTCAGTCACTTTATGCAAAGAAATCTAATGTTTAAAAAATGTTTCCAGACTATTTTTTCATTCTGGGGGAAAACATGAACGTCTAAAAGCTTTTTCACAACCAAACAGATGTCTAAAACGCATATGATTCTCTGTACCAGAGTGTCAGGACCCCTGAAACCTGTTTATTATTGATCATTGCAAAGTAAAGGTCCACCTAATCAAAATGGAAGCCCTATTCATGATATAACGAACTATTTTCAGGGTCTGCTATTTTGTAGTAGTGTCTGAAAACATAGTGGAGAAAATTCATGGCATTCTTATAATCTCACAATGCACTGTGATATGTGGCATACAAATAATCTACCCTAAAGGCCATAAAAATTCAGTTAGTTAGGAAAAAAATGTTCATATCCTAGGTTTTCCTCCTGAGTCTGTGTATATTTATATACTGTATAAGGAAACTCACTAACATGAACCTCGATTGATTGTCTTCAAAGTGAGAATGAGTTACTGTGATTTTATATATGGATTATGGTGTCAAATTTAAGTCACTTATTTAATTTCAGTTACACACATGCAAATTTAATGAACATTTTCTGAAACTCAGTCATTTAATTTTAATGACTTGAAAGACAGCAATCCAAAACAAATCCATACATTAAAACAAATAAGACAAGCCAATCAATGAGGACAAAAGTAATGGCACTCAATAAAAGGTGAAAGAGTTAGTGTGTCAGTGATTGCTGACATGCCTCAATCGCTGAGCTGCATTACTGGAAGATTTAGAGCACACCACGCTTAGGAGGTGCTCTTTCACCATTTAGTCGTCATTTAGCCATTTCCAGCTCTTTGTGATCTTTGCCTTTTATGGAATTCTGCAGGTGTGACTAAATGTAAATCGGTTTTGTCCTGAATGCACTTGGTAATTTATGGCTGATTGGCATTTATCAATATGTGAGTAGGAAAGAAATCAGCGAAACTTTTGTAAATCTGGCATTTACATACAACTTTACTAAAAGTTTGATAAACGAGGTCCGATAAGAGACTCGTTGCTTCCTGTACATTTAATAAATAGGGTACCCACAGTATATAGCTTGAGCAGTGTGCTGGGCTAAAATACAGCTGAGCAGTCATTTAATGTTTTCACTGCAATATAAACCTTTATGAAAAATGAGGATTGAATATAAGTAACCTAACATGGTGAACTTGAGGCTCATCTCTACTGATTGCTGAAATATGTCATGGCTGTGCATGTTGAGTCTTAAGCATTGATTAAATACACAGCAAAACAACTTTGTCAGTGGCCGATTTAATTAGTGCCCCTCCTGATTAAAATGTTTCCTCTTTTAAAAGAATTTCATCCTTTTACGTGTACACTCGGCTAATTCAAGAATTAAATTAAAGGCCCAGTGATGTTGATGGTGAACGACCTCAGGTGCAACATTTGACCTTTGACTTTTGACAGAAGGACACGTCTGGGATGCTGGGACACATGATGAGACAGAGACGAGAAAGCCAAGAGGTCAGAGCAATGCACTTACGCCCTGCCTCCTCCGTCATTCTGCCTCTGTCTGCATGGGGCCGTGTCCTTTGATTTGGCATTCAGATCAATAGATTTTCAAAGATTGACTTCATAAGTAGGTCATAAGAAGCATTTCAGATATTAGCGCTGGCTAGAAAGAGGCTTCTCCAGAGTTCATGCTCTGGCCTCTCACTTAAACTCTCACCCAAGCAATAAAACACAGAAAAAATACACATGAATCATCCAAATTCAATAGACGGCTGTAGAAAAAGAGAGATGAGGTGGATGATAGTCCCTGCTGTGGAAAAACAAGCCAATACTTTTACAGACCTGTAGTACAAATAGTACACAGGATGGTACCAAATTTCAGTGAAAAATACATTTAACTGTGTATATTTCAGCATCCTAGTCACACAGATATGCTGACATGGTTTTAGACACAGTGGAGCTTCCTGTCATTTATAAACAGGAGCAGAACTGAACATCATTTATGGATGATACTATATTTTATAACTGGAATCATTTTTTATTCTTGTAGTGCAGTTTGGTATAACCCCATCCCCTACACGTAATTCCCACTTCTCCAAAGTTTGAAGGAGGAATTGTACTGAAAAACAGGAAGTGATGTAGATGATAATAAAGTTCCACTTTGAATTTCACTGCAAAAAATGCTTAACATCTGAAAACAGTATTATTATAAACTAATTTACCTAATATTTTACATCATGACATTTTTATAACATAATTATGAGATGATGCATTCCTAAAGATTTTTACAGATTTTTTTTAGTTTAAATTTGTAATAATTCATTACTAGATAAAACTGCTTAAAAGAAAAAAATATCTGGCAATAAAATAAGATACATTTATTACTCTAAATTTGTTAAATTGACTAAAAATTAATTTTATCATGTCATAATAATAAATAAACCACTGTGTGTGGTGCAGTTATAGTGAAATAACTATGGTGTGATGGAGTTACTGTTACCACCCCAAAGCTGATTATTTGCCTATAACAGCATTTCCAGAAGTGTTTTATTCCACTTATACATTGACAATTTGTCAATGATTACAATTTGTTTAATTGACAACACATCGTATTTTAATCTGTTTATAGTTAGGAGATATAAACAGTTGTTCTCAAACCAGCTTCTCTTTTTTCTCTTAAATTTAATAAGAAAAAACCATAGCTTGTCATGTTACTGAGGACTTTCCTGTGTCAGAAAACTACCTCTGAATGTTACAAAGCACTGACACTGGACACACTTTCCATACATGTTAAATAAGTGTCTCCTTACGGAAAACGTCACTATATCAAAGATTACACGTTTTCATCCACTTATGTGGAGCATCTGCCATCAAAGCCCCTGTGAATGAGCTGTTGCTACAGAAACAATAATGTATTACAATGAGCACATTAATATAAACCTATGATTTGCAGTTGCACTACTGTACTAATATTTGTAGGCCCCCCTTGTGCTGCCAAAACAGCTCTGATCCATCGACGCATGGACTCCACAAGACCTCTGAAGGTGTGCTGTGGTATCTGGCACCAAGACATTAGCAGCAGATCCTTTAAGTTCTGTAAGTTGCGAGGTGGGGCCTCCATGGATTGGACTTGTTTGTCCAGCACATCCCACAGATGCACGATCGGATTGAGATCTGGGGAATTTGGAGGCCAAGTCAACACCTTGAACTCTCTGTCATGTTCCTCAAACCATTCCTGAACAATTGTTGCAGTGTGGCAGGGCACATTATCCTGCTGAAAGAGTCCACATGATGTAAAAGAAAACATTCTTCCATTACTTCATGGTCCAGTTCTGATGCTCACGTGCCCATTGTAGGAGCTTTCAGCAGTGAACACAAGTCAGCATGGGCACTCTGACAGGTCTGTGGCTACACAGCCCCATACACAGCAAGCTGTGATGCACTGTGTGTTCTGACACCTTTCTGTCATAGCCAGCATTAAATTTTTCAGCAATTTGTGCTACAGTAGCTCTTCTGTGGGATCGGACCAGACGGGCTAGCCTTCGCACCACACATGCATCAATGAGCCTTGGGCGCCCATGACCCTGTCGCCGGTTCACCAGTTCACCTTCCTTTGGTAGGTACTAAAAACTGCATCCCTAGAACACCCCACAAGACCTGCAGTTTTAGAGATGCTTTGGCCCAGTCGTCTAGCCATCACAATTTTGCCCTTGTCAAAGTCGCTCAGATCCTTACATTTGCCCATTTTTCCTACTTCCAACACATCAACTTTGAGAACTGACTGTTCACTTGCTGCCTAATATATCCCACCCCCTGACAGGTGCCAATGTAATGAGATAATCAATGTTATTCACATTACCTGTCAGTGGATTTAATGTTATGGCTGATTGGTGTATTTGGGGTGCACTCTTTAAAAATACCCGTGCCAGAAACGGTATAAAATAACCATTTTTGGTTCCTTAAAGAAAACATTTAAACATTTTTTGTTGCAAAAATAAACTGAATAATTATTTTCCCATGACAGAGATCCTTCAAATTAATGGAAACATCTACAGTGGAAATTTTAGTTTTCTGTGACACCCCCAAAAATTAAAGATCCACCAATCGAAGAAACAAACAGAAAAACAGTTCTTTTTCAGCAATGCTATAAAACTTTTTGTCTCCTTTAGTTTTAAGGGTGTAAGTGTAATTTATTTTTAATTATACTTTTATCAGACAAATAAAAGAAAGAAGACTTTGAAACTTTAAACTCTTATAAAAAAAATGAGGTCTACATAGAATCTCCAAGAATATAGTGAAATCCCATCGATCAAAGACGTGTGGAAAATGATATTTCTGCTGAAGTGTCATGATAATATTTCAATGTTTTATAGTTTATAGTTTTTCATTAGGCTCATTTTTTAAGGCTGTTACCCAAAATGCACTGGTGATCACAGTAAAACCCTGTCAGTGGCCACATGTGTGTCTCTCTCTCACTATTGAGTGAGCTGTCGCTCTATAATGGAGTGACAAGCTGGAGACAGACTCCTCCCTCCCACCACCCCAATCCTAAAGCACATTTGGGTAATATTCCAGGGTGGCCCCTGTTTATCATGTGATGCATTCGCGGGTGGGTGCGGTACATTATGTACATAATTCACTGCTTACATTTGTCAAAACACGAGTTTGTATGAGAGCTAATGATCCGCAGGAAATTAATGATGCTATAAAAAAGAAAAATCCACCATTCGTGTGGGTCTGACAGGATCCACTGGCCCTGATAATGCACTAAACGAAGGAGAATCGGAGCAGGAGCATAATCAGACCCCCAAAAACACACACCACAGAGCCAAACACTGAGCTGAACATGGAGCTAAACACTGAGCCAAACATGACATGGAGAATTCTACAAGGACTCTAATATACCTGCTGTTCTGAGATCATAAAACACTGCTCACCTGTTCAGTCTGAGCACTTCAATCCCACAACATCAGAAAAATACACAACGCTGTAACAGAGTAAGAAAGCAAGATGGATTAATTACAAAACTAATTACTCAAAATATTCAAAATACTTTTATTCTTTTGCTTATATAAGATATGTAAGGAATAAAAATAAAGGAAAATAATCAGATTATTATAATGTTGCTCTCTCACCAGCCTCTCTTTTTTCTCTCTCTTGAAGTTAATAAGACGAAAAAAAGCACAGCTTGTCATGTTACCAAGAAACCGCAAAGTGTAAACTCCTCTGTCCTGAAGACTTTCCCATGTCAGAAAATTTAAAATTACAGGTTTCACTCTGACTGTTACAAAACACTAACACTGGAGACTCTTTCCATAAATGTTAAATAAATATCTCCTTACAGAAAACTTAATTAATATAAACATTACAGCCAGAACTAATGTCTGAGCCAGGCTGTTAAAATTATTCCACACCTTCTGACTAATGGTATAATGCTCTGGTATAATAAGACATTAATACATACTTATTTGTATTTATGTTGCATGAAATAAAGTATATTTTCCAGTAATAAGATGCTTTTTTGTGACCTTCTAACAGGTGCTGTGATGTTTTGCACTAACTGAATTGTAATATGCCCATTGTATTTTTATGGTAGGCGATACTCCAGCAGTTACAGGAAGCTTATAGGAAGTTGCACTGCTGTTAACTTGGCCCTTATATAACACAGCAAATCCCATAGCGTGATTTTTACAAGTGGAAATTAGCATTGTCTTATGCTTATGAAGTGAATGATGGTGTTTCAGCATTAAAGCAACTGTATGTGCATTTTTAGGATGTGGGGATTTGGAGACGTCTGTGGTAGAAATATGTTACTGCAAGCAAGCTGCACATTGCTTTAGGGTGAACTTTTCCTTTAACTTAATATTCTGTTTATGGAACCTGCTTAGTCGTTGTGTTTTAACACTTTCGTATTGTCAGATTTTTCCTGATAATTGATATCAGTCCTGCAAAATAAGGCTCAAATATCCATTGAGATGAAAAAAAAGATACCTAGAAAATCCCATATTCTCCAAAGAATATGGAGATTATTAAGAGGGTGGAAAGAGGCACACTGTAATTAGTATTACAATATTATTATTTGTTATTATTATTATTATTAGTAGTAGTAGTAGTACACACTGTATTTGATCATTGTTTTGGTGTGCTTAAAGTACTTTAGTATTTCCTCACAATTTACTGAAGATCATAATACATACAGATTATTTTGAGTTTTGGTTTTTTATTTGTCCAGATATATTCAGTGTATATTTTTCTGACTTGACTTCATTTTAAACAATAGTGTTACATTTGTTTTTTAAATTGTTATTTAATAAATCCTGTTGTAAGTATGTATTTATAAGACACTTTTCAGAATATTATTATTGCAAAGTAACAAAACTATAGATTAGACAGGATTTCTGCCATAGATTAGATCAGAATGGCAACTATAGATTAGACAGGATTTCTGCCATAGATTAGATCAGAATTGTTGCCAGAACAATGCCTGTAACAATACAGAATTATGGCAACACTAACAGCACAAATATTAAATTACTGTTAGAAAAAAAAAAAGGGTTCAGTGTATAATTAAGGGTTTTTAGGCTCCAAAAAGGGTTCTTAGCATCCTGATCCAGGGAAACATTCTGCTGTAGGGACTATCAAAGAACCCTTAAGGATACCTAAATATTGTAGTGCAAAAATATACACTAAAAAAAATTATATGTTGATGGTTTTTAAGCAGGCAGAATTTTATATTGAATATGCAATAGATAATAACATGTAATATAAACAATTTAAAAAAAAAAAAAGTTCAATATAGAACCAATAAGGGTTGTTTAGTTTTCCCTGAGGTTCTGTGAAGAATCCTATAACCTTGAAGGTTTTTCCAAAGAACTTGCTTGAATTTGTGCTTTTCTTTACTTGGAACTCAGAACGAAGCTGAAACTTTGTGTCCTCTAAAAGCCATAAGTCCATAATAGGCTTTACATCCTCTAACACTCACACATACACACACACTGACATCACTATTGTTGAATGATCAGAGTCGACAAACCCAGTGCGCCGCTTCAATTTCATTAAAAGACACAATATATTCAGAGTGCACTTTATCACCTTTTTATTGTCTCTTTAATTCATTGCTCCATTCCTCACGGTGCCAGTCATAACTTTTCTGGCGGTGAGTGAGGGGCGCTGCGTCCTGCCATGCGCTACAGGCCTAAATGAATGTATAATAAGGCTTTGATTTGGGTGGCAGGCCAGGCCTCCACGGCGAGCCAGAGACAAATCTATTACTCCACTGCCATTTTCCTAAGTGTTTGCACCCCGCCATGACCCTGCCACTTTATCTGTTGGTTTTTATTTTCAGAGTGCATGCTGTCCATATGTTACTCTAATAGTTGCTATAATTCTTAGCCGATAGAACTCGTGCTTTAATGGTCCTGAATAAAAAACAGAGGAGACAAGAAAGCGTTTTAATAAAACCCCCCTTTAGGCAATAAACTAATGGGCTGACACTGATGTATTTGCATAGAGATGAATTATACGGGGCCGCCTTGACGTGACTTTTAAAATATGATTGAGGAGGTTATTATTGCTGCACTCTGATACATGTTAACAGGTTATTTTAGCGTGGCTATTGTTAATAAAATTCCAAACAAAAGGCTGGGGACGATGAGAGCAGGTTTTTTTTAACATGGTCACAGTCATCTACTGAAGGTGCTCATTTTGTCATTATTTCTCCAACCTGATCCCCTGCAACCCCTGGCTCTAAATGATCTTGATTAAGAAATGCACTGATCCTATTTTTATCTTTTCACTAGAGTTTACACTGTTTTATCTTTTAACCCGAATGTAGTCAATCAATTCAATTCAATTCGATTTTATTTGTATAGCATTTTTAACAATGGCCATTGTCACAAAGCAGCTTTACAAAAATATATAAATTCAGGATATAAGTTTTAAACTTATAAATTTATAAATTTATAACTAATGAGCAGACAAGAGGCGATGGTGGCAAGGACAAGCTCCCTGAGATGACATGAGGAAGAAAACTTGAGAGGAACCAGACTCAAAAGGGAACCCATTGTCATCTGGGTGGCAACAAATAGTGCAATTATAAATAATTCCTTCCTATAACTGTGTATTACATCAAAAAGTGTCAAAGTGTCAAAAAGTGCAATTCTGTAAATAGGAAATTAACTATAGTTTTCACATGAAGTTGTTCACATGTTGAATTTATCACCTGCTCACTGATGGAGACTTGAGTGCAAAACTGTTCATAGCAATTGTAGTCCTAAGCCGAAACATGTTTGGTGTGTGAAGTTTGCTTCTTTAGATTGTTATTTGAGCTATGAGGCTATGTTGCTAGCAAATAAGTCTATCTCACCAAACACTTTTGCCTTGAATTGTTTCAAATGACTTTGTTAAGCTGTATTCTCCTTCTTAAGTAAACAACTGTGTAAAATAGCAGAAAAAGTCTATGTACATATTTAAAGATACCCTGAAATCTAAACTGAAGTTTTTTACATTGTTAGCTCTTGTCCATAGTCAGATTTTGCTTGATTCGTCTGTACTAATCACAATTCTTCTTAGTCTGTAATCTGTAAAGTGTAACATAAGTTTTAAATGGTTACAGATTTTTGACTACATCACTGTAGAATTGCAGATTTTTCACTACATCACTGGAGAATTATCAATCATTTCATACCATGTTTCATGCTCCCCCTCCCCACACCCCAGAACCACAGTAGAAGGGAAATGTAGAGGTGCTTGCAGAGGTTCACTAAGTTTGAGTCACTATCTCCATTCTGTCAGTTATAATACAATTTTGTTCAGTGTTTTTCCCAGAGCCATAAAGTTTCACAAAATGTATATCACAGTGAAAAAAAAAAATATATTTGGATTTTACATTTGAATTTTCCATTCACCCCTCCTAACCATCAGGGGCAGTGTTTCTACACCTGGATACCTTCTTTCAACACCTGGATACTTAGAATCTTGCCTTAGATCTTTAACACAAAATGACCTGGTGATCAAATGACACCATAAAATGCCATTAGTAATAGCTAACAGTTCCTTTTACTTTTCTTTTGAGCTATCTATGTAACAGTTTGTGACTACGATCAGAGCTACAAGTAAACTTGTCCTCCAAAGCTGGCAATAGTCTGATTTTAACGTCATAGTTTTTTCAAATGGATTGATCCGTGCAATGCTTACATTGCATTGTAGCCGACTATGGTGTCTCTCGGCATGCAAGGCCCTCTGGGAATCATGGCGTGTGAGAAGGTCACAGGTGTGGTAGAGAGGTGTGTCCTCAAAATTCCACGCTCATAATGCTGATTCATTAGTGCTCTTCACAAACTTGCATATACGCTGTATGGCCAAATGTAGGTGGACACCTGACCATTATACCCATATGTACTTGTTGAACATCCCATTCCAAAGTTGGTCCCCCCTTTGCTGCTATAACAGCCTTCACTCTTTTAGAAAGGCTTTCCCCTAGATTTTGGAGCATGGCTGTGGAAATTTCCAATTCAGCCACAAAAGCATTAGAGAGGTCAGTTACTGATGTCAGGCAAGAAGACCTGGCACACAGTCGGCATTCCAATTCATCACAAAGTTGTTCAGTGGAGTTGAGGTCTGGGCTCTGTGCAGGCCATTCTTCTTCCACACCATGTCTTTCTGGAGCTCACTTCGTGCACAGCAGAATTGTCATTTTGGAACAGTTTTGGGCTAGGCTGAAATTCCAGTGAAATGAACACTACAGCATACATTCATTCAACAAGACATTCTACACAATTGTGTGCTTTCAACTTTGTGGCAACAGTTTGAGGAATGCCCACATATTGGTGCGATGGTCAGGTGTCCACATACTTTTGGCCATATAGTGTATGAGTGGGAGTGGGCTGCCCTCCGTTAGCTCCTTGTCAACACACAAGAAGCCCTTCGTGCTCTTAGCAAGGCATACTGGTCATCAACTTCAGGTTGTAGCCTGTGGTTTCGATCACTCAGAGCTGACCCACTGCATTTAGGGATCTTCAGTATCAGATTTCAGAACTTTATTCTCTGTTTGCTCAAAACTATTAGCAAAACTATTAGCAAACTATTCAGTCACAGAGGTCTATAGCATAGCAACACTATGGCTTCTTCTCCTTCTATGCAGAGTTGCAGAGGAGTCTGTCCTTGGAAGAGTTCTCTTGGTGGTGATTTGCAGAAGTGCTGACTCCACTATCCACAGTACAGCATGGTTTCCTCTTCAGCACCTCATGCCAGAAAGAGTTGTACTCAGAATAGAGCTCTTAGTAGCAAGCACCTGGATTACCAACCCTCTTATTCAGTACATTGGGGTATTATTCTTCAGTAGGGCAAAAAGCGTTAAGAGAAATATAAAAAGAATGCAACGGAGACAAAGCACATCTAAGTTTCTGCAACCCAGCTCATCACTGGGTCAGCCATACAGGTCTCATTAGCCCTAGGCAGACACTAGATCAGGGGTCTTCAATTTTATCTGAAAAGGGCCAGTATGGCTGCAGGCTTTCATTACAGCCAAATTGGAGGCAGACTTACTAGTTGATGGAAGACTAAGGTGAACTGATTTAACAAGTGAAATCAGGTGTGGCTCCCGCTTGGTTGAAATGAAAGCCTGCAGCCACATGGGCCCTTTGTGGATAAGATTGAAGACCCCTGTACTAGATGGTCAGAACTGCACTCACAGACATCTAGCAGGCACAGGAAACCCCCCACCCCACCAATACTGAATAATCCAGTAGAGCACGGCCATGATGGTAAGGGTCTGCTGATGGAACCCCTCACAGTTGAAAAACATTTCTCACTGGGCCAGTGGGTCCTGTTGACAATATCACAGGCTTCAGTTTTGCCTGTGGCCCTCAACCTTTTTTGGGGCTCAGGGCCTTGTCAGTTACAGATCCAGTCAAATTCACTTTAACTTGATATTTTGATATTTTATTTAATTTTGTAAACAGCAGTAGACCCTGTTGTTTGGAAAAGGGGTTCCAGTGGGGTTCCAGTACACCCTGCTGTTTGGAACCACAGACAGAGACATGTACTTGACTCAATGAAAGGGTCATGGGCCCTAAGCCTCTAGAGGAATGAGGCTGCCCAGAAAGGAGTCCACCTAGGAGCATTGTTCCCATGAATGGAACTAGTTACCACAGATGCCTCCTTCACCAGGTGGAAAGCAGTGTGGTTACACAGAGGGCACATGGGGTCCCCATTTCAGGATGGAACATATCTGATCCTGCCAATAGTGCACAGAGTTCAGAGGTCAAGCCACAGACTTCTTTCGGGGACTTCAAAATGAAACCTAGCCCTGGTTTCCTCTGTTAATCTCATTGACAGAGGGGTCAACTTGGAGACTTCCCCATCAACAAGATTTGCTGACTCAGATGGAAGGAACAATCTAGTACCCTCAACCAGAACAACTGTACCTTTGGATATGGCCCCTCAGAGGGACGCAAAGGCCATAGATTGTAATCCAGCAGTGTAGTAAATGCTGTGCATAGTAGCATTAGGGACAGGGTCCCAGGGGGGTGTTCATAAACTGGTTGCAACTTTTCTGAAAGGAGAGATGCCTCCGCTAGTTGCCCTCTCCCAAAAGTCCAGCTTGAGTCCAAACAAGATGTCAAACTGAAATAGGTTTCTTTCACGATGACATTCTTATTGCTGATTACCTCACCAAGGAGAGTAAGCAGGCTGCATACCTTGTCAATAAGTCCACCGTGTGTACAATTGGTGGCTAGTTGATGTGGAAGTAACTTTGAACAAAAGGTAGTTAGTCCTTGCTATGTCTACTATGTGAGCTGAATGGTAGTGATTCGGGTGTCAATTTGGCTGTTTGTCTGTCACGGTGGAACATTTGTCTGTCCCATACTCCCGTCTTTAGGCAGATGCTGAGCCATTGATTGGTGGATGTCATCAGCTTGGCCTATACATAGGCCAGGAGTCAGGCCCCTGCCGCACATTGCTGAAAGTATCTCCTCCTCATGGGCAGTATTCAGAGGCATGCAATGCATCACCATGCAACTTCTCCACATTCTGTAAGATCAACATCACCCCTCCCAGTGAGGTGAGCATGGCAATCATATCTGGACGCCTTTCCGGTCATTCTTAGAGTGAGTAAGTTCCTCATGTATGGGTTATCCAGGTGTTGAAACACCACCCCTAGCGGTTAGGAGGGGTAACACAGAACATTAGGTTATTAGGTTAACATTAGGTTAACATTAAGTTTGGTTTTGTTTATAGATGACAGGAAGTCCCATTGTGTCCTAAATAATAATGTCTGTCTGACATCACTGAAGAACTGGATATTTATACCAAAGATTCTGGGTGACACAGACTTCCAATACTTGTTAGCCACATTAGCTAGACAGCAAACAAGTTTTGGCTGCCTACATTTGGGGTAAATGAGGTAAGGATCTCTGTAAAATTTGAGTTTTCACTGAATTGTGTTTTCTAAGATGGAATTAATGATGCTAATTGAGCTTGGTAACTTTATAAAAGCATATCATCACTCAACACTACAAATCCATCAGTGGACCTAATTGGAAACCATTTCAAATCCAGAGCAATGTCTCTCTGACCGTTGTTAGTCTTTAAAGCAAGTTTGCATCAGCCTTCAGAAAACCTTTGAAGCAGGCCAAAGCCAAGAAAAATGTTATGTATTTTTTTTAAGCCAGAATTTCGCTGACATAAATGCTACAGCATGGGCCTGATGTGACTCAAACTCTTACCCGCACTTCCCAAAAAACTAATACAAAACAGATTACTTTATAAATGCTTATCTTGGGTTATTTACCACAACTGTATCGTGCATCTGGATCTGTTTGTAAGCCACTACGAGTGTTCACTCTGACACGGTAAGAGAGTATCATTAGAGAAGATTAGGAGAGATTATAAAGACCGGAGTATGTTCATCCCACCATGGGTGCCCCAAGCATCAGCCTACAGAAATAAAAGTCTCAAACATCACTGCAAATATTACCTGCAGACCAATCTCACAAACACACACACACACAGACACACACACCAGCCCTAGCACTTGTGATTGACAACCTCATCACCTGCATCTCAACCTTACCTCCATTTCTACCCACATCGCCGCCTCCCCACGACCTGCTGCGTACACAAATGATTAACCAACTCGTTCATTTGCTTAACAGATTAGGTGAACAGTCTTTAATTAAGTTCATACAGCTTTTGCTCATGCTCAGTATTGTTTAACAATAGGGGCGAACAAATTACATTCTTTATACAAAAAGTGCATGCTGTATTTATAAGTGTTTACAAATAATTAAAAGCAAAACAAGTGGAGAAACATTCAGTGATGGTGTAAAGCTGCTAATTATCTTATTTACATTTTTACTAGTGACAGTCTTTACAGCAGTCATTGTGCAATTTTTTGTTTTAGCTAGTCACATTCAATGTTTTCGATCAGTTACAGTCGCATTGCAAAGTTTCCAAGTGTCGACTTGATATATTTTAAATCAAATTGTCTCAAAGGAATAGTGTCTTTACAATGGAAATTCAGCGAGCTATAGTCAGAGCATGCAATTAGCAAAATAAAGATAAATTATGGCACTGATGGGTAACTTATATTGGATACTGGATAAAATTTACCAGTCTCTTTAACAAGTCAACCTGTGGTGCTGAGCATAAAGAAGTTTGTGTATAAGTGTTTATCATCCCACATTTTGATACACAGTTTGATAATCTGCTTGTGTTTATCTGTTGGCACCTTTTAAGGCTTCATTAAACCTAATGTGACATTGAATTTGTGTCATAAAAAAAGGTTTGATAGTAATGAAACAAACAGCTGGGGGAAAAAAATAAAAAATGAGTGTGAAGAAGAAAATGATGAGTGTTAAAAAAAAAACAAGCTAATGTTTTGTTAAATTTGCATGCAACACACTTGTGATTAATATCCAGTTCACCAGGACGGAAACAGACCATAATGAATTGTTGCATATTTGTTTAAACAAGATAGAATAAGTAATGAAGAAAAGATGGCAGGGCATGCCACAGCAATTTCCCAACGATACACGCATCATACTTTTTATCCATTTATAGTTACATTTGTTGTTGTGGAACATCCTTAAAACGTTAGTTCCTGTTAATACTTATGTTACAGCAGCTAGAAACAGTCATGCCCTCACCAGCCTCTCTCTTTTCTCTCTCTTGAAGTAATAAAATGTAGCTTGTCCTATTACAAAGAAACCACAAAGAATTTCCCATGGTGGGAAACTTAAAGTTACTGTTACAAAGCAATGACATTGAAGACTACTTCCATAAATATTAGAAAACGTCTCCTTAGAGAAAACTTCACCATGTCAACAACTGCACTCCTTACACAGGTAGAGCATCCGTCATACAAGTGTCTTTGAATGAGCTGTTACTACAAAAATGATAACGGATCGTGCAACAATATAAACCTGTGACTTGCACCTAACATTACTGTCAAAGCATGGTGTTTTAGAAAATTAATCATCATCTTCTGACCTGAATTCAACAGTGCTGTGGTATAATAATCTATAATACAGCTAAATAATTTATTTCTATTTCATAAATTTAAGACATATGCAGTTAGTTTTGCGGTGCCAGTGTCTGTGGTTTTACTGCGGAATTGGGGGTTTCTGAAATGCTAGTTGTGGTTTGGTTGTTTTTTCATACATTATATTAATCATATCCATATATTTTTCAAAAATACATTACACGCATCAGCAGCTACAGGAGGTGATTCCTTCATGCATGAGTCTCTTGATCCTGTCCTCAAGATTAGCTTTCGTATAAATGTGTTACTTTGTGTGAGTGAATTGGTCAGACTGTAGCCTATTTTAATGCCTTTTCATTAAGAAATGTCATTTGTATGGCATGACTTTTAAATATTATTATACAGTTTGCATTGCTAATCATGATGTTGACTTAAAGGGTTTGAGTTTGGGGTTTTTTGGGCTGGTTTTGTCGCGCAGACCTGGCAACCCTGCTGCCTTACAAACATCCAAGTATACAGTGTATTGTGCGTAATTTGAGACAGAGCCGTCCCCCTTCAGTGATGTGAGCCAAACCACCTGCAGCTGAAACGGAGTATGAGAATGAGACATGGAGAAGAATCGGACTGCTGGGGAAACATTTCTTCCCTGATATGGCTGGCGAGCTTTTAGTAATAGAGGCTCCCCAGACGCTCTTTATCAGAAGTCTGCAAACGGGTGTGAAGGAGATAAGGCTGCAGGCATATGTAGTAAGCCAGGATTCATTTGCTGGCTCTGTGGCCTCCTGTGACACATAGCCTTGCGTAATCTCTTGTAGTACACGTTCAACTGAGAGCACATCAATGGGCTCTTTATCCCAAACACACACATTAACCGCTTCACTAAATGCCATACGATATCTCAGAGAAGTGCCGGGGAAATAAATGCGAGGACAGGACTACAGCTGATTTATGGTCATCTTCAGAGTAAGCAAGGTGCTGCGTTATTGTCTCAAACCCTTTATCCATTTATCCCAACCGCAGCCTAATTAATACTGCTATTTGCGCGCGTGCATGGACACGACGCACAAAAATACAATGGACACGAGTTGTTCTGCGGCTTGAAGGGACGGAAGGCACAGTAGTTAGGCTATTTTTCGACTAATTAACCTCACGTCCAACAAGTGTGTGATGGGAAAGTGAAGTTGACCCTGGAGCGCATGGCCATCTGCAGCACCATGACGGCGGCGCAGGCACCCAGCAGATGCTAGCGCCAGTCCCAGAGGTGTGTAAGCCATGTTCTCATGTTCATCACACCTGGAGCACGCTGATGCATGGCCGTCCCTCTGTCCTGACAAATTGTCCTGTCAAAGGGTTTGTGCGCACGCGCACTTCATTTTTGCACGCCTAGAAATTCATGCTTCTTCCTATATTTTAATGCTGGAGGCATTTTTCATGAAAGGGTGCAATCTAGAGTTTTATGTTGAAAGCATTTTATGAAATGTTCACAGTAATGAAGTAGCACAAAATAGCACAAAATATATGAGATATTGTTTTAAGAAGACCTTTAAATGCGGCGCTACGGTATAGGACAGTTTGATAAGCTAGGACAAATCATTAGAACACCGACCTACTTTATCAAAAAGTGTGCATGTTTATGTGCATATATTTTCCCCAAGATTAAACAGTTCCACTGTTCCAAAAAAAAAAAAAAAAAACCCCGCATTAATAAAACCGATTGCATTCTACAAACTAATTAATAATATGCATTACGCATGGGAGGCTATATAGTCTAACCCAACTTTTATGTTTATTATCCAGGAACTACATAGAAGCAATGCAAAATGGTCAGACTACTGTAAGAGTACACTATAGGAGAGAGGAGTGGAAGTGTGGAACCACAAGACTTCATCCTCCTTCAGCTATAGCGCATACACAAGATTCATATAGAGTCTAAAAGCTTTCATTTGTGCCAGGAATCCATATAAGCCCGTGGATTGAACGTTAGCGGGGATTATAGCAGAGGTGTTAAATAGAAATTGAAAAGTAGCATCTGATAGAATGACAAATAGAAAAGCATCCAGACCCAAGTGAAAACGTTGAGTCCACTAACTGATTGAGGTGCTCATTATGTTGAGCATGTTATTCATGGCAGACTAATATGATATATGATATAGTCTCATATATATATATATATATATATATATATATATATATATATATATATATATATATATATATATATATATATATATATATATATATATATATATATATATATATATATATATATATATATATATATATAGATATAGATATATATACATAGATAGATAGATAGATATAAATTTCAAGGTCTAAATTCAAATATTTGCTGCAAAAAAATACATAAATAATATTTCCTGATTTACTATAATACCAATGGTAGTAGTGATTATCTGAGGTTAAGCAGTGATGATATCTGCCCATCAGCACACTAACAGCACGTGCTCCAAATGAAACAGCCCAGGCTCCAATGTTAATGAGCATGCTAATATAGATATTAGACTTTGAAGCAATCAAAGATTAATTATCGCAGATAAGAGTTCATTAACTACTCACTCAAAGTCATTTGATACCTTATTGAAATCAGGTCATTGGCCTACATGTGTAGCCAAATAAGGACACTCATTAGAATTTGAACACTTTGGAGATAATCATTACATTCACATAGCATCAAATGATGATTAGCAATAACTTAATAAACACTACAGAAACTGGATATTCAATGCCCATGTATGTACGACTAAATAAATAAGTTTGAGTGTGGGGCTCATATCAAAATAGAGAAAGAAACCTGGTTTAAAGAATTTGGCCCTAAACCAAATAAACCAGTTAGTACGCAAAATAACCAGATTTAAAAGCTGTAAACAGATATTGCGACAAATATCCATCATATCTTACTGCCAAGCTAAACTCTAGTTTCTGAGTGTTTGATTATGTACCTGTTTTTGCTCTACTGTGTTTAAATAAATATAAATAATAATTTAAGTCACAAGTCATTTTGAGTGTGATGTAAGAAGTGAAAATGAGCATATAGAAAATACTGCCTATAAAAATAAAATCTCATATTCATAACTTTAGGATAAAAATTTTAGATTTGACATTTTGGACTATCCTGTGTTTCCTCAGCACACTAAGCTGTAAATCTACACTAAACTAAAATAAGACACTGTTATTGCTATCTTGGTGTCCTGCATGCTATTAATCTATGGTTCCTAGTTAAGAAAAAACTGAGATTTATTGAAATCAGTGAGCTAATTAAAAATCAAACCCATCACTTACAAAGATCATAAAGCAGCTCTATGAGTTTTTGACGGCTGTAAAAATAATAATGACGAAAAATAATGAGTATTTCATTGTAAAGAAATAGTTCAGCACTTGAACCATCCGATGATGTGACAGAGTGGAAGTTACATCCATTCCAAGCTAAAACAATTGAACCTCCTTCTTAACTAACATTGATTCCGTTTAACCAAAACTTCTGCATCTCTTTCACTCGCATATCATAAATTAGATATTGTTCTGTAGCCGAGAACAAATCGGCTGACTGGTTTCCAATTTTCGAAGAACACGCAGATGTGATCATGCAGGATATTCCTGCACAAACTGTAAAGCATCTCTCAACTCTCATTCATCTGTCACCTGGTATAGTCTAATGCAGCCTTTCCCTGTTTCAGCTCAGATCCCTGTGTGGCCTAATCTCAAAAAAATTACACATTCTAATTAATCCACATGTCCCCTAGGGACCCTTCTTTTTTTTCTTTTTTTTTTTTCTTCTTTTTTTTTAAATCAAAACTAAAATTTCAGAGAGATATGTTCAGATCTTTTCATGATGTTTGTAAGACTTCCAGTAGTTCAATTCACTCAAAATTCTTGCACAATGATTATTATAGCGTCAGCACTATTAATAATAGTGAATAATATAAACAGCCGTGTACTTATAAAAAAAATGTTAAATACAGGGCTAATAAATGTATGCTTATAAATAGGCTATATGCTCATGTGTTGTAACTTTGGTTTATATATTCAGAGATTTAAACCATTTCCAGAAACATATATGCAAATAAAAAAAAATTGACCATGTTAATAAATAAATCAAGGTTCATAATAATAATAATAATATTCACTTTTTATTAAATAAAAGTGCAATATCACACGAATATGCAAAGCGCATTTCCTGCATCCAACACCGTTCCAAACGTAAAGTTTTATAAATTAAGTGTGAAAAGGAAAAAGGGAACATCCTATTATTGTGAGACGAACACTAGGGGTTATTTTACAAATAGTGTTAAACTGTGTTGATTATTTACACTGAAAACTTAACAACTTAAACTGCAGAACTGGCTGTCAGGTGTCTTGGGCCAGCTGGGGCAGAAACAGGCCTACACTGGTTTTAAACTGAAATGCTATTTGGGAAAAAAAAAAAAAAGAAGAAGAAGAAGAAGAAGAAGAAGGAAAAGAATAGAAAGAAAGAAAACCAAGTGTTAAAATGAAAATGAGATGCGCTTATTCCGGTGTGGGGATGCAAACAGGACATAATCGAGATTAGAAAAAAGAGCCTATAGCGTTTACTATACAAAAGGATATTTTACACATAAATATTCACAGTAATATAATTTCTATTCAATACAACTCACGCTGTTGTTTTACATAAAGGTCCGCTTGCAGTGTGTGATGCGCTCAGTTCCTCCGGCAGTGCATGAGATCTTTGCATCCTTTTTTCCTCGCCAGAACACACTCACAGACATTTCACAAGGGAATGAAAACACGCAGTTATTGGAGTGATTGTGCACTGGAGAGTCTACACGGCTCCTCTGCGGCTTGTTTACGAGCTGTCGGGGTCTCCTGCGTGCACTAGCAGCCCGGGGCTCGGTTTGTGTTTCTTCAGCAGTTGCGTGATTTTCTCGTCGTCCGAGTTTGGATCTAAAGGCTTGTTGTAATCGTCGTCGTCGTCTTCGTTTTCCGACGCGCCTTTCAGCCGCTCGGTCTCCGAGTCTTGTTTCTTCTTGGCCGAGGCCATCTCAGCCGCGTGCCGCTTCCGCCACTTCGTCCTCCGGTTTTGAAACCACACCTTAAATAAATAACATCCATAAAAATCTTTTCATTTAGCGGATCAAACCCGCCTGCATCGGTGCTGTATAATAAACAAGAATATGTGCTGTATAAATAATTTAAAAAAAAATAATGCATAAGAGTTCAATATTTTCGGTATGTTACTGGATTTTGCGACATTTACATTATAGCTGTTTAGTTGAAATAAAATAACATCAGTAACTCTGTCTATGAGGCTTGATTATTTATTATTATTTACCTTATAAATATGTATGCAAATTTTGCCTGCTGGATTAACCTGAAGTATATTTCATTTAGCATCCAAAAATAAAAATTTAAAATCTGAATTTTTCAAATTTAATTTCAATTTTCAATTTCAATTCAATTTTCGTTTCAAATTAATTAATTTAAGCAAAGAAATAGCAAAGATAAATAAAAATATTATTCCACACATATAACCAGATAAATTATTCAAGAATAATGGGCCCATATTTATTATTATTATTATTATTATTATTATTATTATTATTATATGCCTATAGGCAGACTCCTCAGTGTTGAATTAGTACTTATTGTGTTCATTAAAAAATAAGAGTTGATTCAACATTATAAGGTGTTCATTCAGCACTAGTGATCTTGCTGTGCAGATTAACCAAAATACCACTTTTTAACCCCACAGTATAAAATAGCCAATCTCGTCCCTCCAGTGTTTTTATACAGTGTGCCATTAGTTTCAGACACTCTTGCTGTGGGAGTTTGGAAGTCTTACCTTCACTTGGCTCTCTGTCATGCCCAGGGAGTAGGCCAGACGCGCTCTCTCAGGTCCTGCTAAATACTTGGTCTGTTCAAAAGTCTTTTCCAGCGCGAAAATTTGCTGACCGGAAAACGTGGGTCGTGTGTGTTTCCTCTTTCCGTCCTTATCCAGCAGCACTGAGTTCTGATCTAAACACAACAAATTAACTGCTTTTTAATTACGGCCATGTTTTCACAGCAAAAACCCTCATATATTAATATTCATTAATTAACATCTTTAGTATTAAATTAACTCTGAGCAGGATTCACTTCATTCAACCCTGGATTTATATACACTACACCATATGCATGTCTATAACTGCCACTTCAACACTGGTGCATACAGTGTTTAAACCCAACAGGACACAAATGAGCTGGAAGATGGAGTTCAACACTGTAGTTCAACACTGTAGGTCTTGATGTGAATTTAACAGTGGACTCTTTGCTTTGTAGCATTAAAATAACACGTGCATGCAGTATTTAACCCCAGCAAGACACTATCAGAAATGATCACCTAGGAACTAAATCAACAGTCTTGGCTCAGAGAAACGTGAATTAAACTGAACATGCATGCACACAGCAAATCCCAAATGAACAGTGTCCATTTAAATAGTGTTCAGTTTTTCATGTGTTCATCATTCATTCAACACAGATTTTTAATGTGCATGCAGACATTTGCAGTGCCTTCAGTAAATTATATTAGATGCAAAGTGTGTGTATTGAAGTACAAATTTTGAAAAAGAGAAAGAGAATGGACTTACGAGGTGAACAAGCAAATCTGGCATCTCTCCAGTGCGGGCTTTGCACCACTCCCGGCCAGAATATAGGGGTCCTGCCGGGCAGCTCGGCCAGAGGTTTGGGGTAGCGGGCCACGGCCACGGCGGCTGCGCTCGGGCTGAAGTAAAGCCCCGGAGGAGGAGGTGGACTCAGGCTGCTGAAGCGGGGCAGACCAGACAGCAGACCGGCTGGAGAGGACGCTGCTCCAGAAGAGAGCACGGACGGCCGACTGAGGATGTCGTTTATCCCATGTGGGGTGGCCGAGGCCCCGCACTGCTGGGATACGAGAGTCGAGAGTCCAGCCGTTGACGTTTTGATCCCCGGGGAAGACACCGGGACCCCGCCCGGGTTGGGAGAGGTGGAGGTAGGGGAGGTGGACGACGCAGGGCCGGTAGACGGTAACGGGTAAGCCGGGTACAGAGGCGTCTTCATCTCGGTCATGCTGTGCAGAGCGGATAAAGGCGAGGTGTTGAGGAGGAAGGCGCCCTGACGAGGTCCGTCCATTTGCCCCACAGCTAACATAACCGAGCAACTACAGCTCAAAACGGCTTAAAATGTGCAAGTACGCGGAGAGTTGTAAAAATGTGATTTCAAAAAATATAATGAGGTTATTTACTGTGCATAAAAGCGCCCACAGGACAAAAAGAGCAGGTTACTCTGCAACCAAGTGCACGAAATTGCAAAACCGCGCATAAAAAGCATTGCATTAATAAAAACAGGCTTAATGCTAGATTTTTTTTTTTTATTTTTTTTTTTATTTTTTTTGCGTTTAAAATTCCGAATTAATCAGAATGCTGCGTTATAGCCATCTCCTCCCAGGCGAAATCCAGTCGCTGAGTTAAAAACATTGCAAATGTTCAAGCTTTGGCATTCTCTTTGAATAAAGAGGAAGACAGAAAGAGAGAGAGAAAAAAAGAGAGAGAGAAAGAGAGAGAGAGAGACAGTTCGCCTCGACAGCTATAGGCTGCTATTCAGTGTTGTTTTGAAATCTTCTATAAATAAAATGCCAGTCTTTCTTGGTAGTTCACATATGAAGACCTGGAAGATAATAAAACATTTTCATCGACCCGCTGTTCTTTTGCTGAAAAAGTCCAAACTTTGAGCGTGTCTCTTGGAAAGTAGAAGGGCTCGTACCCCGCTGTGATTGGCTAAAGCCCACAGTGACGTAATGGCTGTCACAGGCGGAAAAAGTGGCGGACTGAATTTAGGAGTCTGTTTTCATTGGCGCTTTCTGTCACCGCTTTAAATTTGCACATTAAAAGAGCTGCCACCCGCTATTAAATACATATAAACTTTCAAAAAATGAACAAAATCAACCTAGTTCATCTGAGATCTATTTTTCTAAATAACAGGACATCACCCAGGCAGGCTGTACAGGTAGAACAGACTACACCTTCATTTTTTAATTTCTAATGACCTTATCCACAGTTTGTTTTGTTTTTTTTCCCCATTTGATAGTATAAAAGCGTAATTATTTAGTAATTGCCGGTGTATTTTGTATCTATACACACGACAGTTATGCGCAAAGCCGAGCAATCATTTTAGGTACAAAATCAATGGTCAGGAATTACCAATATTTCCGACAGTAAAAATGGAAAAATGAACGTTTTACACAATTAAGATTTATAATCCTGAGAATAAGCCCCTTCGTTTGAGACATGATTTATCCATACTTGTTAAACTGATGTTAAATTTCTCCCAAAAGGTTCATATTCAATCCTGACTCGTCGGAAGGCTTGATTGCTTATAGAGAAATGTGCAGGAGGAAAAATATATTTAAACTGAAAGAACAGAGTGGCAGCTTCCATGTGACACCTCCGTGCTGTAGGCCATGAGCTTATATATCATATAAAAAGATAGTTATACAAGGAGTGAGGAATAAGAGTCCGGAAGCACCAGTTGTTCTCTGGAGTGTAAAAATATAAAAAAATAAAAAAATAAATAAATAAATAAATATTTAAATTTTTTACTTTTAATAATAATAATAATAATAATAATAATAATAATAATAATAATAATGTATTTTTAAATGCATTATTATTATCATTATTATTATTATTAAATAAATAAATAAACCCATGCATCATTGGTACGAATATAAAAGCTACAGGCTCTATATTAATAAATGTTTATATTATATTGATTATTTTACATTAGTTATAGCTGGTCTGACTGTGTCTCAATTTTTTTTAAAAATCTATATTTTAATAAAGCCTTTTCTTCATCATCGTGATTTTTCCTTTTGGACTCTTCACTTGTCTGTGTCCTGCGGTTTATGTTTCGGAATGATCTACCTGATTTTAGGGTTTTAGACCTGATCAGATATTTTATCGATAGCTTAACGGTGCCATAAATAATAAAGGTATGAGTCCACAGACAGGCTGCAGTGTTTCAGTCGCCAGAAAACGAATATTAATCTACAGCAGCATGCAAATGGACAGAGCAGATTCAGCTATTATGACACGACAGCAATTTCATAAATACTCCTAATTACCAAAACAATTTATCTCAATTTCTTATTAAAATATAATAAATATTCACAATGTTATTTAGTTTATATGGATAAAATACACCAATTGAAATATTTAAAACGTCTTTATTAGGATACCTGCTGTCCAGTAGTTTCTGAATCCACCCTAAATGTCCTTAAGATTAAAAATGGAAATACGTGAGAAAATGAATGACAAACACCGATGGAGTTATACATGCTGTCACTGCATATCAGTGAATCCCTACATTAAGGGATCAGCCGCCATTATTAGACATCTAGTGCGCCACATATGGTGTAGACGCTATAAATTTATCCATGTAGTGCCTTAATATAGGGAATAGGGAACTATTTGGGATTCAGCCCTTGTAAGGGTTAGACCTGTTAGACTCCTAAAACTTTAACGCCACCTAGTGGTGAACCAGTTTAACTGAGCCGCAGCAGAAAATCTTCATTCTAAACCATTTAATGCACTTTATTACGTGTTAAATCATTTGCATTACGATTAGTGAAATTGTGTATGTTCCATAATCCAACCCTTACACATTTAACATACAGTCTACTGAGCAGACTCTTAAAGATCTTAGTCACACAGCAAGTCACATAAATGTCAAATCTATTAAGTGGTGTTCCAACTGCCTGGTTTCTCTTTTTCTTTGCGTATCTCACATTACCAATCGTGCTGTCCACAAAACAAAAGTTTGCATGTGTGAATTAAAAAAAAAAAAAAAAACAACCCCAGACTGTCTAAGAATTAGCAATTAATCTAAACATAAAGAGAAAATGTAACAGACACTAATAGTGTTGTTACAATCAGGTGTAAAATTAGATTAAAGTTAGATTTAGAGTTCTTTAAATCCAGAATAGAGAACCTTTGCTAAATAACAGGCTAATATATCTATTGTTGTGGTAGTACTTACTAACCACATTATAACATATTATTAACACTGACCTACACTAAATAGACTATATACTGTAGTATAAAACACACACACACACACGCCCCGCATGACTAATACTATAGAATCAAGTCTAGTTTTCAGCACTACACTGCCCCCTGGTGGTGAGACCATTCGTGGGCTAACATACAAGAGGATGAAGGTAATAATATTTAACCATTTGATTATAACCTGGTGTTTTACAGCCGAGACGGTATTAAGCAGAATGAGATGCCACTCCAGAATTCAAGCTGCACAACAAAGGCGTGAAAAGCAATTACAACTTATTTTCTGTGCGAATAAGATAGAAATTTGCTCATCAGTTGTACATGTAAGGAATAAGACTTCTGGGTGTGCTGTTATAATAAAATAAATGACAGCCCAGCACAAAGTGCTTTATTCTTCTAGAGCAGCACATCCCAAATGTTTTATTCACCTTCTATCCCAGCAATTTATTGACAATTACAATTTTTAATTTATTAATGAAAGGATACTTTGTACTTTTTATCCATTTATAGTTACACTACATGTTGAGGAATACAAGCTAGTTTTGGTCATTTGTGTTATAGTAGCTACAGTTGTTCACTAACAAATCTCAAACTTTTTTTCCTCACTTAAGACAAAATGCAGCTTGTCATGCTAAAATACAAAGCATTAACTCTGCCTTGAATTTCCTGCATGGAAATACTTTATATAACACAGACACTGGAGACTCCTTCAATCAAGCTTAAACGTTTTCACTGCATACGAAACTTAAAACTTCATCCAACGCATTTCCCTAACATAAAAAATGCCCAAAAATAAAATACCCACCCATGCCTCTTAACATAAGTGGAGCTGCTATGTTTGGTGTTTGAAGTTAAATTGACTGGAGCTACAATGCAAAGAAAAGAAAACCTAACCCATAACCTCCTAAGTCACAGGCACCTCTACAGATATTATATTCTTCAGTAACACCTTTAGTGGCTTCATAAAATACGTAGTACATTTTTTTTTTTTTTTTTTTTTTAATGTGAAGTACCTCTCAATCTCTTCTAATGTACAACTCTGCCTTCACCAGAGTCTGATTGTGCGGAATGACACCAAACTGTGTGCTGACAGGGAAAAAGTGATTCAGCTTCAAGATGAAGCTACAACTATTTCCCTCTCTGTGACTGTCATTTTGTCCACGATTATCGCCAAGTGTTAGAGTGAGTCATCTATTAATTAACGCCATGCTGTCCGATTGTAATAAATGTATAACAGATCAGCATACACATGGTGATTAAACACTGAATTATCCTTAACACCTTTACTGCACCTTTAGCTATACCACATGTTTAAATGTTGATATCTGAGCCTAAACAAGATTCACCTCATCTCCTGATTTCTCATATGGATCATAAAGCATGGAATCTGCATTTTCATAAGGGCTTTATCAGCATTATTTAGCCTAATTACGAGAGGTGACACATTTATACCAGATTCAGTTTAGTCTGCACAACGTGTTGCTGTGTACAAGACCTTCAATTATATAAAAATAGGTGATCAAAATTCAACAATAACACACATCAGACCACTGTAGTTCAAATGTTGGAATTTATTTACATTTACTCCCGAGCCATGAGTTTCTGCTTCTTCAGCTTCTTCTGGGAAACCTAAACACAACATTAAAGAGAAATCAATTCATCGTTACAAAGAAGGGAGCACCAGCAGCACAACCAGCACCTTTACACTGTTGTTATAGTTACACTTATGACAAGGTAACAGGAGCATAAAGCTGGAGTAGCAGGCTGCTCAGGTATATGAGATTCTTTTCATCATTAATCCAAAGGTGTCCTAAGAAGTCATCATTGCAGCCCAACAAAGGAAAGACGAAAGAAAAGCATAAAAATGTACCTTTTTCTTCTGAGCGACCTCCTCTTCTGGTTTGGGGACAATCTGCTCTTTCTCGGTGAGGATCATCTCAATGTGGCAGGGGGAGCTCATGTAGGGGTTGATGCGTCCGTGGGCACGGTAGGTACGCCTGCGCATCTTAGGGGCCTTGTTCACCTGGATATGCTCAATCACCAGAGAGTCCACATCCAAACCCTGGAGGAGGAGAGCCAAGACTCAGCTTTATATATTCACCCTAAAAACCCTGTTACATTTATTTATAATGAGTTTCCATTGGACAGTGCCATACGGCCTGGTAGAGCTCCTAAGCCACATCCAGAAAACCAAGTATTTTGGTAGAGTCACTGACTTAGGAAAAAAGGAAGAGCTCCTCTTGTGGTTGTGAGAAATAGTGATGCAAAATACTCCATAAAATGACCATTTCTTAGGAAAACAGAAATTCTCTACAAAAAAGCTTTATGGTGGTGTATTCTGCATGTATAGCACTAGATAGTCTATGAAGCAAGTATATAGCCAACTGTGATTCAGTCTCACTTGATGGATTTTATGTGGTTCACAAGTGAGCTAAATATCAATAATGAGAAAATATTACTAAATAATCAATCTAAAAAAACAAAAGGACAAATTAAAGATTAGAAGACAGATAAACTGAGAACACTTATATATATAATGTATAACTGATTTGAATGGAATCCTGGTAGGTAACTTTTTCTGTCTCATTCTGACCCGTGAATAAGTTTTATGTCTATGGTTATATAGATACACCCCAGATGACTTTCTGATTTTTGACCTTCTGGTTCAGCTAATTATACGCAGTGTGAAAGCAAACCAAACAGCACACAAACCAAAAGAATAAATTTCACTGATTCAGACTAATGCAAATGGACTAACAGGTATAAGAGCGGCCTTACACAGTCACAGATTCTACAATCATTGAGTTCAACCAATCATTGATCTGCACTGTTTCTAGTCCTGGCCACATGTCTCTTCTTGGTCTCTACTCAAGAACAGAAGAACTGCATTTAGTTACTCAACAATTGAAACAAACATAAGATAAATCGAAGTGATTATCTATGTTTACCTCAACGTTGTAAGCTGTTACACCCCAGTATATAAAACTATTTCTTTAAGGCATGCCTCTGGGTGTAATCACGTACCTTCAGTTCAGCGTTGCTCTCTGCGTTCTTCAGCATGTGGAGGAGGAACTCTGCGCTTTTCTTAGGCCAGCGTCCCTGAGTCCAGTCATGCTGCTTGGCCTAAGAGGAGTAAAAACAGGCATTTACAGCTCTGCAACTGGACTTTAGATTACTTCTCTTCCCAAAAACACTGCAGGTTGCTCAGATCAATATGGTTGTTTTCATGCTGAATTCCAAAGGTGTCCTAAGATGGTCATCATTGCAACCCGACTACATTTGGCTCAAGATAATAAAAAATTATAATAATAAATAAATAATGAAGGCTGCAATTTGACTGACTCTACTCACTTCCATGTATACAGAAGTAATCAAGAATCTTGTGTTTGCTGATAAGCTACAGGAAACAGTCAAGTCTGCTATGTCAGTCAAAAGGCCTCCTATTACACAGGCAGTTCTTGGACACGTTCATCAATTTCATGTACCCATTATAGTTTTATCTAATAAAATGCATACAAATCTACCTAAAGCAAAACCAGTGGAGTTAATCAGCTATTGACTACTGCATTTAACTCTTTCATTCATAATCCCCTAACTCTTTCTAAAACATCCTGAATGCATTCTAGTCCAGAACTGTGCTAGAACTCCAACTTAATACAGGGTTCACTGTGGAAACTAAATGAAATGTCACACATTACGCAATTTTTAAATACATTTGACCAAACGATGCATAACTGCAAAGAACATCAGAACAAGAAAATTAATAGCCACTATTAATAGCAGAACTAAATGAGGAAAATACTGAGCGATGCTTCAGTTTTCCCGACAGAAAGAGTTTGTCCTACAGCAGGACTGCTTATTTCTCCCAACTCCGACCACACCTGAACATGTGGATATGCTGATATCACTGTACAGCACAATTACATTTACCAGGAGTTAGGAGTTTTACATGTGATAAGTTTATACACTGTACAAATTACAATGACCCTACAGGTGAGGAAAAAGCAGGGAACAGTACAGCTTACCTGGGCACAGCGGCCAACGCCCCCATTGTAACGGCGGAAGGGAACACACTGGTGCTTGACCACGACGTCCTTCAGGTACTTGGTGGCTTTGCGAATGTGCATGCCTTTGATGGCCTGAGCCGTCTCACGTGTGTTCTAGGAAAGACACCACAAGTCAAACCAAAATGGAAAACCAACACAAAGTACATTCCACAGGGAAACACAGCTGCTCAGAATTCGTTCAATTCTTTTCATCATTAATCCAAAGGTGTCCTAAGAAGTCATCACAGCAGCTGGTAGGCTCATACACAATGACAGAATAAGAAAAAAATAAAATACTTCAGACCTCGAAGTAAGAAAATGAACAGAAATTACAACAAGTACATATTTATAAACATCGCATTAATGCAGAAGTTCTCAGTCAGTTCTGGACAGTGTTTGACCCCAAATTTAACTCCATTTCAAAGGCTCAAATCCTCAAATTTATAGGCACTGCATACTTGGTACACATACTGCATTTACTGCAACATTTTCATTACTATAAAACCCATTTTACACAAAAAACTTCATGGCCCGCACACATCGGGGCATGGAGCAAGCATTTCTGTGCTTTCTTGCGCGTAATTATTACATTTACTGTGCAAGTACTTAAATGTTATAAAAGTACATTAGCACTTTACATGATTCCAAAATCTGTTAATCAAATGAGACTTTCAACACTGTGAATTTTCACAAAGTTTAACAAAAGCCAGGAAGGCACCGTTCCAATAGACTACAGTTGTTTAATATACAGACACTGCAAAATAAAACATGAATACTGTTATAAAACACGACTGCAGTAAAGTTTTACCTTGAAGTGGACGCGAAGGTTGGAGCCCCGTGCCTTGCATGCTGTTGGGGGGAACAAACATAACCAGGTTAAAAGAAAGTAACTTTATTAAGCAGAAAAATACAAAAAAAAAAAAAAAAAAAAATCACACACTCACACTTAGTCGGGTTCTCGGGGTCAAGCGAGTAGCGGACCATTTCTGCAGGTCTGTGGGCAGAATGAAATGAAATCCTTTAGTCATTCATTTAGTGGATTAGGAATATCTTGATTACAGAGAGAAAAATACAAGGTTGCTCAGATTGATGGGTTGTTTCATGTTTATTTCCAAAGGTGTCCTAAGATGGTCATCACCGCAACCTGTAACACTTTAAAGGATGCCAAAGAAACAGGCATGTTTCACAGAATTGTAAACAAAAACAAAAAAATTCCCACAAAAAAAAAAAAGAAAGAAAGAAGCGAACTTCATTACAGTAAGTATTGAATGATCAGATCAATCACTGAGGACACTGTGTTCATTTCTTTCTTTAACTTCACTGCTACCTTAAAGACAACTTCATCCATGATCCATGACAGCTAAATCTCATCTACCAAGTCATTCAGATGAATTATAAACACACCAAACTGTTTAAAGATTACAGGCTGGGGGGTGAAATAAAAATATTTAATACAGCACTGTGTTTAAACACAGGCCACAGCTACAGACTTATCATTTTAATGCTAATTTACACACAAGTGTGTGTATGCAAGTTAGCATGAGGCTCTTAAAGCCTATCTTAAAGCTCTCAAAACCTAATAACACATTATGGTGGACAGGTTTTTAACTATCATTAACCTAATATTAACATTAACATCAATATAAACAAGCAAACCGACATTACCAACTTATAAATCCGTATCGCATGCCACTACTCCTTTGCTAACTGTGACCGTGGCCAATATGGCAGCACTGAAACACCGGAGAGACCACTGCGACAATTTCTCAAAAAAATCACTCAATATACAAGTTCATAATTACAAATATTATCAAGGACAGACCAAATAACCACGCAAGTGTGAAATTCAAACCTAAAAATTTAGGATGATAAAGATATCGAGTGGATAATCTTGTACTTTGTGATGACAGCCATTTTTAGGGCACTTACATTCTCGGGCCGCAGAAGGGAAGAGGAAGTGCAAGGCATGCTGGGAAATCAAATCAGTTCCGTCTTCTTCGGCGCATATGACCGCGCATGTGAGCGTGCTGTAAACGCCACAGCGACACTCAGCGGTCAAATGCTGTCATAACTTTTTTTAACAAAAAAATAATACTTATTATTATTATTATTATTATTATTATTATTATTATTATTATTATTCGTAGGCTATATTCTATAAGAAATTTACAGTGGGCTCCAAAAGTCTGAGACCACATTGAAAATCTGGGATTATTTTTTTTTTTTTTTCATTTAAAATTGGAAATAAACAGAAGATTTTAGAATTTTGAAATATCTAAAACAAAGAATATAAATGTTCAATAACTTGAATATTTTAATATTCAAGATTCTGCACTATTTCTAGATCTCTAAGCAAATTTGTTATATTGATGGTGTTAAGTGCTTTGTACAGAAGGTAAGATTTTCCTCATGCCTAATCTCTTCTATTGAAGCATGTGTTCAGAAACTCTGATGGATTTGATCTAAAATAGATCATAAGGTTTCGCACAAACTTGTGGAGTCCATGCCAGCTCGAGTGCACACTGTCATTTAAGCAAAAAGGAGACATACCAAATACTAAGAAACTCTGAAATTCATGTAAATTTTTTAAAAATTCCACTTTCATTCAAGTTGTTGTCATTAATACAATTTGTAATGAAAATTACAATTATTGTATTAAATTAGAAAAGAATGCAAAATAGAAGCAGTTTCACTAGTGGTCTCAGACTTTTGGACCCCACTTTATATTATAAAATAAGCATAAAAAATGTGCATGGGAACTTTAGTGTAAAATATTATTGTGCAAACAGCTATTATAGTGCACTTTGCTAAGGAACCGGAGCAAACAAAGTGACAAAGTAAACGAAAATTGATTTAAAATGTGAAACAAAAAGGAGATTTTAGTCATTTTTTTTATTTTGCGTCACATTCCCTACATCCAAGTCCAGTTAGTCCAAAGTGAAAACAGAAGAGGAAAAAACAATTGTGTCATACATATGTGCTTTACACTTTATTTGGGCCACTTTATATAGACTCCCTGTAAACATCCCGTATGATAATGAGTCGATTCATCCCAGAAATATATTCACACTGACACTCTACAGACATATTCATCTATACATACGGGATGTTGTTAGATCAGAGTAATAATCAGAATCATATTCGCCATAATCCCCAAATGTACATGTATATAGGAATTTCACTTGGCCAGTCAGCACAAGAAACGTATAATGTGCAACAGTGTGTAACGTACAGACATACAGAACAACAAATGTGCAGACACAAATACTGTACACTAAAGAATAAATACAAAACACATGTAATGCAATAACACAATAAATATAGTCTGGTGAAGGCAGGGCAAGTTCTGATCATTTGTTGTGGATGGCTTGGTGAGAAGAGTGACCTCTGTTGGGAAAAAAAAACGGTTAAATTGTCATGTGGAACTGGTTCTTATATCTGAAACAGATAAGTCCCCAGGTGTGTTTAGTCCATGAAGATTTTCTCAGCTTGCTTCTTGGCCCTGAAGTCATACAGCTCCTGAATCGACAGCTGCTGCTGACCAGTCAGCCTTTCTGCAGTGCACACAATTCACAGGAGGATGCTGAGCTGAACCGCAGAGTTATCGATGATGATAAAATGCTCTCGATAGTGGATCTGTAAAACTGAGATAGAAGTGGTGGAGAGATGTTGAGTTTCCACAGTTTCTGTAGGAAATGCAGTCTCTGATGAGCTTTCCTGATTATGGTTGTTGTATTTATTTCCCATTTGAGGTCTTTGGAGATGTTGGTTCCTAGGAATTTGAAACCCTCATAGAGGGCTCTCTGGGTCTTCTGGACCTGCTGGATGAGGAATGCAGAGTGAGTTGACCTGAAGGCTTACTACAGTGTTCAGGGTTTCATCTTTAGAGTCCAGGCCTTACAGATTAGGAACAGATTAAAAGAGGTAGAAAGGAGATGCCAGCCTGTCGATTTTTGGTCCCACTTTTTTATGTGATCCAGGAATTGGTAATCTTTTCAGAATTATTTACATTTTAAATAAACAAAATTATCTAAAATATCTGCATGTTTTTTCTTTCTCTAGTATAAATAAATTTGCCACTTCATTTTATTAAGCATTACTAGATAACAAATGACTCCACGTTACTGACTGCATGGTTGTTGATTTCCAGAGGGGTGATGATGAGGTGGGTTCTTCCGAAAATCAACCACCATTTTTTTGTGTATTGAGCTCCAGGAAGCCGGACGGGCCACTTCTCTCTTACAGGCAGACTCATCATAGTTTGCAAAATTTATCAGTTTGATGAAAGGGTTCCTGGATGTGCATTCATTGTTGTACAAGGAGTACAGGAGAGCTGAGAGCACACAGTCTTGTGGAGTGCCAGTGCTGATGGATAGGCGTTCTGACTGGTAGCCTCCCAGTCACACAAACCAGTCAACCATCACCTGACAGATGGAGGGGTCCACACTCAGTTGCAGTAGTTTGCTGTTGAGTCATTCTGGCACAACTGTATTAAAGACAGAGCTGAAGTCTACAAACATGACTCCGGCATATGAGCCTATAGTGTCCAGAGGACATCGTATAGACTCAGGTTGACTGAGTCATCCGCTGAGTGATTTGCTCTATAAGCAAACTGCATTGGGTCAAGAAGGGGGTCAGTGATAGACTAGTAGTTAGTTTTTTAGAGCTTTGAAAATGAGATGCATGTCATGCACTGGGTATTGATACTGCAAATATGATTTCAAAACACAGAAAAAAGTTCTCATTTGAGACCTTCGGACTGCTATGTCTTGCACTCTAATCAGTTTTTACCTAATCAAATCTACATATCCCTGCTTGGATTAAAGGTGCATCCTGAGTTTGAAATATGTACTTTGAAATATTGAAAAATAATGTTTAAAAAAAAGCTGTAAAACTGCATCTTCAAGAAAGGATTTACTGGAGAAATTCTGTAATTTCCTTACTTTGCCACTAGATGGCAGCAAATGACAAACTCAAAACAATAAGAACTTTGTATAGCCTTTTAGGTACATCATTCCTGATCTGATAGAGGTGTCATTAGCCTTTAGGGGCATTTCAATTATATACCATGTGACTAAATGACGCCGATGGATGATAATAATAGAGAATAATATATAACACAGGAATCTCATTACAGCTAAAAAAAAAAAACCCCTTAAATCTTGCTTAGTGCCCAGAGTTCATGTATTACATTTGTGCTTTGGGGTTTTTGGATTTGGCTTCCCTGCTGAAAAAAAATCATGAGAAATCATTAGACATTTCTAGTCTAGTAGTTCCTAATAGGTTTTAAAGAGTTTCTGATTGTCTGTAGTGGTAGTTTAATGGAATGTGTAACCTCTAATGGTTTCTAAAGGCTTATTGCATGGGTTAGCTGAGTAGTTGAATCAGATGTGTTAGAGCAGAGGACACAGTAAAAAGTGCAGGACAGAGAGAACACCAGGACCAGGGCTGGAAACCAGTGGCTAAACCTGTGGTCGAATTTTAATCTTATAGTAAAAGAAGGTCCAGATGGATTCAAAGCTCTGCAGAGAGTCATCAACTCGGCACAGAAAATCACCGGTGCACAGCTGCCATCTCTTGAGGACATCTACAGTACCAGATGCATACGACGGGCCAGAAATATAATAAAGGACACTTTGCACCCCGGTAATCACCTTTTCACTCTGCTACCCTCTGGAAGACGCTATCAGTCCCTTAAGACACGCACTTCCAGATTCTTGAACAGTTTTTATCCACATGCCATCAAAAAACTGAACTTAATTAACTAATATTTCTCAGCACATAAGATTCAGGGTTGATTGTGCAATAACAAAGGACTTCTACCTCAATATTTATTAATTTATTAACGTTTAATTTCTGCTTTAATCTCTGTACATTTCTGCTTACTGCTTTACCCTGACATTTGTTCATATTTGTTGGCATTGTTTGCTGTACATGCCTAGTTTTG